>OV651821.1:59296001-59421001 GCA_927349885.1 Psylliodes chrysocephalus
GGCGAGTGACTGAATTTGTTTGCAGACTTTCGAAAAGAAAAGTAAAGTGAATCGATATTAGTGATTGCCAGTGTCGGAAAAGTTTGCCTATTTGTTATATGCATATAGTTTTAAGCCGAGAAAGATTGAACTTATCGTCCCTACTTTATTTTTATTACCTATCTAATTCATTTAATTATTGCGGAGTTTTGATATCAAAATATTGTTTAAAAGTTTCTATAGAATTTAGAGAAATATATTAAAATATAATTAATGAAATAATAATTTTTAATCACACTAAAATAAGTTCAGCCGTTTTCATAAACCTCTATTATGGATCTTAGCGGTTTATTGCTTTTAATAATTAGAAATAGTTTGCAGCCGGAACTTTGTTTATTTCATAATATTTATAATAATTGATTAATCATATTATGTTAAAATAGCCATATCCTGTTAAGTTCGAATCGCCTTAAGATTACTAAAACAAAGTTTTTTTTATTTATTTACTTCCACATTTACAGGTAGGTAATATAATTGATACAAAACATGGACGAATCTAAGAAGAAGTGTCGTCAGTACAGTGTTGAATATTTAAAATTTGGTTTTCTTTCATCAAAGGCAGACAAACGATTGCACACATGCCTTTTATGCAACAAAGTTTTGAGCAATGACTCTATGAAACCATCAATGCTGGAAGATCATCTAAGAAGGTGTCGTCCTGATAAAATAGGTAAAGATTTAAAATATTTCCAAACATTAAAGGGAAAATATGAAACGAGACCCACCGTGCACAGTATGTTCTCTTCAACGTCTGAAAGCAACGATGATGGCTTGCGGGCATCTTACAATATCTCATTACTCATCGCAAAATCTGGAAAACCGCACACCATTGGATAATAGTTAATTTTACCTGCTGTTGAGTAGGTTTTAAAAACTGTTCTGCACAAATCTTCATTTGACATACTCAAAAGAATTCCTTTGAGTAACAACACTGTACAAAGACGTATTGATGAATAGAGCTCTGATGTTGAAAGTTTCTTGTGTGATTATCTACGAACAACTCATTTTTCTATTTAACTGGACGAGTCAACTTTACCTGGCAATGAAGCATTATTATTGGCATATGTTCGATGTTATGGGCGAAAAAATTCATGAAGAGCTACTATTCGCGAAAACTTTGAAGACGGACACTAAAGGTGAATCAATATTTAATGTATTGAGTGATTTTTTAAAGAAAAATCGATTCCATTTACAAACGTTATTTCGGTGGCAATAGATGGAGCTCCTGCCATGGTCGAGCGATATCGTGGGTTTATAAGCCCTCTTAAAAGAATTATACCAGATGTAATTGCGATTCACTGTGTTATCCACCGACAACATCTAGTAGCGAAAAATTTGAGTGATAAATTGCACCAATCGCTTCAATTTGTGATTAATGCAGTTAACAAAATAAGAAGCAATGCATTAAATACGCGTTTATTTGCACAGTTGAGCGATGAAAATGACTTCCAATGATTGATGTGACGTACCAAAGTACGCTGGTTGTCGAAAGGTGCATGTTTATCAAGATTTTATTTACTTTTTGACTCAATTTTAGGATTTTTGAAAAGTAAAGATCCTGATTAAAGAAAACTTGATCAATTTTAAAGCAGACATCGCGTATTTGACAGATTTGTTCAAAAAATTTAATGACCTTAACTTACAATTACAAGGAAACAACCTTAATTTAATAAAAGCAAAGAGTGTAATTTCAGCTTTTGAAATTTATGAAGGAAAATATTGGTCGGCGCGAATTTTCACAGGTAGAATGGCCTTGATGAAGATATTCAAACATACTCGTCCGTTCAACATTTGATTGCCCTGTATGATGATTTTCAATTCAGATTTGAAGATATTCTGTCGATGGAAATACCACCACATGGATCATAAATCCATTTGATGAAACGGAAGTGGAGAATGTGATATTACAAGAGGAGCTACTCGAGCGTAGCACTAATGAGGAGCTGAAAGTGACATTTAAAAGAGGGTATCAAAAATTTTAGCTGCAGGCAGAAATACCCGAAAAATATCCTGGACTGTGGGGAATTGTGTAAAAGCTTCTGATAGCGTTTTCCTCGTCATATCTCGTCAAAAAAAGTTTTAGTGCTGTTACAATCTTATTAACAAAAAAAAGGAGTAGATCACAGAAAGGGGAGATTTACGGTTATTCCTTACAAAACTCAAGCCAAATATTGATAATTTGCTGTCAATCCATCAAGTACATCCCTCTCATTAAAATTATATTTTTTTTGTAATTACCATTGTAGAAAATTACATTACGTTATAAGTGTGTAATTTTAATTATATTACGACGGTTATAACAATAATAATTAATAGTGTAATAATTTATATATTTAAATTTAAATAAACACCTACAACACAAGGAAATATACTATATTTCTTTTTATCACTCCGAATGGGACGTTTTCTAAATAAAATTTGTGAGAATTGATTGGTTCTTGTGCTGTGAGTCTCTTTGGTTTAAAAATATTTTCAACAACTTTTAGAACCAGTTTTAATACTACGTCATAGGTTTTGAAAGCGCTCAAATAGATGATTTTAAAACAGTGATGTCACTAACAGTTAAGGATTTGTAAGTGTGTAAATCTCTAGCGACAGATAATATTTTGCCTCAAAAAAGGGCTCATATATTACCAGAGTTTTATGAAAAATGGATCGTTATATTTAGAATCCGACTTTACCCAGTTATTTAGAATTACAAGGTCAAGTTTTCAAAAATTACAAAAAATTATAAACCTGCATAATTATGCATTTCTATTTTTTCTTATAACTGTAATATAAAAAATATTTTTTGATGATTAATTTTAATGCATGATCTTTGTAAAATAATAATTTATAATGATAGACGATGCAGTATTGACAAGTAAAATATATTAATGACAACTCTCTGGATTACAAATTTATATGTATATATTAGGTGATATCTATGTTACAATCTTCGCTACTATTTTTGACATAAATGACATTTCTATTTCCTTGAACCGTTCTCAATGAAACGTTTCAAAAACAGATGCAGCTGGTTTAAACCTATTTCAACGTGACGTCATTGTTTGGTCAGTGGATTGGGAATAGTTCAAACCGTTTTCGAAACGCATGAAATATATTTAAACCAGTTGACCGCTCGAATATGGCTTTAAACTGTTATTTTTTTAATAATTTTAATGCATGCTATTTAACGAATCGTAGACTTTTTGAGCGAAGAAAACCTTTTATATACCCGATTTACATAAATATTTAGCAATTCAAATTGTACAACATTTCTGTCTTTTTTCAAAATTGCGTACAACCGCATAACTAATTGTACAACTTTTTGTACAATTGTACAACCAGGAACAACACTGTCTGTAATGCGTGATGCTCAGAGTTCCCAACTTTTCAATTTCCATTTACCGTACCGCGCAATTAAAATAACGATTCATGGCCTCCCAATTCTGTTTATGGCCTCCCAAAACCGTACACTTTTATTTTGTAGAAAAACTATGTATAAATATATTTTTGTCGAGCTTCTAAGAAACAAAAAAGGTCCTCATAATTAACCTCTGGTCCTTCTACCTACCTTTAAAAAAAATGCCCCAGTTTATATTTTTATAAAAACCAGGACCTTCTAACAAACATGTGCTGTAAAAAGATTAAAATTACATTTATAGATTAGACTATGTCATGTTAATCTTCATTTAGAAATTTACACTTCGTTTATTACAACGGTGGAATCGGCCCTTACACAACTCAAAGTATTTGCTAATTCTGTTCAAAATAAGTTACTTTTTATGTTAATACCGTACTTTTATGTACGGTAATGACTTTGGACCGTATACCGTACATTAATCGAAATTACCGTACAAGTACGGTAATTACCGTACGGTTGGCAACACTGGTGATGCTCCATATGTATATGTTACGGGCAGTGTTGTAAATTGGGCACTGACGATATGGGGCACTAACGTCAGAAGAATGCCCAATCAAATAGGAGATTTACGAAAATGACCGGCCAATATCGTTAAAGACCGAAATATCATCTTTGACCGTATTCACAGTATCACTTGTCGCGTGCGGCAAGAAAATCGAGGGATTGTCGTTCCTATTTGATAGCGGAGTGCGACCAGGCGACAGAACTGCGGTAATGGGCTTGCACTCTTGCCGCACGCGAAGCCTAGCAACAAGTCGCGCGCGACTTCTCGCGCTAGTGGACTTTCTCTCTACCACGGTTCGTGGACAACACGGTGGCCTTATCACTGTTGCTAAGGACGCAGTGACGTTACAGAATAAGACAGTCAGTTGACAGAAAATATTCTACTTGGGGTCGTACATTATTTTTTTAAAAAAATCTAATATTTCATTGTTAGAGGGAAAGCCCACTCACGCGACATGTCGCGCACGCGGCAATACTTTTGATGTTTTTAAATGACTCAAAGCCCATTAACGCGGTTCTGTCGCGTGGTCGCACGCAGCTAAGAGTCATTTAAAAACATCTAAAGTATTGCCGCGCGCGATGCCTCTTATTTAGTAGTGTGTATATTTTTATTTTTGAACTTTGTTTTGGTATAAGAGTTTTTATAATATCGGTAGTTTGTTTTTTCGAAAGACGATCTACAAAGTAGCAAGGAAAAATCATGTAATGATTTCGATCAAAATTCAAATAAATTACTTTTTATTTGAATTATAAAGAGAAATATTATTGTGTGAATGGTTTATTTTAAACATTTTAGGTTAGAGTACGGCCTCCGAGCTGAATTCGGATCACGCTTAGTTTAAATCCCAAAATATATTGAAAGTTTGGCAAGCCTGGAGCGAGCTGTAGTGTTGCTGTTGCCAAACAATTGTTACTTTTTGCATACAAATAAAGGGAGTAAGTCTAAACTGAAGTTAAAAGCTAATAGTAAAATTTTAGTGTATTATTCTGCACTATTAATAAATTAATTGCTGTTTTGTCTACCCTACATTAAAAAGCAGACGAGATGGTTTCTTACAAGCATTGAACACAACAAAGAGCAAAAAAATCAAAGTGCTCCACTAAAAGAACCTACATTATTGAAAAAATCTATAAATGTTTAGAAGATAAACTAAATATATACATTTTCCACATACATCTACCTCGAAACATTTATCTATAGATACACCCATACCCACACCCACACCCACACCCACACCCACACCCACACCCACACCCACACCCACACCCACACCCACACCCACACCCACACCCACACCCACACCCACACCCACACCCACACCCACACCCACACCCACACCCGCACCCACACCCGCACCCACACCCACACCCACACCCACACCCACACCCACACCCACACCCACACCCACACCCACACCCACACCCACACCCACACCCACACCCACACCCACACCCACACCCACACCCACACCCACACCCACACCCACACCCACACCCACACCCACACCCACACCCACACCCACACCCACACCCACACCCACACCCACACCCACACCCACACCCACACCCACACCCACACCCACACCCACACCCACACCCACACCCACACCCACACCCACACCCACACCCACACCCACACCCACACCCACACCCACACCCACACCACACCACACCCACACCACACCCACACCCACACCCACACCCACACCCACACCCACACCCACACCCACACCCACACCCACACCCACACCCACACCCACACCCACACCCACACCCACACCCACACCCACACCCACACCCACACCCACACCCACACCCACACCCACACCCACACCCACACCCACACCCACACCCACACCCACACCCACACCCACACCCACACCCACACCCACACCCACACCCACACCCACACCCACACCCACACCCACACCCACACCTACACCCACACCCACACCCACACCCACACCCACACCCACACCCACACCCACACCCACACCCACACCCACACCCACACCCACGCCCACCCGTCAGAAGTCAAATGTACCATGTGTGCCTGTGTTTTCCTGTGGGAAGAAAATTCTGCGGTAGCCTCTACTTTGTAGCTTTTTGAAGCGGGTAGATTCACGTGCTTCTGTTTATTCCGAAGATGCTGTGTTAGCGATGTGTATGTTACATTTTGAGTGTGTTGTTTGAGCTCATTTGATGCTTTCTGGCTTTTATCACACTTAAAACAATAAAAGTGTGAAGCGTTATGTTTGGGCAATTTCATTACTTTCCGACATTTTTTTGTGTTTATTACGTTTGGGCAATGTTATTACTTTCTGACATATTTTTTGTGTTTATTATGTTTTGGCAATATTATTGCTTTCTGACATATTTTTGTGTATATTATGTTTGGGCATATCGACCCTTTCGCCGACACACAAAATAAGCTTGCAATATCAGCTTAAATTCATAAAAACCGTCTTTAAGCTAGAGCTTAAACGAACCCGAATTTCGTTGAAAACGTAAATATCGGGACGACAGAAAATGCTTGCAGGGATTTTCTTATTTTTATGGATATCCCGAAACATATTTTTTATTGCCATCAAAATAAAAATTTCCATAGATAAGCAACCTTACTTTTATTCTGACTGGTCACACGACAACCTCCACCACCGGGATATAGTACATATTATTCACCTCCTTCCCTCTACCCAATTACAAATATCAAGCAATAAACAAGACGTGTCATTTTGTGCAGTCAGATGTGGGACTAATATTTTTCAACAAAAAAATTAGATTTTTATTCTTTATTTTTCAACACAGTTGAAACACAGAACACAGCAATCATAAAACAAATATAAACAGTTTTAAAACATTACGATTTCAAATTATTCATAGAATAAGCATGGTACGTGATCATCAAAAACATTCGCACTGAACGTTCCCGAGCTCGTCTCACATCTCATCGCGTAGATTCTTTGGAAAAGATCGGAATAGAACGCGATGCGAGCCAGCATAACTCGAGATCACCAAGTGGAAATGCTTTATAAAACATGGGAAAGAGCATCATTGCGCGCGGTCGACACTATCATGGCCCGCGATACGGCGGGATCGCGACCGCCTAGTGCATTCCCTCCTTAAATAATGGCTAATGACCTTACTTAGTCGTTCCTTGGACAGAAAAAAATATTTAAAAACCGAGTGTTATCTACATTACATTCCTCAGTAATAATATTTAGATATTTGAATAATGTAGAAACAACCATTAATGACCTATAGAAGGTTACGCATGGCTAATATTTCCCAAATTAATAATGTTAATAACACTTGCTTTTGTCAATTTTTGTAATAATTACAAAATTAAAAACAACACAATAGTCAATTACTATGAGTAAGTCAGTGATAAAAGTATTAGCATAATATACAGGGTGTTACGCATAAGTACCGATATAGAACAGGGTGCGTTCGGCACCCCAATATATGCTGATTTAAGAGAACAATTTACATTTTAAACTGAAAGATCTGCGGGGCAGCGGTAGTTTAGTAGGTATAAAAATTACAACTTAATACTACAAAATTACTTTTACAGGAAAGGAAGCAGTCTCTGGACTCTATGCGTCTCTCTCAGTACTGAAATGTATGCAATCTATTTGACTCTCTTACATTATTTTATACAGGGATTATTGATTTATCGGCTATGAAGACGAATAATGTCTTATAGGGTGTGTTACTTTTTTTTTTTGAGGAAAATAAAAAAATAAGAAAATATAAACTATTTATGAAAGGTATAAGCACAGTATATATAAGTATAAATTATAAACAGTAAGTCTATTGCTTTGCAGAATACAATCAACTCCCAATAAAAAAAAATAATTAGAAGTATAAAAAGACTAAATTAATAATATTAAAATATATAAGTACAAGACTTGCAAACTAATCAGAATAAGATTCACCACACGAATCAACATTTTCCAAAACATTAGAGGCTATGATCAAACTATTTCTGCAGTTTTTCAGTGTCATGCAGGTGCAGAAACCGATGCAGCCAATATTTTTTTCTGCATTTGCAAATTTTGCTTCCACGGTCTAGAACAGAATAATATTGTTATACTGGTTTTTGGTATCGCAATTTATTTTAACTAAACTTTAACAACAATTATACAACTGATACAATAACTTCAACTGATAACATTAACGTTTAACGTCTATCATAAAACTAAAACTCTGACGTCAGGTTGTCGACTTATATAGCTTTCTTGACATTGTCGAACCTTCTCGACCTGTCATTTAGAATGTTCTTGACATGTAATGACATTTCTGGACATTTCTGGAATATTCTTTTACTTGTACTTTTACTTATGACGACCGCAGCACACTGTAGAGCGATGAGTAACATTCCACTTCTTTTTCTATCTGTACGTTTCCTATGATAACTGCAAGCTACGGCAGGGTGCTGCGTAACATTGCTCCCTCCTCTCTAGTTATTCGCCCCGAATAACTTGATTACTGGGATCTGGTTGGAGCCACCACCGGGGAGGATCTGAACCATAGTAACTTCTCAATGTGAACTACCTTGGGTTTACTTCTCGTTGACAACTGAATGCGGTAGATCAGGTCGTTGATTTTCTTGAGGACGGTGTAGGGGCCTTCCCAGTTCCGTTGCAGCTTCTGACAAAGTCCTTTTCGGCGCTTGGGATTGTACAGCCATACTGGATCGCCTCTCTCAAAATGGGTTCCTGTGGCATGCACGTCGATTCTAGCTTTTGCTTTATCGCTATTAACTTTCAACCGTTGACGAGCGAATTCGTATACCTTCTCTAATCTTTCTTTTAAGTTCTGTATGTACGTGGAAGGAGTACGCATCTCTTCTTCACCAGGAGGCTGCCTTCCAAAAAGAAGATCGTGGGGAAGTTTCATCTCCCTTCCGGTAATCATCATGGATGGGGTATAACTGGTCGTTTCATGTTCAGAACTTCGGTAGGCTAGCAGAAATAGAGGAATTAAAGTGTCCCAGTCCTTTTGATTATCAGAGACGAACATTGAAAGATACTGGCATATCGTTCGGTTATGTCTTTCTACCATTCTGTCGGACTGTGGATGGAGATGCGTAGTGCGGGTTTTCCTGATACCGAACAGTTTCATCAATTCTTGCCATAATTCGGATTCAAAATTTCGTCCTTGGTCAGAATGTAATTCCAGGGGGATTCCGTGTCTTGCAATGACGTTCGTCAAAAATGCTTCCGCAACTGTCGTCGCTTCCTGATTAGGAATAGAAACTATTTCGGGCCACTTTGAAAAATAGTCCATAACAACCACCAAATATTTGTTTCCTCTTTCTGTTAAGGGAAGTGGTCCGAGGATATCTATGGCGATTCGTTCGAAACGCTCTCCGGAAAGGTACTGTGCCACTTTACCTCGACTTCTTGTTTTGGGCCCTTTTCTGCCATTACAAAGGTCACATTCCTTACATCAATCTTCTACATCCCGTCGGCAATTGACCCAATAATATCTTTCCCGAACTCCTGCAAGTGTCCTTTTAGTACCAAAGTGTCCTCCTGAACGGCTGCTATGAAGATCCTCCAATACATTTCTGATCTGTGATTTCGGCAGAATCACTTGGCGGACTACATGTACTCCATCGGAGCTCTCCCACTTCCGGTGCAATAGGCCATCGTGAATATACAGGGAATCCCACTGAGTCCAGTACCCTTTAATGGTTCCACTATATTTGGCTATCTTTTGTCATATAGATCTGACTCCATTTCTGAGCCATTCTCGGACAACCTTCAAGTCATTGTCTTTCTTTTGAGTCTTTCTTAGGCTTTCAAGGGTGATTTCGTCTTTGTCGTCCTCTGGCTTGATAGTGGTCGCCTGAAAACTAACTTCTTCAACCAGCTCCTCTCGTTCTTCAAGCCTTTTACAGTACCGGCATTGTCGTTCTAAACAGGGTCGCCTGGAGAGAATATCTGCGTTGCTATGGAGACGTCCCATTCGAAGCACTATCTTAAAGTCATATTGTTGCAGTCTTTCTATCCATCTAGCAACTTGTCCCTCAGGGTTTTTAAAATTCATCAGCCACTTCAAGGCACTATGGTCACTACTTCTAATGATAAAACTTCTGTTAAAAAGGTAAGTATGGAAGTGTTCAAGGGCTTTGACAATACCTAATAGTTCTTTCCTGGTGACGCAATAATTATTCTCAGCTTTTTCCAAGGTCTTACTAAAGTAAGCGATTACTTTCTCTTGCTCTTGGGATAGTACGGCGCCCAAGCCGTGTTGTGACGCATCACATTCCAAAATAAATTTTCATTGTTCTCGAGGATAGGCTAGGATGAGTGCTGTGGTCAATCGCTTTTTCAACTCGGTGAAGGCATTTTGACAATCCGGCGTCCAGTCAAATAAACTACTGTTCTCAGTTAGTCGATGAAGAGGTTTAGCAATTCGGCCAAAGTCTTTGACGAATTTCCGGTAATATGAGCACAGTCCAAGAAAACTTCTAATTTCTCTTTTATCTTTTGGTTTAGGCCAATCTTTGATAGCGATAATTTTCTCCGGATCAGTTTTGATTCCTTCCGCAGAAACGATGTGTCCCAAATAATAAGCTTCCGATTAGAATATGGAACATTTATTGTGATTAAGCTTTAGATTAACATTTCTTAATCTGTCAAATACTTCACTCAAATTTGTTATGTTCATCAAAAATTTTTGACATGATCATTATGTCATCGAGATAGGGACCGTGCGTGAAATATAGAGGCAGCACTACTGCCGAAGTTAGCCCTCTCTAGTGTTTAATTTTAGAATTAAATGGGGTAAACATTGCAAGTAAATAATAAAGAATATTTTTTAAAATATTAAGTATAGTTAAATATAGATACCGGCCCGTACCAAACAATCGGGTACATGGTCAAAATGATATAAAATGTAAAACATTATTAAAATCTGGACATGTATATACATTTTAAGCAAAAAGATTTATATGGCTAATTGACAATAAATTGTAAAGTTGTACCTTAAACAAGTGTATCCAATGTCAAAATATCGGTATTTAGTAACACTGAATTTAAAAGTATTACAATAACATTTAAAAAATGTAAATTAATAAAAAAGGAAAAATTTATGCTAGTCAAAATGTCATTCATCCACTGACGTTTATGAGACGCCCAATGATATACATATTATAGATTGCTCACCCATCTATAAAAAAATTACGAAAAGCGGGTTGCAATGTGCCTTTCCTAGTGCTCACTAAAATAGAGCCGTTCTAGCCCAAATGTGTTTTAATATAAAATTTCAGTATTTTAATCTTTAGAAAAAGAAAATAATTAAAGTTTTACTTCAAGACACGTTATTATGTATTTAGAAAGTTGAGTTTCCATGTTGTTAAATAATATTAAGAGATCTAAACAATTTTTAAAACAGATGGATATAAATAATTTTAGAATACTCTCATTTTAGAAATTACACTACATAAAATACATAATTGCAATATGTAATACAATTTTGAAAAGGAAATGTAAACAACTTTGATATGAGATATAAACAACTTTGGTAAGAGTTGTAATTGGACACATCTATTGTTCTGAATAATGTTTAATGGTAATGTCATTAAAAAAATTTACAAAAATCACTGGATTTTTAATATTTTAAAGTTTGTTGCAGTCTCTTTTGATAGTACTTGTAATGTACGTATTATTTATGATTTGTTTATTTTAGTAATAAATGAGAAATAGTCAATAAATTGTAAAGAGGGCTATGATATTTTTGTCAAATTGGACATACTTATTTCATAGTAACATTCTACATTAGTTTTAATTAACAGGATAAACCATTAATTATCTGTAAAATGTTCATTTAAATATGTAAAAATCTTAATGACAATAAAACACTAAAGACTCTAATTTCTAAACCGGTTCTGTAAATGCTCAAGTGCTCAAAATTGATACAAAGCTAGATAAAAAAAAAACTTTGCCCAGTGAAATACGCTTTTCGTAATCTGATTTACATATGGATAAGCAATCTATGTAATGTAATTATGTATATCATTGGGCGTGAGACACAATTCTGCTCTGTGAAAATTTATAAAATTTCTTTACTATTGAATGAAATCCAGGTTTCCAAAGTAATGTGTTCGTACATCCACGGATGCAACAAGTTTTTTCGATAATGATATTACGAAAATAATTCGACTTTATTTAATTAATAATTATTAAACAATAAATGCCATATAAAATATTAATAAATACCCCCCAAAAAGTTCAAAGTTTTTTCACCAGTTAGCGTTAAAGTCTTGACGCACGGTCCCTATACACTATACAAGTTTTCCAGGTTAATCCTTTCAAAATCATTTCCATTAGACGTTCAAAGGGTGCCTGTAAACGTAACGGACACACAATTTCGGTAGAGGAAAGGAGAACAATCTCTGTATACAAAAAGTATCCCTCAAAATGTATACAATTAAGATGGCGCTTCTGTGCCCAGGGGACGTCGACAGTCGATAATTCAGATCACACAATGACACCAATGATGTATATAGAAATAAATATTGCTCAACCATAAAAAACTAAAAACTACACCGTGAAAAGTGACTGATCGTAGAAGAGTAAGTGTTCTGTGATCGTAGATAAATTTTGACATTACACGACAATAGTCAAATTTTATTGAAAAATAATAATATAAACAATAAATAATTCTTATATTAAAATGGCACGGATGTCTCAATTTACTGCTTCCTGTCTGATTTAATTATGAATGAGCAATCTATATGACTATATAGCATTGGATTTTGTCCCCTGGCTACACGAGCGCCATCTTAATTGTATACATTTTGGTGGCCACTTTTTAATATAAAGATTCATATAAGATTGTCCTCCTTTTCTCTACCCTCCATAATGGTTACCAAGAATTTCAATTTTTAACAAAACCCAGATTAATAATTGACAGAAACCAATAGGTATTTTTATGAATCGAATACTTACATGTTTGATTTTACTGTTTGCTTTAATCTATTCTCACGCAATTATAGTCATGAAAAATATTTGGTAACTATTGCGAAGACGCCCTTTTCTTAAAAATACAATTTTTTTTACGAAACTTACATTTTAGGCTTTAGGAAGGAGCGTATTTTTCAAATATACCACCGGAAACCCCATAATTTAACGTTTTTAAAAACAATGCATTTAAAGGCTTACGAGGATCATTAACTAATCATTTATGTAAACTTATTCATTAGAATTTAGAATTACATCTGTCAATTCAAATATTCGCGGTGTTGCCAAGTGTAATTAAAATCAACGAAAAAGAAATTACCCTATTTTTAAAATAGCATTTCCATACACTTTAAAAAGCATTTCTTTAATTTATTTTCAGTCACATCTGATGATTTATTTAACCATTTCGATTGAATTGTTGTGGTACATAATAAATAATAATATTACATCATCTATAAAGTAATAAACAAGTACTTTTCGAAAAGTTTTAAACATAATTTTATTATCACTTTATATTAGGCATTCCAAACAAAATAGCTACCCGTTTAAAATGACAGGCCACTGACAGGTTATAATAATATGGCAGCACTGTGGGCCTGTTGATTTGATAGGATCAATATTATGCAGTTATATAGATTGATCATCCATGTATTTCAAAATAAACATATGCCTATGCCTTAAAGTAAAAATGTAGAAAAATATACTTTTAATATATTCTAAGGTTGGAAATTGGTTTTAAAACACATTTTTCCTAAATCGATTCAAATTAATGGAGACTTGCCAGGCAATATGGCCGCTCGCAAACAACACGCTTTGAGCAATCTATATAACTATATATGTATCATTGACTCCGTCAATGACAACAGGCCCACAGGATTGCCATATCTAAACTCTGATTTATTTTATACATTTTTCATCCAAAATACTTTTTGTAAACCTATCATTATTCAAAAAAATTAAAAAGTTCATTGACACACCTACGCCACAAAAGCACGCTCGTCCTCCTACGTCCTAACTATCTTAGAAGCGATCGTGTTTGGCTAATGTTTCGAAATTCGCAAATGCCTTTTTTCGCGCGAATTTCGAAACGTCGGCCGGGCGCGCCCTTTTTGCTCCTCTACCATAAGAGCACGAATCGCTCGTCCTACCCACTTCCTAACTACTACAGAAGCAAGCGAGCCAAATTCAGATATGGCAATCCTGTGAGCCTGTTGTCATTGACGGAGTCGATGATACATATATAGTTATATAGATTGCTCAAAGCGTGTTGTTTGCGAGGGGCCATATTGCCTGGCAAGTCTCCATTAATTTGAATCGATTTAGGAAAAATGTGTTTTAAAACCAATTTCCAACCTTAGAATATATTAAAAGTATAATTTCCTACATTTTTACTTTAAGGCATAAGCATATGTTTATTTTGAAATACATGGATGATCAATCTATATAACTGCATAATATTGATCCTATCAAATCAACAGGCCCACAGTGCTGCCATATTATTATAACCTTTCAGTGGCCTGTCATAAACGGGTAGCTATTTTGTTTGGAATGCCTAATATAAAGTGATAATAAAATTATGTTTAAAACTTTTCGAAAAGTACTTGTTTATTACTTTATAGATGATGTAATATTATTATTTATTATATACCACAACAATTCAAACGAAATGGTTAAATAAATCATCAGATGTGACTGAAAATAAATTAAAGAAATGCTTTTTAAAGTGTATGGAAATGCTATTTTAAAAATAGGGTAATTTCTTTTTCGTTGATTTTAATTACACTTGGCAACACCGCGAATATTTGAATTGACAGATGTAATTCTAAATTCTAATGAATAAGTTTACATAAATGATTAGTTAATGATCCTCGTAAGCCTTTAAATGCATTGTTTTTAAAAACGTTAAATTATGGGGTTTCCGGTGGTATATTTGAAAAATACGCTCCTTCCTAAAGCCTAAAATGTAAGTTTCGTAAAAAAATTGTATTTTTAAGAAAAGGGCGTCTTCGCAATAGTTACCAAATATTTTTCATAACTATAATTGCTTGAGATGAGATTAAAGCAGACAGTAAAATCAGACATGTAAGTATTCGATTCATAAAAATACCTATTGGATTCTGTCAATTATTAATCTGGGTTTTGTTAAAAATTGAAATTCTTGGTAACCATGCACATACATTACTCGAAAATTGAAAAAATGTTAGATTAGAAACACCAAAATCTGCAGGTTAAAATTTAAATTTCTCTGTTATTTATGCGTAACTCGCAATTTTTTTTTTTTATTTCATATATACAGTTAGTACTATTTTTTAGTTAAAATTTTTTTTCGAAATTCGTGTGTCCGTTACGTTTACAGGCACCGTTCAAAGGTAGCTGGGGCATTACAGAGACCAGACGGGAGAACCTGGAATCTGTATAATCCGCTGCCAGTTGAAAAAGCAGTTTTGTCTCGATCGTCTGGATGTACCTCTACTTGCCAGTATCCGCTCTTCAAATCTAGTGTGTCGTTTATTCGGAGGAGTGGATAGCTGTCTTTCTGTGTTATCTGATTTAATCTTCTATAGTCTACACAGAAACGAGTAGATCCGTCTTTCTTATGCCGCGTTTGAGAATCCACATCGGATGCATCTGAGATGTAAAAAATCTTTGATCACGTGATTCAGTATACGTAAATGTAATGGGACAGATGTGTCCGATGTGGGTAAAAAAACGCTCGAGATGTAAAAAATGCATCCGATGTGGATTCTCAAACGCGGCATTAGTTACTAAGACCACAGGTGAGCACCAGGGACCAGAAGCTTCTTTAATGATATTTGCATCCATCATATTTGCTACTTCTTTTTGCTTAGCAAATGGGAGTCTTCTAGGTGCTTGTCGTATTGGTCTTGCATCGTCTGTATAAATTCTATGCTGAACAAGACTAGTACGTCCCGTAGATTTTCCTGTTTCGAAAATGTCATAGTTGGAATTGATAAATTCTTTGACTTTTCTAAGTTCTTTAGCTGTCAGGTGGTCGTAATTTTTAACTAGCTGTTTTACAAAGCTGTCGTCAACTGAGTTACTTGTGGTGGCTTTCCCAGTGGAACGGTCTTCGCACTTGATTATATTTTCCACCGGTGTACAGAGCCCTATTTCTTGTCCCTTTTCCAGTTTAAATGGTCTCTTCGATAAATTGGCAACCCTTACTGGAATTAGTTTATCAACGTTAACAAGACATCTAGCTACCAGAATTCCGTCACTCACAGATTCCTCACTTTCCACAATGCCCACATGTAAACCGTGTGATTTCTCGCTAAGTCTCGTCGAGACGACAGCTTCAGAATTTTGGGGTACTTCTATGTCTTCTTCTACTAGGACCTTTATGGGCTGAGTCTTTTCCTCCGAATTTAGGACAATTTCCCCGTTTCCAATTACCAAGATCTTGTTTTGAAGGTCGATGATAAACTTATTTTGCATAATGTCCATACCCAGGACACACTGATCTTTAATATCGGCCACCAGAAATAAGTGTTCTATCAGGGTATTACCAATCTGTACGGTTGCTGATATCTTGCCTAGAACAGTAGTAGTGTGCCCTGTAGCTGTTTTCAGAACTAAGCTTCTTAGAGTTGGTCGTGGTTTTCGATGCAGGATCCCCGTTTGAATGAAATACTTATTTGCACCAGTATCAACGACAAAGGTGCCTTCTTGGTTATCGATATACCCCTTGACCAATAGATTTTGTTCGTTTTTATTTAAGGTGTAAGTGCGAATTTTGGGGCCCTCTGTTACAGCCGACGCCTGCCCCGTAGTGTAGACCTTTATTCGTTTCCCTGACTATTGTTAGAAAGCCGGCTAGGAGTGGGTGAGGCATATCTGCTATAATTATTCCTTGTTGGACTTCGTGACGGGCTTCAGGAGGTTGATTTAGGTGAATTTCTACCATCATTCTTCGATTCTCGATTTATAGAACGGGCCCTGCTTCGACAGGTTCTTTGAAGGTGTCCGATTCTTCCGCAATTAAAGCATCTTTTGCTCTCATTTTGACTATTTCGTTGCATACTTTGTAGGATATTTAGGATTTGTGTGAGGGTAGGTTGAGGGATATTACTAGTGGTAGCCTCTTCGCTTTCTTGAAATCGAATTTCTCTCAATTTTGCGCGAGAAGATCTAGATATACTTTTTGCTGCTTCGTATTCCTAGGCTGCAATAAGTGTCTCACTCAACGTCTTATGGTGTTGTAGCTGAAGAGCCTGCTGCATTTCCACATCCTGTAGTCCATCAATGAATGCTTGTGTGCCAATTTGCTCTAAGAAATCTTTAGGTGTCTGTGGATAGGCCAGATGCAGTAATCTTTTAATTTCGGCTTCGAATTTTTGTAGACTCTCATTGTGTTTCTGACATCAAACTTTTAGCTGACTTTGGAATACCTGTTTCAAATGCTGCTGGCCATATCTTGTCTCCAAAGCTTGGACGAGAGATGAGTAACTGGGTTCTCCTTGGGGAAGTAACTGCAAAATAGTTGCTGCCTGACCTCGCAATGACACTATCAATGAAGCCGCCATCTCTTTCTCGGTCCAGCTATTGGCTCTAGCTGCAGCTTCAAATTAGAGTCGATATGTTGCCCATGTTGTCTGACCGTCAAACGTGGGTAGTTTCAGGGTCTTGCTACTTTGTGAGACTGGGTTTTGAATTCGGCTTGGGTCAGTTACAGATGAAGATGAGGCAGTGTTTTCAGCTTGAATGTTGCTTTCGGAAGCTTGGCTACGAATTCTTCTCTCTAACGCGGCAATTTTAGCTGTAATTTGTCTTTCCAACTCTATTCTAGACTGTTCTTGTTGATGTTCTAAATTAGTTTTTAGATTCTCTTGTTGTTCTAAATTTGTTTTTAGGTTCTGTAAATCGGTTTTTAGATTCTCTTGCTGCTGTTCTAAATTGAATTTTAAATTATCTTGTTGTTGTGTCACGAGGTTTACTCGGTTGTTTAGCTGACTTACCTCTTGCTTAAGGTTTTCCTGAATTTGCAGCAAACCATTCATAATTTTTACCTCAGCTTTTCTACGCCTTTCTTTTTCCTCCTCCTCTTCTTCCTTCCTACGCCTTTTCTTTTCCTCCTCTCGCCTTCCCTTTTCCTCCTTTTCTTTCTTTCTACGCCTTTCCTTTTCCTCCTCTTCTTCCTTCCTACGCCTTTCCTTTTCCTCCTCTTCTTCCTTCCTACGCCTTTCCTTCTCCTCTTCCATCTTCAAAAACCATACTGGTGGGCCTGAAGTATCCATATCAGTCTCGCGTATAGTGGATCTAGTATTTACCATGAAAGCTTGGGCAACTTTATTTTAAATCCCACCGCTGTCACCAATGTTACACTGGTTTTTGGTATCGCAATTTATTTTAACTAAACTTTAACAACAATTATACAACTGATACAATAACTTCAACTGATAACATTAACGTCTATCATAAAACTAAAACTCTGACGTCAGGTCGTCGACTTATATAGCTTTCTTGACCTTTTCGAACCTTCTCGACCTGTCATCTAGAATGTTCTTGACATGTAATGACATTTCTGGACATTTCTGGAATATTCTGTTACTTGTACTTTTACTTATGACGACCGCAGCACACTGTAGAGCGATGAGTAACATTCCACTTCTTTTTTATCTGTACGTTTCCTATGATAGCCGCAGGCTACTGCAGGGTGCTGCGTAACAAAATTGTTAAAATATTGTACATGTATGAAAATTATCTGTTTATAGTACCTTTTTTGCATTTGCATAATAAGTCTTATGTCTGGTGGCAGGTCGAGTAGGTATCAGGCTTCCATCTTGATCTACGTTCCATCCATACTCTTCAACATTAGAAAGCTACATTTGCGTCTTTAAAGACCAGCCAAATACTTAGCTGGTAAAAACATTTTAAACCATGTAATCTTAGGCGTCTTCAGTCGATGGCAATTTAGCAATTATTTTGAAGAGGCCATTAATCCTCTTAAAATGTTAATGGAAGTAACATTGGCAGTTTTTGAATAAAGTTTTATGAAAAATTTTTCAAGAATAGAGAATATGTTTTCACAGTACCTACGAATCTGGCCAAATCCATCCAAAAGGTAAAGGTGTTTAAGGTAGGTTTTCCAACAGGTTCTTTTTCCAATGCCAGACAATTGGCTGGTTGTATCACGACCTGTCACAGAATGAAAATCAGGCAAATTTTTTAAATGTTTTTTATGCAAATTTAAATCATGTACTGCTCTAAATCGCCATGAGTCTTCTCCCCCTATTCTGAATCATATCTTTTTGATTCAAAACTACTTAAAATAGATTAATAAGACTACAAAATATGTATCGCTGCAATCAATAATGCAGCGTGAATTCCCAGAATTTTTGGCTGATAATATGTGCAATAAGATACGAGTATCAGCTTCTTCGTGATTTGAATTTAAGAAATCTTTCGATGGTTCAAAATTCATCCCATATTTATTGATATTCGCGAATTTTTCGATTTTTCGATTTTTCGATTTTTCGATGTTTCGATTTTTCGATTTTTCGATTTTTCGATTTTTCGATTTTTCGATTTTTCGATTTTTCGATTTTTCGATTTTTCGATTTTTCGATTTTTCGATTTTTTGATTTTTCGATTTTTCGATTTTTCGATTTTTCGATTTTTCGATTTTTCGATTTTTCGATTTTTCGATTTTTCTATTTTTCGATTTTTCGATTTTTCGATTTTTCGATTTTTCGATTTTTCGATTTTTCGATTTTTCGATTTTTCGATTTTTCGATTTTTCGATTTTTCGATTTTTCGATTTTTCGATTTTTCGATTTTTCGATTTTTCGATTTTTCGATTTTTCGATTTTTCGATTTTTCGATTTTTCGATTTTTCGATTTTTCGATTTTTCGATTTTTCGATTTTTCGATTTTTCGATTTTTCGATTTTTCGATTTTTCGATTTTTCGATTTTTCGATTTTTCGATTTTTCGATTTTTCGATTTTTCGATTTTTCGATTTTTCGATTTTTCGATTTTTCGATTTTTCGATTTTTCGATTTTCTTTGATTGAATAAATGAGAAGTTAATATTGTTTAACGCCGCACCGCTGTGCCGGTCGGAGTGGGGGGTGTTGGGTTTTTTTCGTTACGGTGTTACGGAATTTCTTGATTTGGTCGCCGCGCTCAAAGCCCACGATAAAAGCTATGCAATAGCTTAAAAATTATTCCACTAGATGACCCTCAAAAACCGTTAATCAATAAATAAAAAACACTTTCGAATCCGGCGTCTAAGTAAAGAATAAAAATATTCTCTGCAAAGAAATTACTATCAACACAGTAGTTTTTACAATATACAGACAAATTTGGCCAGCCCGCGTTTTAGGAGGAGTTGACTACCGAGAAAGATAGGCGTCCCATTAGACTGAACGGAAAGAGATAAAATTATTACACGTACAATTGTCTTTAGTCAAAGAGAGGGTTGTGTACAGAGATATTCTATGAAATGGATGAAGTAGCTCTCAACTTCGACCGAACGGAAAGCGGTAGAACAGCCTTAATCATCTAAATATAATTGCAACCTTGCAAATATTGTAAAGAAGATAACGTTTCTTTTCATTTCATATAAATAGTAAAACATGTATAACATGTTCATTATCAGACTCGATACATTGTTCTTGTGTTAGAATTCTCAATAGTTAGCATTGTTAATTGACAAAAGTTTATTTTTAAAAAATAGGTTTTCGCTTCCAAAGGTAAAAATCTAAATAACTTTTTGTCTAGGTTTTATTTATTATAAATTTCTTAGCAGTGGTATAATTTTGAGGAAAATGCTTAAGTTTATATGAGGGATTTTCTTGCGTATGTGTATTAAAATCATATTCGTAGCAGTTTTGAATTCATTCATTCTTGCGTTGAAACGATGACGTCATTTTTCAAATGATTTGAAATTTTAGCTGTCAGTTTTAAAACCAAGGGAAAGTTAGTTTTAAAATGTTATTCATGGTAAAAGTGGGGATAATTGTTAGCGAAATTTATAAATCTGTCACATCTGTCATTCTGTTTTGTTTTTCCAAAATTAAAATTGAGAATTGAGAATGTTTCAAGTAAATTTGGGCCGTTATAAGATCGATGTAGATAGTGAAACTTTAGAAAGTTTGAAATGTAGGTATTATAACTAATATAGCTTCTGACAATAAATAGTTATTAAATATTTTAAGAGTGATTATAAATTACCCTTACAGATCCAAAGTATGCTGCTAATTACTTAAGGGAAGTAGAGAAACAAATAATAGGAGGAGTAACAAACCATAGAAAAATAATAAACTGAGAAGTGATTATAGATTTGACATGACTTTTTTACTAAACGGTACGTTCTGGCGTAATCTCAAATTGATGACGTTTTGACATATATGTTTCAAATTCATTTTTAAATATATTTCAACGCAAGAAAATCCCTATGGATGTATATTTTAAACACATACTTTGATTTTCTTTTACTATATGGAGAATGGGCGCACTGCGCAGCTTTCTTAGTGCCTTTTAAAAAGGGATAGAAAACTCTGCCATTTTGAACCCTTATCACGTGTTGCCTACATCTTGGCGCAATATTTTTAATAGGTGCGTTTTAATCATCCGCTTCTGCTTCGGAATTGTCGGTTTTCTTGTTTTAATCTGACAGGTTAAAACGACTAAACCGACAATTCCGGAAGCAGAAGCGGATGATTAAAACGCACCTGATATTTTGCTTGCTGCTGTCAGTGTCAGTGAATATTATTTTTGAAGTCACAGTTTATTGCTAAAGAATCAGTTAGCTCACTCGGACAGTTGAAAGATCCAAAATAAGATCCACTCCAGGGATACAAATTCAGGATACGCAGAAGACTGCTGTTTTATTATAGGCGGTTGTCATATATTGTATTATCCGAGTTGCACAGTGTATAAACTGAAACATTGAGATCAAAAGTGCCGAGGCAGAGTGAGCGATCTGATTCTTTAGCTAAACTGTGTCACAGGGTTCAAAATGGCCGCGCCCAATGTTGGGCGTGTCGGACCTCTCTCTTGCCTCGTATAGTAATCAAAGTATGTGATTTTAAATCATTAGGTAAATGTGGCGACATTGTGATCAACACATAAACTATTTTATTAAGGTTAGCCTAGTGTCAGTGTCTTAGACACATACTTTGATTTTCTTTTACTATAAGGAGAATGGTCGCACTGCGCAGCTTTCTGAGTGCCTTTTAAACGGAGATAGAAAACTCCGCCATTTTGATCCCTTATTACGTGTTGCCTACATCTTGGCGCAATATTTTTAATAGGTGCGTTTTAATCATCCGCTTCTGCTTCGGAATTGTCGGTTTTCTTGTTTTAATCTGACAGGTTAAAACGACTAAACCGACAATTCCGGAAGCAGAAGCGGATGATTAAAACGCACCTGATATTTTGCTTGCTGCTGTCAGTTTCAGTGAATATTATTTTTGGAGTCACAGTTTATTGCTAAAGAATCAGTTATCTCACTCGGACCAGTTGAAAGTTCCAAAATAACATCCACTCCAGGGATACAAATTCAGGATACGCAGAAGACTGCTGTTTTATTATAAGCGGTTGTCATATATTGTATTATCTGAGTTGCGCAGTGTATAAACTGAAACATTGAGATCAAAAGTGTCGACGAAGAGGGAGCGATCTGATTCTTTATGTATAAACTGTGGCATAGGAATCAAAATGGCCGCGCCCTATGTTGGGCGTGTCAAACCTCTCTTGCACCGTATAGTAAAGAAAATCAAAGTATGTGGAATATTATTTTTAGAGTCACAGTTTATTGCTAAAGAATCAGTTAGCTCACTCGGACCAGTTGAAAGTTCCAAAATAACATCCACTCCAGGGATACAAATTCAGGATACGCAGAAGACTGCTGTTTTATTATAGGCGGTTGTCATATATTGTATTTTCCGAGTTGCGCAGTGAATAAACTGGAACATTGAGATCAAAAGTGCCGACGCAGAGTGAGCAATCTGATTCTTTAGCTATAAACTGTGGCATAGGAATCAAAATGGCCGCACCCTATGTTGGGCGTGTCGAACCTCTCTCTTGCACCGTATAGTAAAGAAAATCAAAATATGTAAAAAATGTAAAAAATCCACTAGATGTCGGTAGAAGATGAATTACCTCAAATGAAAACAAATAATGACTGCCAACTGTCAGAAAAATTCAGTTAATTTTATCTTAATCGAGTAAAAAATACGTCTGTATCCAATTTTGTTTTTAAATAATGGTAATTTATTAATGTCTACTAATAATATTCTATATAACAAACGATATGGAAAGTGAAAATGAGAAGAAAAATACTATACCACATACCACCCATATATTTCATCAAAACAAAGTAGAACATTACTATTTTTCATCATTTTTAGTGTACAAGACAGCAATAATTAAATAAGAAAAATAGTGTGTATTCTTTCCTACAAAATTGTAAATATTGTTGAAATGAATTTAAAAAAAATAAGTGTTAAGTGCCATTTTGATGTTAGGTTTACAGAAGAGTAGGTATAAAATTATAACTGCCATATTTTAGATAATTAATAAGCATATTCCAAAGATACATGCTTATTTTGTTACCAGTCCTAAACAGTTTCATATGGATGAAAAGGGTAGGTACACAAATGATCTGTAAACCTTAATTACTTATATGAATAAGTGTTGTAATAAACTTTTTATTAAAAATAAACGCAGAGGATTGTTTTCAATAGATTCATTAACTTATACAACTTTAATCATTTACAAAATAAATCAAAGGTTTGTAGGTGTAACTACACACAGATTGATAAAGAAAAACGAAGAAAAGGTAGGTCTTTTCAAGTGTAGAAATTTTATTAGTATCCGCCAAGAGCTTGCATTATAAATGTAAAAAAATAATAAATTATCAATCATTCCATTCTTGTTTACATTTATAATATACGGATGATGTCTTAACAGTCGAACTGCTAATTCTAATAAAATGTACACATATACACATTTAAAAAATTGAAAATACCTTTATTTTTTTCTTTTCTTTATCTACAAAATAATATAAAAGCTTATAACAGCAATTACTATCGTCTTTATTATTTTATTTCTACTTTGTCCAATTCAACTTTTGATATTAGGCATTCCAACGACCTATCAAACAATACCTGCCAGTGGGAAGGTCTCGTATATCGGGGGGGTAGCTATTTTTATTCGAAATATCAGTCGCCAATCCTGCCAGTTTTTAAAAAAATGTACAAGCATTTTTTTTAATTAATATTTTTATAGTGTTCGATATAAAATATTTAAATGTAATCCATTTTTCATGATTTTACGTATTGTAGATATAGAATACATCGTATGTCGCAACCGTCAGATCTACCAAACCTGCCCACTGGCAATTCATTTGTTTGGAATGCCTAATATCCACATACTTTGATTTTCTTTTACTATACGGAGAATGGTCGCACTGCGCAGCTTTCTGAGTGCCTTTTAAAAGGAGATAGAAAACTCCGCCATTTTGAACCCTAATTACGTGTTGCCTACATCTTGGCGCAATATTTTTAATAGGTGCGTTTTAATCATCCGCTTCTGCTTCGGAATTGTCGGTTTTCTTGTTTTAATCTGACAGGTTAGAACGACTAAACCGACAATTCCGGAAGCAGAAGCGGATGATTAAAATGCACCTGATATTTTGCTTGCTGCTGTCAGTGTCAGTGAATATTATTTTTGAAGTCACAGTTTATTGCTAAAGAATCAGTTAGCTCACTCAAACCAGTTGAAAGTTCCAAAATAACATCCACTCCAGGGATACAAATTCAGGATACGCAGAAGACTGCTGTTTTATTATAGGCGGTTGTCATATATTGTATTATCCGAGTTGCACAGTGTATAAACTGAAACATTCAGATCAAAAGTGCCGACGCAGAGTGAGCGATCTGATTCTTTAGCTGTAAACTGTGTCACAGGGTTCAAAATGGCCGCGCCCTATGTTGGGCGTGTCGGACCTCTCTCAAAATTTGACAGGTACATCATTCATATCTAAGATCAACAATAACTAGACTAGATAATAACTAGACCTCAACAATGATGAACAAAGCATTACTTTAAACTAACTTTAATAAATAAGTTTGCAAAATTATTAGAGTTATAAATAAAATACAATTATATTTGTTCGTAAATATAGTATATGTCATGCTGCGTGAACATTAGTATAATAACCTGTCAAATGATTGACCAATCATCTGATGGCCAAATCCGAGAATAACCAAACGCCGAGAAGCGACAGTTTTGTCGGAACGTTTGATGTTTGTGGGGTCGATTTTCGGTGACCTTGAAGACACCATATTTACACCGCATGCAAGCTGAATTGGCTCGCAGTCGCGCGATCGCGCGGAAATTTGAAATTTACACTGCTCAACTCTAAATATGTTTTTAGTAAGGGAGTAAATCATACAGTAATAACTAAAAGAAATAATTCAAAACAGTCGAAACTACAGTTGTTGCGCTCGGATCAAAATCGCTGGACACCTTCGTATACGGTGTCGCGCTCATCTAGCTGGCCACATGCAAATAGACACCATATTTTCGATCATGCGCCGTCGAAAACCGACTCGGCGGGAAAGTGTCTTTGTCGCTTCTCGGCGTTTGGTTATTCTCGGGCCAAATCTTGAAGTTGGATACATGTTGATGTTAAAATATACTTTATCTAGCTCTTAATGATCAATATATGATTGAATCGGGTACCTAACCTTTTAACGACCTCTGGTGAATTTTTTGGAACTACGTTGTGTTTGGTGCCATATCGTTTTTTGTTTTTATATGGGATTTTAGGGAAGTTGAAACGCCTATTGTCTTTCTTAGAGCATATAAGACTAGATATTCAATGTATTTGGTTATGTATAAGAGGAGTCAATGAGGGGAGAGGGGTAGGTACTCCATTCTCAATGGCGTACGGTTTGAAAGGGTTCGCATTTATGATTATATAAGAAAATATCTTATTTGACTTCAACAAACCTTGGTTTATCTTTTTTAGGTTCTCTTTCCCTTTCAGAAGCAGTTAGTGTAGATGAATGGAAGTTTATCAAATTTTAAACAATTTTTTGTCTTCTATAGAGAGTTAAAAATTAAAGTTCCCTGCCTTGCATATTTTTGTCCCTACAAATGAAATGTACATAAAATGTATTCTGCAGATTTATTAATGATATACACTTAATT
Organism: Psylliodes chrysocephalus; assembly: GCA_927349885.1. NCBI lineage: Eukaryota > Metazoa > Arthropoda > Insecta > Coleoptera > Chrysomelidae > Psylliodes > Psylliodes chrysocephalus. The sequence goes on from OV651821.1 coordinate 59,322,109, forward strand.
AAATTTTAAAAGTTCCAAAGGCTGTTATTACCAGCACCTGTTTGGTTTTTAAAAATATAAGAGCTAATCATACCTTTTTATTAGCCTTCTATCTTTCTTTTTCAACTTCGAAATTTCCAATGTTAGAAACTGCAGATAAGGGCATCTTCTCTTTACCGTCGTTATTTTTAAGCCTATAAACAATAATGTAATAATAATATATGTTTAGTATTTAAAAAAATAAGCAAAGAGGTGTGTTTCGAAAGCCACATATATGAATATCGAATTACAATTATTTACAGTTTATTTGGAAAAAACTTACTCATTTCTAAAGCAAAGTACAGGTACAGCTTTTGGTATAGATCCTTTTATTAATCTATTGCTACCTTTATAATAATTTTCTGTTGAAAATGGTCTGTACACAGACATGTGTTGTTAGAAATGCTATTAATGCTCAAACTGAATACTTGACAGTTTGGTTGTGAGATCAGCAGCCAATCTGAAATAGGTAAAAAAAGATTTAAAATGTTGATGGCAGTTGAATAAATATGTACAATACAAAAATATATCTAATCCATTTTACATTATACAAAAAGACATAAATTAAGCATTATCGCAAAGAAAACAACTATTTTATGTCGAACGCAACTCAAATGAAGAACATTCTACAAAAATATGTTTTCTTATTCATTTACCCATTTCCCATTTTAAGTTACGTTTATGGAATATGGAATACTTACTTGTGAAATGTCAACCAGGATCTTTTTAAGAATTTAATATTGCAAACTATACAAGCTTTCGGCATGATTAGAACTTATTTTATAATAAAAATACACTTGAAAAGTTTATTAAAGAGACACCTCGTCCAAATTGTCTTTGGAAGCCACAAAAAACGATCATTTTAAAAACAAAAACAAGACGTCAAATGAAATGTCATTTATCACAAATACACGCGCTATTTAAATTCGCCAATCATAAATCGTCGTGTTTCTAACTCGTCAATCATAATGCGTCGTGTACCTAACACCGAAGGGGTTACCCCCTCAGTACATAACAAACCCATTTAAGTAACACCTCTAGTCTTATATGCTCTAGGGTCAGTGTCGAGGGTTTCTATGTGGTTTGGATACCAAGGATCAAAGTAATTTTTTGAGTATTTTTAAAAATCTCTCTTCCTTTAGATTTCTTTACAATCCGTAGACATAATTCATGAACTGATTTCTATATTAAAATTAGTGCTACGAAGTATACTTTTCCCGAAAGCTTCGTCAAAAGTAACCTCTGCATATACATGGGAATTAACATGGACGATCGCCAGCCTTAAATGAAAGTGTACGGTACCATTTTGTACAACGCTGCAAAGATGATCCATTTGTTGCCATCTGATCGCTTAGATCAACTGATGATTTGCCATGATTTTACTCAGAAATTCATTTCGGTTTTAATATGAGTACATTTTTTCTGCTATCACTGGAGGTCATTTTTAGTCCAGATGTTTTAGTAGAAATCATTCTGGCATTTCGTTTATCATCCCATTTGGTTACAACAATTTGCATAACAAACATTTCACTCCTCTTCAATTTGACATTAGATACTTTCGATTTTCTCTAAGCATACCCAACCAAATGAGTATTTCTGCATCTCAAACGATAGGCGAGTAGTATACTAGTATATTTATCTGGGTATATAGTTCTTCCTTCGTCTAATAAATCCTCTGTCAATCTCATGGCAGTTTTTTCAGGGACCTGAGTTACAGGATCGCTTGATTTACCGAAATAAACCATTATATTCCAAGTACATATACCCTTTGATTGGACAGAATTGTAGATCTGCCGGAATATTAATCTTTCGCGCTAAGGTACTAAAGACACATCCACGTAGTGGTTTACTACACAAACTCTCGAAACGGCGTCGAAAGTACTCGGGTAGCTACAGATGGAGATGAAAATTCCAAGGGTCAAAGGTCACTTTGACACGGGTAATGGTAGGCCACAAGTAACGAGCTTTAATCGTTGCTTGGGCTGGTAGATAATTTATCACTAGCTGAAATACAAGGGTGAAATAAAGTATGGAATTAGTAACCAGTAATACGGCAAGTTAACATTGACACATATATTGTTTCAAACTATTTACAACATAAAAAAAATAAGGTATTTCAACGCCCACCCTCACGGTAATATGTACAAACTCCGAACAAAATAAACAAACAAAACGGCCGGAAAATTACTTCGGAATAGCCTCAATCAGACGTAAAAAAAATTAAATCAATAATTGTAGTAATCACGGTCGCACCAAAAGTTTATTCTTGAAATGTCTATTCAGTTGTTGAGCTAAAAATGTAACTTTCTATTTCGTTCAGGAGAAATATTAATTCGGTCGTAGGAAAAATTTACTATCAGACTATTTTTACGGACGCGGGAAAAATTAACTTTTTAACAGTTTAATCGTTAAACAAACTAAAAATGCAATTTACTATTTTTCTACAGAAGATAATATTTACGTTCATAGGAAAAATTAACTGTTGAATTGTCCAATCGGTATTTACAATCAAATGTAATTGAATGTTTCGGCAAAGCAAAATTGAATATACCGTTGCAGAGAATGCGAGTAGACAGGTTGGGGACAGTACTAATTTCAGGGCTGAAACCGGGACTCTATAAGAAGTTTACTTAAACTAGTGGTTGGAAAATAAAAACCAACTAACAACCGGGATAGCACATTATCTCTGAATGAAGTGATCGTAATCACGAGCCGCTTCAGACAGGGGAATGATGCTATTTAAGTTCTCTTAAAATTTGCGGTTCGGAGTATAAAATAAAAGGTGCTTTCTAACAAGAATAAATTAAAGTATTTCTTTATCAAAACAAGTTTCAATTCTTAACATGGAATAATATTAATTAAAAATAAATCAAAATAAAACGGTTTCCAATAGCACGGCTTAAAGTCTCGAGCGGAAAAAAAATTTACATATCAAGATCGCGGCTAGAAATTTATATCGGTTTAAACTTTTATCTATCGCGAGCAATATCGGAATCGCGGATTTCCGTGTCTAAATAATTTTTCTATTTTCGGCTGTTCGATTAATCGGTATATTAGGAACTAAAAATTTTAATTGAATATAGGACCTCGTTCAACCGTCGATTCCCTTTCCATAGCAGAAACCATACTATTACAACTCGCGCATGCAGAATACTTGGACAATATTGTCTGAATTGCGAGAAGCTGCTGATATACAGGATATATCCATGAGGTTAAAATTAAGTAAAAATCGAAATTAATACCCAGAATTAGTTAAAAAAAAATAATGATGAAAATTGACTTCATTACAGGATCCAGCACTCGGTGCTGAATCTATTAGGCTTAAAAATGTGCTGGATTCAGCTGGATCCAGCTAGATTGCTGGATGAGCGATCCAGCAATTTCAATCCTTAATTCGGAGTTAGTACAATTATGTGAGTGAGTGTTGTCAATTACAGCCACTAGTGCCTCCGTAGAAGGTAGTTTTTCTTCGCTTAAGCACATAGCTGATTAAAAGCAGTTAGCCATCCTGCCCAGACAGGCTCTAATTGGATAAATAATTGGTTCACAGGAGGTAAGAAAAGAATTATAGAAATACATTAAAGAAGGATCTTTCCTCTATGAACTAAAAGAAGCATGGTTTAAATTGTTCCATATATGAACACAACCACTTTCAACAAATAACTTTTTATTAGATGTATTCTTCAGTTATACTTCATATATGTATAGTTGATTAAACGCAATTGTTGTTCGAAATAAAGCTTGGGATAGCGATGATTATCCATTGTCATTTATTTTCCTATTCAGTTAAGGTACATTTTAAAAATATTATATGCAAAATTTACTCTTTCAGTCTTTAAACGTATTCTAGTGTCGGGAGTATCGATGGGAACTAAAAGAACTAATTTCCTGGAAATATAGCTGAACTCTTTCCAATATATCTAAGCATCTTAGGCTGCAAACAGAAATATAATCAAACATCAGACTAAGGGCAAGTGATTTAAAAAAATTGATAAAAAGACATTTTACTCTACAAGTAAATTTAAAAATTCCGTTACATTGGTAAAAGCAGGGCTGGGCAGTTATCGCCTCGAAAGTGTGAAAACGTATTTCAAGCACAATAGTGCTTCGAATACAGTGCTTTCAAAAAAAATTTAAATACAGTGCTCGGTAATTGGCAATTGAATTTTGCATTTCAAGCGATTTAAAGTGCTTGCAAGCACTGAGAAGGCTTCCAAGTACTAAAGGACTTAAGCACAATAAGATTTTAAGTACTGGCTTATGAATTATTACTGTTTTTATATTTAGTTTGTTGTTTTTCATTTATATCCAAATTTTTGATAGTCAGAGATTCCACTGCGAAATTTGATAAATAATGTGTTAATGACAAAATGTATTTTTGAACACTATACTCTTATCAAAATTCACAATGGTTGTCATAGTCATTTTAGTCCAAAGTTCGAAAAAACATGCAAAAATTACGAATATAGAAAATGTTTTGTTTTCGAATGGGTGTCCTGAAATTCAGTTCCAATCATACATATATAGGGTGATTCTACATAAGAAACCATGAAAATTTATGTGGACATAGATCCGAAAATTCGTAGTTTTTAAGGTATATGGGGTAATTCTTTTAAATTAGATTTTTTATAAATTTCATTGATATCTTTACTTCATTTTTTTACAATTTGGCAGTGTTGTTTATACGTTCTTTGGGACGCCAATGAACTTAATAATTTTCATCCAGTTGAAGCTAAATTGGCCTCTTATTACTTTATACAGCAATGCCAAATTTTAACAAAATCGGATACAGGATATTATTGATATTTATAAACAAAACTAATTTAGAAACAGTTTGGATTTCCGAACCTATATTTAAATTAAGAAATTTTTATGTTTTCTTATATAGAATAACTCCTAAAAATATAGGAACTAAATTTCACAGATTCGAAAAAAGGGGAAATTTCCTACGAGTATATTCCCCATAATAATACAGTGGTTAAAAAGAGATTTTGTCATTAACAATATATTCACAAATTTAGAATTATCAGTGTTTGATGCATGATGCAATTACTTTTCCAAAGGCTTTGGTGCTTGCTGCTTGAAGCACTTTCTTCAAGTGCTTCGCCCAGCTCTAGTTAAAACTAATTATTACTATTGCTATTCTATGTATTTTTCATTTAAAATTTAATCTATTTTATTATACATTTCCTCATCATCAATAATTTCATAATATTCAATAAGAGAATGGAACCTCAGAATAAATAACACATCAATTTTATTATAAAATTAATACAAGTGCGACTAGTTTCGGCCTCTCAGGGCCATCTTCAGGTCTGTAATACTGTAATACAATAATCCTTAATTATTAATTAATACGATTAAAATTAAATACATAATTGACAGAAGGTATAAATCACTAAATTGGAGCTATATTGTATCGCTAAAGTATCGTAGAAAAAAGATGTGGAATTGGAAAAATAGATGGGTATTGCAAAATTAACTAAAAAGAAAAATGGGTACAAGATCAACAAGAGTAGAGATGAGAATGAGCAACCAAGAATGCATTTAAAATGTAACCTCTCGAAATGTAAGGATGGATCTTGCTCAGTCAGTAGTAGGAAGGGTAGAAACCGGACAGACAAACAAACAGACAACGGACAAACGGACGGACGGTCGGACGGTCGGACTGTTGGACGGTCGGACGGTCGGATGGTCGGACGGTCGTACGGTTGAACAGTCGGAAAGTTGGACGGTCGAACGGTCGGACGGTCGGACGGTCAGACGATCGGACAGTTGGATAGACGGAAGGAATAACAGACTATTGAACTAACGGACTAATGGGCTAACGGACTAACGGACTAACGGACTAACGGACTAACGGACTAACGGACTAACGGACTAACGGACTAACGGACTAACGGACTAACGGACTAACGGACTAACGGACTAACGGACTAACGGACTAACGGACTAACGGACTAACGGACTAACGGACTAACGGACTAACGGACTAACGGACTAACGGACTAACGGACTAACGGACTAACGGACTAACGGACTAACGGACTAACGGACTAACGGACTAACGGACTAACGGACTAACGGACTAACGGACTAACGGACTAACGGACTAACGGACTAACGGACTAACGGACTAACGGACTAACGGACTAACGGACTAACGGACTAACGGACTAACGGACTAACGGACTAACGGACTAACGGACTAACGGACTAACGGACTAACGGACTAACGGACTAACGGACTAACGGACTAACGGACTAACGGACTAACGGACTAACGGACTAACGGACTAACGGACTAACGGACTAACGGACTAACGGACTAACGGCCTAACGGACTAACGGACTAACGGACTAACGGACTAACGGACTAACGGATTAACGGATTAACGGACTAACGGACTAACGGACTAACGGACTAACGGACTAAAGGACTAACGAACTAACGGACTAACGGACTAACGGACTAACGGACTAACGGACTAACGGACTAACGGACTAACGGACTAACGGACTAACGGACTAACGGACTAACGGACTAACGGACTAACGGACTAACGGACTAACGGACTAACGGACTAACGGACTAACGGACTAACGGACTAACGGACTAACGGACTAACGGACTAACGGACTAACGGACTAACGGACTAACGGACTAACGGACTAACGGACTAACGGACTAACGGACTAACGGACTAACGGACTAACGGACTAACGGACTAACGGACTAACGGACTAACGGACTAACGGACTAACGGACTAACGGACTAACGGACTAACGGACTAACGTACTAACGGACTAACGGACTAACGGACTAACGGACTAACGGACTAACGGACTAACGGACTAACGGACTAACGGACTAACGGACTAACGGACTAACGTACTAACGGACTAACGTACTAACGGACTAACGGACTAACGGACTAACGGACTAACGGACTAACGGACTAACGGACTAACGGACTAACGGACTAACGGACTAACGGACTAACGGACTAACGGACTAACGGACTAACGGACTAACGGACTAACGGACTAACGGACTAACGAACTAACGGACTAACGGACTAACGGACTAACGGACTAACGGACTAACGGACTGACGGACTAACGGACTAACGGACTAACGGACTAACGGACTAACGGACTAACGGACTAACGGACTAACGGACTAACGGACTAACGGACTAACGGACTAACGGACTAACGGACTAACGGACTAACGGACTAACGGAATAACGGACTAACGGACTAACGGACTAACGGACTAACGGACTAACGGACTAACGGACTAACGGACTAACGTACTAACGTACTAACGGACTAACGGACTAACGGACTAACGGACTAACGGACTAACGGACTAACGGACTAACGGACTAACGGACTAACGGACTAACGGACTAACGGACTAACGGACTAACGGACTGACGGACTAACGGACTAACGGACTAACGGACTAACGGACTAACGGACTAACGGACTAACGGACTAACGGACTAACGGACTAACGGACTAACGGACTAACGGACTGACGGACTAACGGACTAACGGACTAACGGACTAACGGACTAACGGACTAACGGACTAACGGACTAACGGACTAACGGACTAACGGACTAACGGACTAACGGACTAACGGACTAACGGACTAACGGACTAACGGACTAACGGACTAACGGACTAACGGACTAACGGACTAACGGACTAACGGACTAACGGACTAACGGAATAACGGACTAACGGACTAACGGACTAACGGACTAACGGACTAACGGACTAACGGACTAACGGACTAACGGACTAACGGACTAACGGACTAACGGACTAACGGACTAACGGACTAACGGGCTAACGGGCTAACGGGCTAACGGACTAACGGACTAACGGACTAACGGACTAACGGACTAACGGACTAACGGACTAACGGACTAACGGCCTAACGGCCTAACGGACTAACGCACTAACGGACTAACGGACTAACGGACTAACGGATTAACGGACTAACGGACTAACGGACTAACGGACTAACGGACTAACGGACTAACGGACTAACGGACTAACGGACTAACGGACTAACGGACTAACGGACTAACGGACTAACGGACTAACGGACTAACGGACTAACGGACTAACGGACTAACGGACTAACGGACTAACGGACTAACGGACTAACGGACTAACGGACTAACGGACTAACGAACTAACGGACTAACGGACTAACGGACTAACGGACTAACGGACTAACGGACTAACGGACTAACGGACTAACGGACTAACGGACTAACGGACTAACGGACTAACGGACTAACGGACTAACGTACTAATGGACTAACGGACTAACGTACTAATGGACTAACGGACTAACGGACTAACGGACTAACGGACTAACGGACTAACGGACTAACGGACTAACGGACTAACGGACTAATGGACTAACGGACTAACGTACTAACGGACTAACGGACTAACGGACTAACGGACTAACGGACTAACGGACTAACGGACTAACGGACTAACGGACTAACGGACTAACGGACTAACGGACTAACGGACTAACGGACTAACGGACTAACGGACTAACGGACTAACGGACTAACGGACTAACGGACTAACGGACTAACGGACTAACGGACTAACGGACTAACGGACTAACGGACTAACGGACTAACGGACTAACGAACTAACGGACTAACGGACTAACGGACTAACGGACTAACGGACTAACGGACTAACGGACTAACGGACTAACGGACTAACGGACTAACGGACTAACGGACTAACGGCCTAACGGACTAACGGACTAACGGACTAACGGACTAATGGACTAACGGACTAACGGACTAACGGACTAACGGACTAACGTACTAACGGACTAAAGGACTAATGGACTAAAGGTCTAACGGATAAACGGACATACGAAAATTAAACAAACACATTTTCTGGCTCTCGACAACAGTCCTACCTACTGGATCCAACTATAGCTAAGTACCTTCAAAAATGGTCAAACCGTTTAGGAAAATAATAACAAACACACGTACACTGGAATTTTATATATAAACATATACAAATAATACATTCAAATTTTGCTCCTTCCTTTAAATCAAATTACTTACGGAATTTGTAACACCAAGTAGATTTGTTATTTTGATTGACATTTGGATTGAACTTTTATAGTTCGACTTGTATATTACCATAATTCTAATTGTATGTTAATAATATAATTTTTCCAAATTTCGATCTACGTCCTCGTCGTACAGTTATATGCGAGCGGTTATCACAATAACTGATTTTCGTATTAATTTTGATCGGAGCAAAAATGTTGTCTACCAGAAAACATCGTAGTGATAAGAAAAAGGGTGAGTTTCATCTGAACCGATTTTAATTTTTTATTAAACATTTTTATGCTAGAAAAAATACCTAATTTGGAGATAATACTACTGAGGCCCTTACCTATAGGGCCTCAGTATTGCATTCGAGTCTATGTGGAAATTTTCTTACCTTAATTTTTTTACACTTTCCACGTTTCCCACCACTCCAAAAACGCAAAAAATGTCTCGTCTGGTCATCTTTGTGTCCACATTATGTTAAGGCTTAGATCGACTTGCGGTTTTGATTTTACTTTTACTATTTCTTCCAGCCGAACACCCATTGATTTTCAGGACTTCCGTTTTAACATTAGTGCTTTAAATATCACTATTTTCAAGTGTAATGCATTTTTTTAAAGCTTATTTTTCCACTTGGTAGCGACGTTAGCGGGGTGGCGAAGAAAGTATTCGTTCCGGGCATAAAAGACAGGGGGCTTATTCTACATTTCTATACCAATGTTTTATACTTTTAGGCATAAATATTTTCAAATTGCACTCGTACAAAACATTAATTATAAAATACAATATAATTTGACAAAATTAATTTTAATTAATTAAATTGTTAACATAAATTTAATTATCTGTAAAATTATATTTATATAAAATGTACATGTACATATTATGTAAAAATGACAAGAAAACACTAAAGATTGTAATTTCTAAACCAATTCTGTAAATTATTTGTTTACAACTAAGTGCTCAAAATTGATACAAAACATGTATTAGATAAAATGAAAACTACGCCATACTTCGCCCAGTGAAATACGCTTTTCGTCGTCTGATTTACATATGGATAAGCAATATATATAACTATGAATATCATTGGGTGTGAGACACCACATGTGCTCTGTGGAAAATTATAAAATTTATAAAATTTCTTTACTAACGAATCAAATCCATGTTTCCGAAGTAATGTGTTTGTACATCCACTGATGAAACAAGTTTTTTTGATAATGATATTATGAAAATAATTCGAATTATTTTCATAATATCATTATTAAAAAAACTTGATGCATCAGTGTCCGTTATTTACCAATAAATGACATACAACTTCAATAAATCCTTCCCATAAAGTTCACATTTTTGTCACCAGTTGGCGTTAAAGTCATGACGCACGGTCCCTTTATATTAGGCATTTCAACGACTTGTCAAAAAGCTGAAAAGTGGGAACTGACCATGGTTCGTAGACAACACGGTGGCCTTGTCGTCCGTTGCTAAAGTGCTGCTACTTTTCTGCTGCTTGAAGTAGGATTCAGCTCAACATGACCTAATATTGCAACCTGTGCAGCCTCGTTAGTAACAGTTCATGATTTTTGTTAGCAACGGTTTCGGTCTCCATGAATTTAGTTATCACATTTACTTTGTAGGAATGGCTGAGGTTCTTACAAGGATGCCTTTCATTGAAAAGTCTTGCGGGCCCTTTTATTATTGCTAAAATAGAGTTTGATCATTTCATTTCGTTCTGCTGTGGTATAAACCATGATTTGGATCGTTTACTTCAAGATAGCGGATAATAACAAATAAGCGAATTTCTCTACATTACACTCACTAGACAATATATGTGATTAGTGTAAAATCAGATTGCAACTACCTATAAAACCGTAAAAATAAATCAGTCTCACATTATCAAGGCTTCGCTAATGTTTTGCAGTTGTGTCGATATTATTTTTTTTATCGGTTTATTTCACCGACACTCCCAACAGATGTTCTACATTAATTTTAACACATAACACAAAAATTACCCCTCGTGCCATTTAGTATTCTTGATTTCCCAAAAAAAAAAGTTTTAGGAAAATATTTCAGATGGACTGCTTTAACTGGGCCACCCTGTATAAAAGTGTGTAGTGATTCATATGGGAAAAAATTATAGGTTAACTTATAGAATTAATTATCACCTGCTGAAGATAAGGGACTGTCGAACAAAATTTAATAAAACCTATGTGAGACTTGTATTCGCTCCGTGCGAAGTCATGGAAAGGGAAGCAAAAGCGATACTAGCGCTAGCTGCGGATAATTCGTGCATTTTAGGGCGATATTTTAGGTTTGTTCCAACATAAACCAAATCAGTTTGCGTACTGTCGGGATTCTGCGCAGTCTAGAATTCGTGTTCCAACAAACCTTAGACTCAAAACTGTACAAAAACATAGTGTTCCAACACAACCAAAACTAATCACAAACCGATTTGTGTACTGTCAAATCAGTTCCTGAGTCTGAATAGGAACGAATTGTCAAGACATGCGCAAAGCCGCAATAAACTGAACGTTTCGTGATTGTAATTATATTATTTGTATCTAATGTCTCTGACAATTCTGATTTGAATTTGTTAATCGAGTTTAGTCTTTATAGTTTTTGTTCATTATTATTTATTTTATTTTGTGGTTTATTGTAATAAAAGTACGTCTTTTGAATTTAAAAAATGTGTTCCAACATACTCGAGTTCCGGGTTGAGTCCCAATCCTCGACCAGTAACTGACTAGTTGTCAAGTACTAGTCGTCGACAAATTGTCAACAATAAGTTTTGGACTGGTTTATGTATTGTTCCAAGATCGTTGTTGGAACAAACCTTTTGTAATTTTGGCATATCAAATACACGTATAGGATTTTACTTTTTTTCAAAAAAAGTAGGTAAAAACAATACAATAAGCAACCGGAGTTGCTGTGTTGAAAATTGTACAAATACTAGCAAAAAAACAGTGAAACTTATATAAAAAATTTCAGTAGCAAAGTGGAAATTAAATCAAAGAAATAAATGGATAGATATACAATAAGAAGGACAATTACCTTTATTTTTGTAATAATAACCGTAATGCTGCAAATAGTAGACATCAGAAACTTGAAAGGTTTTAAATCAACAATAAATTATCATTTTACCATGTTCTTTAATATCCCTTATTCTTAAATGTTCATTCAGCAAGGACTAGATTTCAAGATTTCTGCCTTTGATTATTATATGTGGTTGGAACGCAATTTTGTAACTTACTGATGGGAAATCAGTTTTAATCATTCATTCTATGTTTTCTTTCGAACAAAAATAAAAATATAAGTAATGATCCTTTTTTTATACATTTTATTTTTGTATTTTGACAGAATAGACTAATTCTTCAATGAAAACTTATTAGACTTAGGCAACTTCTCATACATTTTCCAGTAAATACTGTTGCCTGCCTATATTTTATTATTGATTTTTATCAATTAGGCATTCCAACGACCTGTCCAAATGGCTACCAGTGGGTAATGACAGTTTAGATATGGCAACCCTGTTGTCATGTTGTCATTAACAAGGTCAATGATACATATATAGTTATATAGATTGCTCAAAGCTGGTCGTTTGCGAGCGGCCATATTGCCTGGCAAATATTTATTAATTTGAATCGGTTTAGCAAAAATGTGTTTGAAAACCAATTTTTAGCCTTTAGATATTTAAAAAAAAATAATTGCTTACATTTTTACTTCAAGGCATACGCTTATGTTTATTTTGAAAAATATGGATAATCAATCTATGTAACTATCTATTTCATTGACCTTGTCAAATCACCAGGTCTACAAGGTTGCCATCATTTTGCAATATCATAACCCGTCAAAGCCCACTGGTAGGCATTCAGTTTGGAATGCCCAATTATACATAATTTTCTTTAATTTAAGCGATAAAAATATATAATAATAAATTAATGTTTTACTTGTTTTACAAATCCATATACTTTTATTAAAACTAACATGTATACTTTTTAATTACGAATTCTATTAAAAGTTGCATTTGTCAGTATACGCCGAAATAGTCACTGATCTGCATTATTTTACTGGATAGGATATAGCCCCCTAAAAAACGTTCCGAAAAATTGGCCGATTTGGGCAAATAATATGGCGGACTGGATGTTATTTAACATAACCTCTATTTCCATTTGTCATCACATTTGTCATTTAATTGTGTCAACAAGCTACGATGAGACGTTTTTATTGTGGAAAACAAAGTAAAAAGAGTATGAAATAAACAATAAACGTTCATTCCTGAAGACACAATATGCTTCACGTTTCCATTTTTATATTTTATTTCATAAAAAATCAAATCATGGGTGAATTTTCCCGAAGGACATCGCCCGCAAAAGGAATAGAAGAAGAATAAGAAGAAAAACTAATCAAATTATAGGTTAGGTATGTCAAATTATCCTAAATTTCAGTTCTGTGAACCCACCATAATTTGCCCAAATCGGCCAGCATTGTTGCACTTCCGGTCTCCTTGGTGGAACGGTATTTAGTATGTTAAATATAGCCTATATCCTATCCAGTAAAATAATACAGATCAGTGGAAATAGTACATTAGTATCAAAACGAATTGGCGCTGCTGTCGCGCACGGAGCGAATTGGAAGAATGCGCTAATCTAGTCCTGTTCTTCAACGGGATATGAATTTGCTTGGTTGAAAGTATCGTCCTTCATATATGAAAATCCTGTAGAAATAACGAACATTTTACATTTTTACTTTATTAGCACTTTTAATGCTCTTTGTAATAAGATATTTACTGTCAGACATTCCCTCAGTCAATACCAGATATGCTTAAAGTCGCTCCCGTAAATTACGTCTCGAATTATACAAGACCAACACCGAATAATTAAAATTGGTACCAAACAGTGCATTATATAATAGAAGAGATAATGAAAATTAAATTAAATTGATTTACTAATATTTGTTCGAAGTATTTTCTATTGGAAATTAAACCGAAATTTTACGAAAGCCCCATAGCCATTATTGAAAATATGATAATTATACTTTTTTTTTCAGTGAGTAGAACTTCTGTTCCATTTCCTTTGGCAAGTTACGAAACCGTCTTTCCTGAGTCAATTCAACACCCCGAGAGATTTTGGGCCAAAGTAGCCCAATGTATATCATGGAGCAAACCTTGGAAGAGAATATTGGATAATACATATGAACCTTTCACAAAATGGTAAGTTTGTTTTATATCTTAGCAATGTTTTTACTTACATACCACAGAGCTGGTACCGAGAATAACAACCACAGAGAAGCGACAATAACTGCCGGTCCTTTGAAGTTCGAAGAGTAAAATTAGGTGACCTTGAATTTGATTTATGAGTTGGATAAGCAGTATAAATACAAAAAGAAAAATATTGAAAATAATATTTTACCTTACTTATTGTGCATAAAATTTATATAATAGAATATTGTTTTTTATTCAGTTGTTTCTGTCATGTTAAATCTTTAAATTTGATTTTCCGAAAAATTAAAAATATATAATATATAATATACCTTTCCCGTTATTAATGATATTTATTACTCATGCGCAAATCCTACCCGAGAATACCGATCAAGGAGAATCGACAGCTTGGTGTTTTCAGTGTACCGTTTTGTAACGCGCATGTGCGAAAATAAGTTATGTATCACTCAAAATGATGTTATCTGTCAAAGTCAGTCCAAGTTGTGCTTAGTACGTGAGCAATGTTAAAGATATTTTTTGGTGTTTGTTTTGTGTAGTAATAAGATGAAGATTTTTTACACACTTAGGTATTCTAATACAGATATAAAATGTGCCAAAAAAGTTATTAGGAAACTAAGAATTTTATCACATGTATAAATATTAAGTATAATGATTTAATCATTTTTGACATTTTATTTTTCATATGTAGGTATTGGATTTTCTGAAATATATGTTTGTCTTCTTTTAAATAAATTTATTAAACAATGAACTGCAAATTTTATTTATTTTATTTTGAAATTATATTTTAAAAAATATCATAAATCCGCGTGTTTCAATTAGGATTGGTCAAAGTGGGCGAAGTCCCTTTATTATGGCTAAATTGTAAGTTACAATTATGTCAATATAAAGATGTTTTGCCCATTCATATTTATATTTATTGAATGAATCATAATGGAGTTGATTTTGGAAATATTGGTACATACTTAAATAAGTACTATTTCTAAAAATTAATCTATCCCCAGACAGCGCACATAGTCCAATGAACGTACGCTTTAGATCCATTTGAGGATCAGGATGTCCATATCCGGACATCCAGTGTACGTCCGTTTATGTTAATTAATTTGACAGCTGAATATCGATACCCAGAGAACGCCTCTTTTTGGACTTAATTTTAAGGTAAGTAGTATTTTTACGTCCAGTGGACGTCCATCCTAGGTAATTATTTATTAAGCCTACCAGATAAATCCCATCTATATACACTTCCTTTTTTTAATATAATTGGTCATTAAAAATTGACAAATTGAATCTATTACATTTCATTCTATCAGCGGAAGTTTGAAATCTTATTCCATTATAACTATATCTAGTTTTCAAGTGATTACTTGGTCGAGCTGGTCTAGCGATTGAAAGCGTAAAACGATAATGGATGTGTCGCGAGTTCGATTCCTGCTCAGGTCAAGCGATCTTTAATTAAAAAAAATAAATGGTGTATAGCGGTTTGCGAAAATAATAAACAAATTATTAATAATATAAAATAGTGTGTGTAAAATTGTATATCGAATGGACGTCCAATGGACATATTTGTATTGTCTGGATGATAGCCAGGCCAGGTATTTAACTCTAAATATATAAACCTTAAATGACATCTGGATTATCTTTGCGAGAAAACAATTTTTTCTACAGAAATGAGTACTAAACTTGAAAGTCCTTTTAATATAATATAAATCCAGAAATTCTAAAAATATGTAAGTACTTTTTAAACCTAAAAGCTTTGAAAGTATTTGCACATTGCAAATATTTAGTTAAACCTCTCAAACTTAATGTCTTTTTAATTGTTACCTAAATTTTTTTTGATACCCTTAATTTTATTTACCTTATTTTTACTTAAGGAAAAGGTAATTTAATTTTAATATGGGGCTTTTATCACATTTTTATCAATAAAAGAAACCAAATATTGAACAAATTTTATAGATAAATTATAAAATATTAAACTTCTTTTACTTTTATAAAAAATAATTACTTATTACATAATGAATTATATTTTGGTGCCGAAATTTCGCCATTGCTATTAACCCTAACTACTTCAATGTAATTAAATTACATTACAACATTTGCGCATAGACTATAACAATGATTTTAGATAATTTGCCAAACTATTTCGTTCAGTGTAGAAAATAAGCATGTTTTCTCAGCGTATTAAATTGTGTATTAATCAAAGTCATGCTGTGAAAAAGGTCCATCCGATATCAAAGGCACCGACAGGTACTGTCGCTTCTCCTTTATCGGTATTCTCGGAGCCTACTTCGTGTTAAAATTAAAAATTTGTTGTTATTTTTCTACTCTAAAACTATTTTGAAGCGATCACACTGGCAATGGGTCCTATGATTGAACGTTTATGTTATCCATAACGTACATGTCAAGTCGAATTTTAACAGTAATGAAGCAAGTTTTTATGATAGAAAACTGTTAAATTAGAACATAACAGGCGGAAAATAACAGTAATGTGTTGAAAACCGTTTTTCATCATACGAACTTGCCTAATTACTGTTAAAACTGAGCCTAACATGTACGTTACGGATAACGTAAACGTTCAATCATAGGACCCATTTTGTGTTATTTACCATTTTAAGCAAAGGATGTTGGTTTTTCTTGGCTACTTTCGATTATGTCATAATAAACCCTTTAATTATAACCGGTAAATAGTCCGGACGTGGGTTAATAATGACTGACATGCAGTTAGTGTTTTTTGGTTAGATTATAGAACTCGCTCCGTCAAATTTAAAGGTTACATTAGCTACTATACTATTATTTATGTATTATAGATATACGTAAATTATCAAAATGCTTCTGGCACCATGCAAAAAAAGTTTAAAACGGTTTCTTATTCAATTCTAACTCCAGTCTTCACATCTTATTCTTTTTTGGAATCATATCAACATCACACAATTTTATCCCGGTCAGTTTCTTAAAATCCATACCATTACTAACAAGGTAGCTAATTAAAATTTTTATATCGTTGTTTATAAGGAAAATTCGAAGAAAAACTCACTAATAATAGGTGTTAACGAAGTTTCCTCAAATTCCACTTTAAAACCAATAATAATTAACCTAGACATTAAATGTCAAAACTTCATTCCTTATTTAAAAAACGGTTTAACGTTACAGTTCATCAAATTTCTAGAGGTGTTCGACGCCCAGACAGAGAACGCGCTACGTGTGACTAAGATAGCTATTGTACAGTCTGCTAAACAAGTTATTTTAAATAGTTTTTAATATTTTTAGGTAATTAAATTTTAAAAGTGTGGAATAGTTTAGGGATTAAATTGGTCTGATTGGACTTTCTTAGAACGTTTTTAAAAGCAGCTAAAGATAGTATGTAGAATTGAAAATAATTATTATGCCATAAAAGGTGTTTTGGAATTCCTTCAACCTTTTGAAATTGAGTCAGAAAATATAAATTTTATAGGATAGCGGAAAATACCTATAATTTTTTTGTAGGCCTTTGTAAATCGTGGAAATAGTTTATATTTTATTTCTACCTTATTAAGGAAAATGGTACCTATTATTAATAACGGTTGTTTCTGAAACATTACTAAAATTTTCGAAATTTTGTTTTTCTACAAAATAATAAACTATACTATTTAGAAAAAAATTTATTTCTCTTAGAATTTTATAAAAAATAACAGGGGAATATTTACATTTCTTGATCTATTAAACAAAACGATAAATTATCTCGACGAATGACACCATGTTCTAGTACGGAAGCTAGCTTTACATTTTTGTTGGTGGTTTCATGGGTTTCATATCAATTTTTTGTAATTGTAGTTTACACGTACATATACCTCTTAACACTTGTTTGCTTTATTAAAAAAGTGTGTTGTTGTGATTTACGTCTAAATAAGTCAAAAACAACTTGAAACCCCATATAAAATCAAAAAGGAGAAACGGAAAAAAATTGAGCCTGTAAATGAACACAACTCAGAAACAAAAATAGCTATCTAATAATAAAAAAATAAAATTTGATTCTTGTGCAGCTTCATCTATATCATTAACTGTTTTTGGTTTTTTAATGGTTTTTCTTGGTGATGAAAATTCCGATATCTCACGGTTATCGATTCTTTTTTTCTCTCCAGAAATGCGGACGACAGTGTTTTTAGATACTCCTGTGGCTGCAGCAACACGATCATTTACATTTTTAAATGGTATTGAAGGTGAATTAAAGTTTCCTTCTCTTCTCATAAACTCTATAACATTGGCTATTATTTCGCGAGATTGACTGTTAATCACGCGGCCTCTTAATGTGCTATTAAACTCCATACTTGGGTGCTATTAAACTGTAATGAGCAAAAAACACAAACGAAAATAAAAGAAATGTTTTAGCGAAATTTACATCTGACATTTACGTCTGAATGAAATAGTGAAATACTTGATGCGCAGAGTGTACTTTCATTGCGTAAATCCGTCGGGATGCTTGTCAGTAGTGCTTTCTCTGTCTAGCCGTCGAAAGCCTCTAGAAATTTGATGAACTGTAATGCGTTACAATTATGAAGACTAGAGATAAGGAGGCGAATCGGCATACTCAAAATAGGGTCCCAAAAAACGCATGATAATTGAGCTTCTATAATTAACCGCATGGGCGCTGGTACTGCATCCGGTGTTTAAAATACATGGCTTCTTATGGAAATTATACATAATTTTGTCAAAGTAATAAAAATTAACTTGTTTATAGCTAAATAAAGCACAGAACACAGAACATACTGTTGTATTTATTTCTAAATTAGTCTTGCATGTTTTAATTGATAAATTATTTAATTTTATCTATATAAAATACAAATTAGGTATGTATGACCAAATTGGAAAAGGTTTCTTAAATGCTGGAATTTGATAAGTACAATTTTGTGGCAATTTTTTTTTTAATTGAACCAATATATAGTTTTAAAAGTAAAATAAAACACAGTTAACAGATTTTTTATTGTTGTAATGCAAGTATAAAGGGAGATTAGGGAATGTACATGGTATTATCTCATCCTTTAATTTCAGCTTTCCCCTTTTTATTTTGCCACAGAAGAAAGAACAATACCGAAAAGAAAGTAATGGTCGGAACTTTGAAGTTGAAGGGATATAAATATTTGACCTTAAGTTCCACCACAGAGATACCCTGAGAAAACGTTACTATTCACAGTACACGCGAACGTAGCTATTCACTGAACCTACACTGCGAAAACTACATTTCTCTTTCACAGAATTATGTGTCATATTTAATGAAAATTTGCATGAATGAATTTTAAACTATTCTTGATTTAAGTAAAATATTTTTCAATTTGTAGCACTTCCGACAGAGGTTTCAAAAATGAAAATTATAAATTTTTAAACAATAGTTTATTTTATCCTGTCATAATAAACTATTAATATTATGCCACAAATCTCACTAGTCATTTATGATCCATAAGTATAAATCAATTGGGATAATTGTTAAAAAATCATTAGCTAAAGCGTATTTTAGGGATTTTATAAATAAAAAAAAATAAAAAAGAAAAATAAAAAACGTGTATTTATGCAATTGATAAGTTTACAATCTATGCATTTATTTTATTAAAATAGAATTTTTGAATGGAATTATTTTAAGATTCCTTTTTATTATATATGCAATAAGGATACTTATTATTAATTTTAATTTATAATACCAATAAACGGGCTTTATTCATTAATTATTAATAATAGCAATGAACGTACATCTAGATTAACAACAAAACTAATAATGAAATTAAAAAACAATAGTGAAACAAATATATACCTGATAATAGTACATAAATATATTATAAAAAACGGTAAAAAAAACAGTATGTACTCAAATTACGTACATGTTTAATTAGACTTATATTGTCTAAAAAAAGGATCACACCTATGACATATTTTGTTAAAGCTATTACATAGTATTCATAACATAACAAAATCGTTTTAAGTGTATTAGGAAATACTGATGGAAATGCATTTGCAAATAATCGTTTTCTTGCTCCTGACTGATAAACGAATTTATCCTGGAAGTGCAGTTCACAAATTTTGTAATGTTTACTGAAGTATTCAACACTCTTTCCCAATAAGTCCTCTCTATTTGCTGCCTTAAGCCACAATTCAAGTCTGAAAATACATACAATCATTGTACTACAATGTTATGGCAAGGTCAATTCCTATTTCATACTCAATGTTTCATACATACCTCATTGGATCTTTCACAAGAGTAAACAATCCGTCTTTGTCACCTGTTCCTGAGGTACATCCACGATAAATACAAATATATCCTCCTCCTCCTCCTCCTCTTTGACGCGGCATTGTTTATAAACCTAATCTTAATACGTACAATAAAGTCTTAAATGAACACTCCATAATTAAAAACAGCAACAAAAACTGAAAATAAACCACTAACAAAACGTAAAAGTTATTAGAATATTCG
The DNA here is from genome assembly GCA_927349885.1 of Psylliodes chrysocephalus. Taxonomy (NCBI): domain Eukaryota; kingdom Metazoa; phylum Arthropoda; class Insecta; order Coleoptera; family Chrysomelidae; genus Psylliodes; species Psylliodes chrysocephalus. The sequence continues at coordinate 59,342,886 of OV651821.1, forward strand.
CTAAAACCAACCAAAAATCAAAAACGACAAATAAAGACGACAGCCGAGAATAACGATCAAGGAGAAGTGACAGTAGCTGTCGGTGCCTTTGATATCGGATGTACCTATTTCACAGCATGACTTTGATTGATACACAACTTAGCACGCTGAGAAAACATGCATATTTTCTACACTGAGCGAAATAGTTTGGCAAATTATCTGAAATCATTGTTATAGTCCATGCGCAAATGTTGTAATGTGATTTAATTACATTGAAGTAGTTAGGGTTAATAGCCATGGTGAAATTTCGGCACCAAAATATAATTCATTATGTAATAATTAATTATTTATTATAAAAGTAAAAGACGTTTATTATTTTATAATTTATCTATAAAATTTGTTTAATATTTGGTTTATTTATTGTTAAAAATGTAATAAAAGCCCCATTTTTAAATTAAATTACCTTTTCCTTAAGTAACAATAAGGTAAATAAAATTAAGGGTGCCAAAAAAAATTTAGGTAATAATTAAAAAGACATTAAGTTTGAGAAATTTAACTAAATATTTGCAATGTGCTTATATTTTCAAAACTTTTAGGTTTAAAAAGTACTTACATATTTTCAGAATTCCTGGATTTATATTATATTAAAAGGATTTTCAAGTTTATCACTCATTTCTGTATAAACAAGTGTTTTCTCGCCAAGTTAAGCCAGATATCATTTAAGGTTTATGTATTTAGAGTTAAATACCTGGCCTGGCTATCACCCAGACAATACAAATATGTCCATTGGACGTCCATTCGATATACAATGTCTAGACGTCCAAAAATGAGTTTTTCTGGACTTCGGACATCCAATGGACGTCCAATGAAGTATACAAATGGCACACTTTTGACCATTCAGAGGACGTTCAATTCTGGAATATATTTGGATGTCGAATACTGGACTTTCAAAAAATGTCCAGGATTATATTTCCATTGAGACCACATCCATACTTTTTTTACAGAACCGCAACTTACCACACACTATTTTATATTATTAATAATTTGTTTATTATTTTCGCAAACCGCTATACACCATTTATTTATTTTTTTTATTAAAAATTGCTTGACCTAAGCACGAATCGAACTCACGACACATCAATTATCGTTTTACGCTTTCAATTGCTAGACGAGCTCGACCAAGGAACCACTTGAAAACTTTTTACTAGATATTGAATAAGATTTCAAACTTCCGCTGATAGAATGAAATGCAATAGATTCAATTTGTCAATTTTTAATGACCAGTTATATTAAAAAAAGAAGTATATATTATAGATGAGTATTATCTGGTAGGCTTAATAAATAATGACCTAAGATGGACGTCCACTGGACGTCAAAATACTACTAAACTTAAAATTAAGTCCAAAAACAGGCGTTCTCTGGGTATCGATATTCAGCTGTCAATTTAATTAGCATAAACGGACATACACTGGGTGCCCGGATATGGACGTCCTGACCCTCAAATAGATCTAAAGTGGACGTACATTGGACTATGTGTGCTGTCTGGACATAGACAAATTTTTTGAAATAGTACTTATTTAAGTATGCACCAATATTTTCAAAATGAACTCCAGTATGATTCATTCAATAAATGTAAATATGAATGGGCAAAACATCTTTATATTGACATAATTGTACCTTACAATTTAGCCATAATAAAGGGATTTCGCCCATTTTGACCAATCCTAATTGAAACACGCGGATTTATCATATTTTTTTAAATATAATTTTTAAATAAAATAAACAAAATCTTCAGTTCATTGTTTATTAAATTTATTTAAAAGAAGAAAACATATATTTCACAAAATACAATACCTACATATGTAAAATAAAATGTCAATAATGATTAAATCATTATACTTTATATTTATGCATGTGATAAAATTCTTAGTTTCCTAATAACTTTTTTGGCACATTTTATATCTGCATTAGAATACCTAAGTGTGTAAAAATCTTCATCTTATTACTACACAAAACAAACACCAAAAAATATCACTTAACATTGCTCACGTACTAAACACAACTTGAACTGACTTTGACAGATAACATCATTTTGAGTGATATACAACTTATAGGGCTGTTACGGAATAGCTTTTTGACGTATCTAGTACGACCTGTACCTGTTCCAAGTAGATACCTATTCCAAATACCTATTCCCGTTACAAGCTATTCTAATTCTAAATTTTATGACAGAATATTGTTGTCGCTTGGCAAATATTCAGCAGGGAGTAGGGGAATCCCTGAATCTGGTGAATCCCATAAGCATAATATACTGGATTATCTCTGATATTTAATATCGATCGATATTGTATTGAAATTAATTAAAGCGTGCTATTGTTTACATAATAATATTAATTAAATTATTGTTCATTATGAATAGACGTTCGAGTGTAGTGTGGATTTTTTTTTCGGTGGTAGATGACAAAAAATAAATTACAAAATGTAATGTGCAAAACAGTAATTTCTTAAAAAAACCAGTGTCTAATTTAAAAAAAAAAAAACCTTCTAAGAAAGCACCCTACAGTACAATTACAATTACTTTAAATAATTTTAAAAATGTCACTAGTTCACATATTATAATTCCTAAACAACTACCTACAAGCAAGAGAGTTGAAACATCAAACGAAAAACGAAACTGAATAGGTACACAAACGTATTACAAGTTGCCTGACTAATCCCACATCATTCCGTTTCAATTACGAACATCAGTTACAACGCGCGATAGCATCCAGTGACACAAGTAATAGATTTGTGTGAAATTTGGTAACAGGTACGCAGAATAGGCAGAAGATACCTATTCCAGAGAGATCCCTAAAGTGTTTGTTTCGCTTTGGAGCAAGAACATAGAGCGAGCTCGATGTTCTCAGAGCAAAAAGATCGAGAAGAGGGAGAAATTTGTCTTTGTCTCTACCTATCTCTTTTTAATTAACTTACAAACAAATTTGAATCTCAAAATTAAAGACCAGACAAGAAGTCATCAAATTACTTAGCCGCTTTTGTCTTATAACTAAGTGTGTTTGGAAAATACATTTTTTCTGTCCAGATCCAATCACCAGTAATCACAGTCATGTAGTATGAGAGCGAAGCGGGCATTTGTGTCCATTTCAGGGCCATTACCCCTTATTATTAAAAGTTTTTCCATTTTCTTTACTTTTTGCTCACTATTTTAACATAAAAACCAGAAACAAGAATCACAGAAAAGCGAGGTTATGTTTTTTACTCTGTTTTATTTGATTTGATTCAATGCTCTATTGTGACGTCATCACTTCTCGGTCTCCTCGACGCACGCTCGATCGAGTTTCAAATCAAACGCCCCTTTGATTGTTATTCTCGGACGACAGGCAAAGAAATATTGACAGCGACAGCAGTGACAGCTTCGTTCATCTGCTACAAAAGTGTGCACTGAGGCACTTCGAACAAATCTACGATTCACTTTTGACCCACCATAAAGAAGGTGTGGCTTCGGTTGCTACGTTCCTGTTTTAGCACTATGTTTCTTTTCTGTATCGTTCTTTATCCTGTGATTTTGCTAACAGTACCATCAGTAAAAATAGTCTCATAATATTTGATAATATCTGTTAAAAAGTATAGAACAGCATCACCTCTAGAAAGTGCTTTATCGGCACTAGGAACGATATATAAGTCAGCATCTATAACTGTAAAATTTTATATTATAGAAACTTGTAATAAAATAAACTACATGATGTGACTAGTTTAAAATAAATATTATATTTAGACATAAATGCATTATTTTACTTACATTAGAAGCTTTAAAAAGACATTGAATTGATTTCTCCTTCTGTTTTTTTTTTGAGTTTTACATTTGATTTGTATCCTGTTTTACAATCTGGAACGACGTAAATCTTGCTTTGATGTTTTTTGTCACTCATGTTACTTGTGCTCAGGTACTTTTTTCACATTATTTTGATTCTTTTCACCATTTTTAAAAAAAACTCACTTTATTTTACATTGACTTACATAGAAAATTGACACCGGCTGTTATTCGACATGCCAACTACAGTCAATTTCACGAACTTTATAAAAAGAAGGACGGAAATTTGAATTTTGACCGCTGCCGAATTGCCTCTTTCTAGTCTACATAAGTAGAGACGACATGAACACTATTTTGCGATGTGACAAATCACATACTTTGATTTTCTTTTACTATACGGAGAATGGTCGCCACATACTTTGATTTTCTTTTACTATACGGATAATGGTCGCACTGCGCAGCTTTCTGAATGCCTTTTAAAAGGAGATAGAAAACTCCGCCATTTTGAACCCTTATTACGTGTTGCCTACATCTTGGCGCAATATTTTTAATAGGTGCGTTTTAATCATCCACTTCTCCTTCGGAATTGTCGGTTTTCTTGTTTTAATCTGACAGGTTAAAAGGACTAAACCGACAATTCCGGAAGCAGAAGCGGATGATTAAAACGCACCTGATATTTTGCTTGCTGCTATCAGTGTCAGTGAATATTATTTTTGAAGTCACAGTTTATTGCTAAAGAATCAGCTCACTCGGACCAGTTGAAAGTTCCAAAATAACATCCACTCCAATATACAAATTCAGGATACGCAGAAGACTGCTGTTTTATTATAGGCGGTTGTCATATATTGTATTATCCGAGTTGCACGGTGTATAAACTGAAACATTGAGACCAAAAGTGCCGACGCAGAGTGAGCGATCTGATTCTTTAGCTGTAAACTGTGTCACAGGGTTCAAAATGGCCGCGCCCTATGTTGGGCGTGTCGGACCTCTCTCTTGCCTCGTATAGTAATCAAAGTATGTGGTATTATCCGAGTTGCGCAGTGTATAAACTGGAACATTGAGATCAAAAGTGCCGACGCAGAGTGAGCGATCTGATTCTTTAGCTATAAACTGTGTCATAGGAATCAAAATGGCCGCGCCCTATGTTGGGCGTGTCGGACCTCTTTCTTGCCCCGTATAGTAATCAAAGAATGTGTGACAAATGGACGCACTTCAAGTGATGGAAAAGTGTAAGTAAAATGGCGACTTTTTTTGTCATCGGCATCAACTGCTGTTATTAGCCTCGTGTTCTGTGTAGGCTTTGTTACTGTTTTCCAGCGCCACTTTAAGAACAGCACTGTTAATTAGTACCCAATTGTGAATGGTCGAGGGGGGAATCTTACCAATACCAAGGCATCAGAATTAATTTTAAATAATTAAATTAAATTAAATAATCCTGGCCAACGGTGGGATTCGAACCTGGGACCCTTGAATCCGCAGGCAGAGACTCTACCACTGAGCCACCAACCCCGTTAAATGGCGACTTGAGATGTACTTTGATTTATTTGAAGTCAATAATTTTATATTTGGAGGCTGACGGAATGAAAATTATTTTATATCATTTATATGAAGGTATTTAAAAAAAATGGCATTTATTCTCACCAAAACTGACTAGCTACACTATTTAGAGTTTGACATTGACGTAAAAATGTAATGCAAAGGTGCCACATACTTTGATTTTCTTTTACTATACTATGGAGGGTAGAGAAAAGGAGGACAATCTTATATGGATCTTTATATTAAAAAGTGGCCACCAAAATGTATACAATTAAGATGGCGCTCGTGTAGCCAGGGGACAAAATCCAATGCTATATAGTCATATAGATTGCTCATTCATAATGAAATCAGACAGGAAGCAGTAAATTGAGACCTCCGTGCCATTTTAATATAAGAATTATTTATTGTTTATATTATTATTTTTCAATAAAATTTGACTATTGTCGTGTATTGTCAAAATTTATCTACGATCACAGAACACTTACTCTTCTACGATCAGTTACTTTTCACGGTGTAGTTTTTAGTTTTTTATGGTTGAGCAATATTTATTACTATATACATCATTGGTGTCATTTTGTATACAGAGATTATTCTCCTTTCCTCTACCCTCCATATACTATACGGAGAATGGTCGCACTGTGCAGCTTTCTGAGTGCCTTTTAAAAGGAGATAGAAAACTCCGCCATTTTGAACCCTTATTAAGTGTTACCTACATCTTGGCGCAATATTTTTATTAGGTGTGTTTTAATCATCCGCTTCTGCTTCGGAATTGTCGGTTTTCTTGTTTTAATCTGACAGGTTAAAACGACTAAACCGACAATTACGGAAGCAGAAGCGGATGATTAAAACGCACCTGATATTTTGCTTGCTGCTGTCAGTGTCAGTGAATATTATTTTTGAAGTCACAGTTTATTGCTAAAGAATCAGTTAGCTCACTCGGACCAGTTGAAAGTTCCAAAATAACATCCACTCCAGGGATACAAATTCAGGATACGCAGAAGACTGATGTTTTATTGTAGGCGGTTGTAATATATTGTATTATCCGAGTTGCACAGTGTATAAACTGAAACATTGAGATCAGAAGTGCCGACTCAGAGTGAGCGATCTGATTCTTTAGCTGTAAACTGTGTCACAGGGTTCAAAATGGCCGCGCCCTATGTTGGGCGTGTCGGACCTCTCTCTTGCCTCGTATAGTAATCAAAGTATGTGAAAGGTGCGGACAATTTAGCATCGTCATAGCATCTTCTCTTTATTTTATCTCAATGTAGCCAACCCAACAGTTGTAAGGCGAGGATAAGATAAGAGAGAGAGACAAAACATAAGTTGGATAGAAAATTACTAAATTCAGAAGTTCTGCGCTTTTTTCGCGCAATGTAAAATTGTCAAATAACGGAAAAGGTGGGTTGTCAGTTTTTTAAATAGCAAATAAACACATTTTTATAAAAATGAAATATATTTTTGACTCAAACAAAACGAATCGACAAATAGCAAGAATCACGACTCTGAAGGACTAAACTAGTTAAACTGGCACACTGGCAAGTTATTTATTGGCCAGCGTGTTGAGATTAAAATGATAGTTGGCCACTTCATTTGTTTTTTAACGGGAACGGCTTTGTCGCTTCTCTATGGTTGTTATTCTCGGATTGGGCTGCAAGAATCAATAGTATCTGCATAGGATAATGAACACTTTCTTCTGTGGTATCTGCGACTGTAAAGCATGCATAGTTCCAAAGCTACAGGAGAAACAGAAATAATGGTGAATGGGCCTATAACCAAGTACTCTTAAAATTTGGGTAAATAACCAAGCATCTTCCAAGCATAAATTCATGCCGTTTGGAAATGTATCCAGTTCAACATCGATAAAAAATAAAAACTATCATAGAAAAAAAACGCATATCCGAGAGTCAAGTACCTATAAAAGTGCTAAAGTTATTACGTAACCAGGTCAAAAATGGTCTAGGGGTGTCTAGAAAAATTGATTAAACTAGGCGAGAAAATACAGTTACTTTCACTTGGGTCCCGGGAAATAACGGAATAAAGGGTAACGAGATTGCAGATAATCCTGCATGGAAAGGGGATCAAAAACACCCTTTTTGGGACCTTAGATCTGCGATATCAGCAGTTCACAATGTTAAAAGAAACTAAAAAATAATTAGATACCAGAAGAACCGACAATTGGAACGATGTTTTGGGTCAATGTACTTCTGAGTGACTATAAACAGACAATATCAGAAGCCTGTAACTGCTTGAGCAATAACAAGCATAGTAACAGAATCGTTACCGTGCATTATCGATTTAAGACAGCTTAGTAATCTCAAAATAATAGAATACAGTGAGTGAGAAGGAGGAGGAGAAGGAGGAAGGCCAAAATAACAATTCACATTCTAAGCGAATGTAAGACACAACAAAATCCGAAACCAGTATACTTTAGACTTTTAGAGCATACAGCATACCACATAGAAGATGGTAATCTGCTCAGCTTGAAGCCACTCCAACTCTTTAATTTCCATTGGAAAGTATGATTGGAACAATTGTTATAGACATCTAGATTATTTCATTGTCGCCTTAGCGACAGAAGGGAGAACAATAGATACTTTAGGTTGTAGTATATCTAAGGTTGCCACCTTTTTGAAAATAAATAAAGGACTACGATTCTGACAAGGGCTCGGGTATACAAAAAGTCCTCATCCTTCTAATGAACTTCTAAAAAAAAAGGTCGCCGAGCTTGCAACCAAAAACCTCCTCGATAGAGTAGCGAGCTTCTAAAAAAAAGGTCCTCATCTAATATATTTTTGTACAAACCATGTCCCTTCCAAAGATATGTGCTGCAAAAAAACATTTGCCGTAAAAAAAAACATTTGCCGTAAAAAAAAACATTTGCCGTAAAAAAAAACATTTGCCGTAAAAAAAACATTTGCCGTAAAAAAGGACATTTTAAGCTTTAAAAAGTCATAAAGACATTTTGCTTTAAAAAAGGCTGTTTTTTTCAAAAAAAAGGACAGGTGGCAACCCTAAGCATATCTGTTGTTTTCTATTTGGTTATTTTGATTGCTCCACTGTTCTTTGAATTAATAGTTTCTCCAAAATGTTTTCTTGATTGTTCCAGGTTTGTTGGAGGTGAGTTAAACGCCTGCTACAATGCCGTTGATCGTCATGTAGAAGCTGGAAGAGGGGGGAAAGTTGCACTTGTCTACGATTCCCCTCTTTTAGGCATCGTTAGAAGAATCACATATTTTGAACTACAGGAAAAAGTAAGTAAAATTTTAATAATTTCCAATGCACTTCAAAGTAATATTTAGATTAAAATATTTAATTAGGTGTCTATAGGACACCTGAGATTGCAAAAAATATCTCGAGCAACTGGTTACGTGTCTCAGTCGGAGGACAATTTGTGATATATGTTTGTGGGGTCTCAAGTTTTGATTTGAGATCCCATGAATAAATGAAGAGGGGCCCGGCTAAGTGATCTAAATGCCAAAATTAAAAAATTCCAGAAATCAAAGAAAAATGCAGAGATTATCATGCGGAACATACAGACAGCCTCCGCTTTGAACGTCGGTTTCAACCACTACGATGAAATTGGCTCTTATATCTTTTAATGGGACATTGGCACTGGCACATAGATCATATTGATAAAAAAAAAACAATAATTAATATTTTGGCACTTAGATCACTTAGCAAGACTACTCTTCAAATATTTAAATAAAACTGATTTTTAACCGACTTCAAAAAAGGAGGAGGTTCTCAATTCGTCGCAATATTTTTTTTAACCGACTTCAAAAAAGGAGGAGGTTCTCAATTCGTCGCAATATTTTTTTTATGTATGTTCAGCGATTATTCTTTAACACGGTGTCCGATTTCAATGATTCTTTCTTTGTTGGAAAGAGGGTACTTCAAGAGTGGTTCCATATAAATTTGGTCAAAATCTAATAATTGGGTCCGTGAGAAAATCCTCACTCTTAATTTCTTATGTATGTTTAGCGATTTATATATATGTCCGATTTATATGATTCTTTTTTTGTTAGTAAGGAGGTACTCAGGGATGGTCCCATATAAATTTGGTTAAGATATGGTTATGGCATCTGCACGTTTTATAAGTCGGTTTTTTTTTTAATTTTTAACATCTAATACTTGTTATAAACTGTATATATTTTATGTAATTGTAAAATGATATATCGTGACAAGTAAAAAAGTATATGACAATCACGATACACATGACAAAGTATTTAAATAATTATTATATTGCTGGTCAACAGAGATGGCCAATGAGGTACGTTTAATCCTTCATTAGGACTGTCACGTAAGGCAAGAATATATGACGCGTGTGTCGCGGTTAGTTAAATCACTACATGTTTCGCAATACGCCACCTGAAAAAAAATGTCTACTTTTAAAATCTTTCAATATTTTAGGTTTCCAAATTAGCAGGTCTTCTACAACGATTAGGTGTAAGCAAAGGAGATAAAGTCATTATATACATGCCTCTAATCCCAGAAACAATAATGGCGATGTTGGCTGTTGCTAGAATAGGAGCTGTCCATTCTGTTGTATTTGGAGGTAGGAAACTATTTTAGTGATTAAAATAAACAAAAGATATAGCTTCTAAATACTTCTAGAGTTGCTTACATTTCTGATTTGTATGCTTTTCCCATATTTAGTATTCATTTACGACGGTAATTCGTTAATACAGGGTGTATCTTTATTTTTAGTATGTATTTATTTGCATAGAGATAAACCTGATTTGAAAATTCAAAATGTGAGAAAAAATTAATTCCTTACCTTTTTGTTTTTTATATCGAAGTACGTGCCTGTTCGTAAATTAAGCAGTCCACGATACTCCCGGTGCACTAATTATATAAATGTCCACTAATTCGTTAACGGGTAGTGTGAATAAAACTTATATATTTTAAAAATTGTAATACTTACTTTTCAATGAACAACATGTTTAGCTATAATTGTGAAATTCGAATTATTTGATGAAGCCTCTGAGACTATTGAGCTAGGGCAAGAAATATTATTTATTAAAATAAGACCTATTCAGCCCCGGATCTAGGAGGGCAAACCGGACTATCTGTCTCGGGCGGCAATTTAAGGGGCGCCAAATTCATATGTAAAAGAAAACTTGTTACACTAGGTACATTTTGAAAAGCGCAGTGCAGTATAGCAGGGCGATATCACCAACTTCGTACAAAACTAAAACTAAATGAGTCTAAGCCAGGGTCATGGAAATGAACGAGCTGGTAGAGTTTATACCATATCTGCAATCGTAAATTTTGTGGGCATGTATTCATAATGTCCAGAAGCAGTTAGTCTATTTGGGCTTGTACAGAAACGTTTTTGCTTTTTCGTCTGATCTATTAAACACTAAATGGTGAAAAATAATGTGCAAAATATTCAAATAAAATAGTCTGCCAGACGTATACCTAGTTGTCACAGCTCTAATAAATAATTTACCGGAAGTTATCAAAGCCCTGGAAGAAATTGAAGAATCCTCTCTTACCGCAGAACCTAAATGAGGATTTGGCTTTCTACTGCATGTAGTGATGTATTTTCAATGCATCCTCAATTTAAAAATTTAGGCTAATATACATCAAAAAAATAATGCAATGTTTTATTGAGATCTTGCAAGAAATGAGAGAAGAACCAGTATAATATTAAATCGAAGAAGCTGCACCTGTTCAGAAGAGTTGTAAATTGCAAAAGCAAACAAATTTTCCAGAAAAAAGTCAACACTACGAAATCTGAGAAGACGAATCAAGAACACTTAACCCGACTTAGCTGTTTCCTCAAGATATAAAAGTAGTGTTTTTCACCTTCTTCAGCGTCCACATGGTTGTAAATGCCCACAGAAGATGTGCAGAAAATGGAGATAATCTAACTCGAAAATATTCCAGAAACTCAATTAATACCTGCGTTCAAAAATGAGTTTGGAACGTTTATCTAGCCTTACGATCCTGGCCATCGAAAATAAAACTGCCTATGAGAAAAACTCATAGATATATAACCAAGACAGATAAGATTATTTACGAAATTTCTGAAGCCAACACGAATTTACAATCTAAGCGTCCTTAACAGAAATACAATATTCTGATTGAATAGTGCAGCTAAGCTTACGGAGTTCTTAACAGTAGTAATGCCTTCTCATACGAAATGTGAAATCTAACTACTGTTACGATCTGATTTTGCCCTCACATGTTTGGTAACTGATTTCGGCAATTGACTTTGTTTTTGGACGCAGTCTGTATATTTTGGAGATATCTTTCTGTGTCTTATTAAGTTGAAATATTAATGTGGCATACCTTGTATTTGTGAATGTTTTATGTCATTTGAGACTAGAGTTGTCTCCTAGAGTGCCTATGGTGGTAATCTGGTTTACGGCTTACGGCTGTCGATAGGTTTTCTTCGGGGCCTGTCGTGGTGGCACGCAGATTTTATCTATTTTTGTTTATTTTTGTATGTTTGATTATTGTGGTAGTGGTCATGATGTCACTTGAAACAATAGTTCTGTCCTATAGTGCCTGGAGTAGTTCCCCAGATAGCACAAATACGTCTTATGGACGTTCTAAAAACGTCCTGCTTGGACATTCAGGACATCCTTAAAACGTCCATTTCATGGCCGTGGACGTCTAATGGACGTATTTGGAACGTCCATTGTTAATAATCAGGATGTCTTAAGAACGTCCATTTAAGGACATTCCATGGACATTTTCAAAAGCTCAAATGGGGGAATAATAGGATGTAACGAAATTAGTGAAAATAATGAATAAATTCAAAAAAATTTATTTGGAAGCAAATAGCCTATAAATAGTGAAATTATTAAAACTTTTTCGTCAAATTCATCCCGTCTCTCCTCTACTTTGCTATTTTCAATCATGCCTAGATTGAGAGCAGTTGTTTTTTTCTTTTTGATTTGGCCATATTTGCCTTCCCAGTTGAACCTGAAAATAATTTAATCGCTTATTCAAAATTCAGATCAATATGAAAATCCAATCTGTTTGTTTAAGTTTGCCTTGCTAGACATTATGAATTCACTAACCTTTCAGCTTTGTAGTATTCACTGGAAAACTCCTCTACTTTGCTCTTTTCAACCATGCCTGGATTGACAGCAGTTATTTTTTTTTTCTTGATTTGGTCATATTTGCCTTCTCAGTTAAACCTGAAAATAATTTAATCACTTATTAAAAATGAAAGACAGATCCATATGAAAATCCAATCTGTTGGTTTATGGTTGGTTTAAGTTTGCCTGCTAGACATTATGTATTCACTAACCTTTAAGCTATGTAGTATTCACTTAAAAACTCCTCTTCTTTGCTCTTTTCAACCATGCCTGGATTAACAGCAGTCAGTTTTTATCTTGATTTGGTCATAATTGCCTTCTCAACTGAATCTGAAAATAATTTAATCGCTTAGTTAAAATAAAAGGCATATCAAAATTAAAATCCAATCTGTTTGTTTCAGTTTGCCTTGCTAGACATTATAAATTCACTAACCTTTTAGCTTTGAAAAACTTCCACCTTTCTCAGATATAAAAATGCTACAAATGGCGGAATGATAGAACTTGTACTCGTATATGTATATACCATCGAATCATGAACATTGAACACTTTTTTTTAATAAAACCTGAGTCCTGGGAATATTTCACTTCAGTGCTTGAATCTGAATCATATATAAATAAATAAAAATAAAAAGTCACTTGTCAACATGTCACTTTCTTGCAAAAGATCTTCTTCGTTTTTGTCTATTTGGCCTTCATTCAATTGGATATTGGGACAATGCCATCTATAATAATTATTTATATTATATCATTATATATGTTTTTTGTATAATATAACCAAATAATAATACAATGCGAATGTGAATCCGTACAATTGACGTTTTGCGGATATCATTTCTTGACGTCCAGAGGATTTACTAAACTGGGCATACTTAAAACGTCCATAATAGATCCCTGACGTACAGACGCTAAATGGACATGTATTGGACGTCCTTAGGACGTCCTGTGCTATCTGGATCTTGCGTTTCCAGCTTACGGCTGCCAGTGGAAATTCTTCGAGTTTCACTATAGTGACGCTTGTGGCTCACTAATTGAATTTGTTAATCGGAGCTTACAAGTTTCTGACTCGTTGTTTAATGTATTTGACGATGGGGTGTCTGTGATCTTGGCGATGCTTTTACATTCAAATTATGTTATTCGAACATATCAAAATCATATTCGCTTAAAATTTTACTAATTTTGACTACCTAGTCGTTTATCATTGGTCATACGCATTTCGCAATTAACAAATAGGTAAAAAAAGGAACAAATTTATTAAATAGTTTTTATTCTTCAGATCACGAAAATACCTAACCTAGTATATTAGTATTGTGAGTTTTCTGAAATCTTTAAACTCAAATACTGGAGAAAAGGGGCGCCAATGTCAAGTTCTTATCGTAAATCCGGAGCTGACCTTATTTTTTACCCATTTTTAAATAAACCTCCCACACACACAAACACAAATTTTATTCGCACTACCCATTGCCATACACGTAAGCCGTACCTACAAATGCAGGGTAAGTGAAAAAAACAGACGATGTCACAAAACTGACTTAGTGAGAAAATTGAATTTATAATTAAAATTATGTTACAGTCATAGAAATAAATAAAACCGCACGTTAATATTTTTAACGTAATTTATTAAATTGTTACAAAAAAATTTAAACGCAAGATTATTATGTTCAGGTTTAAAAAATAAACGTGACAAATAACTTATTAAAAAGGAATGATTTCCATTTTAAAACTAACCTAAAATGAAGAGATTTTCATCTGTATAACAATGTTTCATAACATTCGTTAATATTTGGGTGACAAAATCGTTTTAGTACTTGCAAATCGTTGTATTTAGCCTGGACAACGACGGTTTTTTTCCAGTAGTGAGAGAACAACGTCTGTTTTTAACCATTATGATTATGTTTAAATGCCTTATTATTCGGACTTCGTTTGTTTGATTAGCCTACGATTTGGCATGGATGTAGAACTCGATATCACCAACATAAAAAATTGTTTACTTAAAAATTTCTATAAAATGGACATCGCTAGTTTTTTCTCCTTACCCTTTAAATATTCACAAATAAAGGTTTTTTTTATAAGAGCAATGGACATTTAAAATCACTGCAAAACAGAAAAATCCTTAAATCGCTTTTTGAATATTATAGACTGAATAATTATTGTACTAGAATTATTCAGTTGAGCGATTAAAATTCCACGTCGATGATTGGATCTAGTAAAACGGTCAATAACAGTTATTTTGATAATATCTTGCCAATAAGTAAGTTGAATAAACTAGATCCGTAATTAAAACTTAAAAGGGTCATCTCGCGGCTTGTCTCGAGCCATCAGTTTTAAAAGTATACTAAAAGCTTGATAATATGTTCATTTCACCAAATTAAATCGAGTACAATGTTCCAATTAAAACATTATAGGTGAAAACACAGCTTTTTGCTCTTGATAATATCGGGACGGTGTTGTCAAGCTAATTATTTATAAAGTATTAACAGAAATATGTAAAAGTTCACGTATACATTTATAATGCAATGGATATTTCTATACGTTACAAGGTCAGTGACAGTCTAAAAACATCAAATTAATGCAAATTAAGTACATATTAAAAAAAATGTGTTTTTTACAATGAATTACGTAGAATTTGGTGTACTTAGCTGCCTATTATCAAAAGAGATTTACATATTCGAACCGGCAAACAGTTCGGTTAAGGTCAAATGCAAAAATGGTATTTTGGTTTGAATCGTTCTTTACATAATTCGGATTCAAAATTTCGTCCTTGGTCAGAATGCAATTCCAGAGGAACTCCATGTCGCGCTATCGCGCTATGACGTGCGTCATGAATGCTTCTGCTACTATCGTCGCTTCCTGGTTAGGAAAGGGCGCTATTACGGGCCAGTTTGAAAAATACTCCATAAAAACCATCAAGTATTTGTTTCCCCTCTCTGTTAAGGGAAGTGATCAGAGGATATCTATGCTGATTCGTTCCGAAAGCTCTCTGGAAAGGTACTGTACCATTTTACTTAGGCTTCTTGTTTTGATCCCTTTTCTGCAGGTGCATAAATCTCCCAATTCCAGTTAAATAGGCCATCGTGAAGATACAGGGAATCCCATCACTGTCACCTAATATTACGCTGGTTTTTTGTAAACTAAATTTATTTGCAAACCATACAACTATGAACATCAATGAACAACGTCTATCATCAAACTGAACTCTGACGTCAAGATCATTTTTTCTCAAAACTTCAAGATGGTTTTGACAAGGAATGATATTTCTAGACTGTTCTCTTTTATTTTATACGTACTTTTACTTATGGCAACCGCAGCACATTGTAGATCGATGGGTGACGGCAATTCTTTTATTATTCGTACGTTTCCTATAACAGCAGCAGGCTACTGCATGGTACAGGGTGACAATATTTAAGTCTCCTCCAGACCAAATCAGAAGACCGCCAAAATTCGCTGTGCCAAGACAAACCTGCATATTCAGACTGGCGCGAATTTTATCGGTTTGACCAAATCTCACCCTAATGATTGTCAATATGTACTTTCGCGGTATTTTATAATGCTTGTACCAAGAGATCTTAGGAATGTTTAACTGAAGAGTCGTATACCTTGTTGGATTTGTAAAACAATATTCCTGCCACAAGTGTTGCCATTTATTGAATTGATTTATTTTTAATATTGCAGTAACATCAGAAACAGATAAAATCCGGCTTTATACAATTCAATACAGGGATCTATGCACAGATGTGGAGTAGCCCACTGCATTACAAAGTGGGTTGAGTTCATGCTTAATCATAGAACCATTACCAGTAATTGCCTTAACACAACAATAGAGGCCTCAGTTAACAAGGGATGCCCGCAGGGAGGAGTGTTTAGCTCCTCTTATGTGGACCTTAGTGGTTGATGATCTCTTATGAGAAAAAACTTATACACGTAAGCATTTGCAGACGACATAAGCATCGTAGTAAACGGTAAATTTGGGTCTGTCGTATCCAAAAGGATGCAGCGGACACTAAATATCGTTGAAAAAAGGTGCCTAAAAGAGGGATTGTCCACAAACCCGACAAAAAAAGTTAAATATTTTGGAATCTCTCTTGATTAGCTTCTGCAGCCATACAGTGCTTCTCAAAAGTCCCCTCCCCCTCTTTTCTTTTGAACGGTGATACTTAGACTGATGAAATTTGGAGGGTGAAAATGAACTATTGTAAGCTTCTCTACTATTGGTAATAGGTGACGTAATAGGCATCGGTGACGTCACCAGATAACTGAAACCAATAATATTAAATGGGACCTTATGGCAAGTGACACCTCGTTTGAAAGGTATTTAGAATACCTATTCAGTAATACTATTTTTTTTAATTTACGATGGTTTTGATGGTTAAAATAAAAAAACAGTAAAATTTGAGTCTCGCTTTTAATTATTACATATTTAAGAACAAGTTCTTATAATAATTGTTCAAAATGTGCTCCATCTACTTCCTGACAGTAAAACATCCTATTATTAAACTCTTGTCGGACTCGATTAAATGTGTCAGGGGAAATTACCCTACATTCTTCAACAATTCGTTGTTTTAAAACGTCAATACTCTCAGGAGCTGTAGCGTAAACTTTAGATTTAAAATATTTCAACAGAAAAAATCTAGAGGTGTTAGGTCCGGTGACCGAGCTGGCCATTCTATTGGACCGCGTCGTCCAATCCATCTACCAGCTGCTTTTTTGACAATCAACCATAGGCGGACTTTTGAATCTTTATTAATTAAAAGCGAAACTCAAATTTTAGTGTTTATTTATTTTAACCATCAAAAATATCGTAAATCCAAAAAAAATAGTATGATTGAATAGGTATTCTAAATACCTTTCAAACGAGGTGTCACTTGTCATAAAGTCCCATTTAATATTATTGGTTTCAGTTGTCTGGTGACGTCACCGATGCCTATTACGTCACCTATTATCAATAGTAGAGAACCTTACAACAGTTCATTTTCAACCTCCAAATTTCATCAGTCTAAGTATTACCGTTCAAAAAAAAGAGGGGGAGGGGACTTTTGAGAAGCACTGTATAGAAAAAACAACAGAAAAAGATGTAAAAATACTATGGGCCTGTAGACGGATGGTAGGGAACATATGGGGGCTTAAACCAAGTATGATGCACTGCTTTACAGTTTAGACTACGGTTGTAGTACCTTTTATAATTTACTTATCAGTCATATGGTGGCACAAGACTAAAAGCATAACAGCTAACAGAAAATTAGACAAGGTACAAAAACTAGCCTGTCTAATAATAACAGGGGCATTTAGAACTACGCCCACAGCAGCAATGGAGCTACTGATATGTCTTCCTCCATTACACTTTGTGGTGGAGAAGGAGGCTATGGCGGCGGTATACAGGCTGTTTACTAATGAATTTGGATGGAAACTTTCGAGAAAAGGACACCACATAATGATATTAGAGAAATTAAAATCCGGTATTAAGAATGCCATCGGATAGAACGCCCATTATTCACGACTTCAGGAAAACTTTCGATATTCAAATACCAGAAAGGGCCAAAAGCCGGGAAAATAGGAAACAAAATTTGGTATACAGACGGTTCGAAAATTAAAAACAGCACAGGAGCTGGGATCTACCATGTGAACTCAAAGAGGTACATTAGTCTGAAAAAATGCCTGCGCCAAAGTCATGCTAAATGACTCTTTTGGAGATAATAGGGTCTTTATTATGACAGACAGTCAGGAAGCCCTTAAAGCACTGAAAAGGGTAGAAGTACAATCTAAATTAATACTTGATTGCCAACAGTCCCTCTAGGCCCTGGCAGAACATAACAAGGTCGCCCGTGAATGGGTGCAGGGACATGAGGGAGTGTGTGAAAACGAGAAAACAGACCTCCTAGGAAGAAATGGAGCGAAAAACTCTAATGGGACCAGAACCCACATGTGGTATTTCATACCAACATATTAAATGGGTGTTAAAGGAACAAATAAATAGAGCACACCATAAGCTCTGGTTGGAACTTCCTGGACTTAAACAGTCCAAAAGATTTATAGAGAGGTCATCCACGAGTAGACAAAATCAACTGCTAAACCTTAGTAGAAGCGAACTCAAGGCCGTAATAGGACTTCTTACGGCCTTAGAAGACACCTAAATCTTTTAGTGATATCTGATGTTTCTCTATATAGAATATGTGAAGAAGAGGACAAAACTCCTATTCACATACTATGCCACTGTCGGAACCCTAAATGGGAACGGGAATGGTACTTCGGGGTACAATATCCGGAACCTGAAGAAATCGCGAAAGACACATTCTTGAATTCATCAAAAAAATTAATCTGATGTGGTAGAAACTGTGAGGGGTATAATAAGCCTAGAGCTTCAGTACGAGTGGGCTTTGAACCACATTTTAATTCAGATAGATAGATAAATAGATAGATAGATAGATAGATAGATAGATAGATAGATAGATAGATAGATAGATAGATAGATAGATAGATAGATAGATAGATAGATAGATAGATAGATAGATAGATAGATAGATAGATAGATAGATAGATAGATAGATAGATAGATAGATAGATAGATAGATAGATAGATAGATAGATAGATAGATAGATAGATAGATAGATAGATAGATAGATAGATAGATAGATAGATAGATAGATAGATAGATAGATAGATAGATAGATAGATAGATAGATAGATAGATAGATAGATAGATAGATAGATAGATAGATAGATAGATAGATAGATAGATAGATAGATAGATAGATAGATAGATAGATAGATAGATAGATAGATAGATAGATAGATAGATAGATAGATAGATAGATAGATAGATAGATAGATAGATAGATAGATAGATAGATAGATAGATAGATAGATAGATAGATAGATAGATAGATAGATAGATAGATAGATAGATAGATAGATAGATAGATAGATAGATAGATAGATAGATAGATAGATAGATAGATAGATAGATAGATAGATAGATAGATAGATAGATAGATAGATAGATAGATAGATAGATAGATAGATAGATAGATAGATAGATAGATAGATAGATAGATAGATAGATAGATAGATAGATAGATAGATAGATAGATAGATAGATAGATAGATAGATAGATAGATAGATAGATAGATAGATAGATAGATAGATAGATAGATAGATAGATAGATAGATAGATAGATAGATAGATAGATAGATAGATAGATAGATAGATAGATAGATAGATAGATAGATAGATAGATAGATAGATAGATAGATAGATAGATAGATAGATAGATAGATAGATAGATAGATAGATAGATAGATAGATAGATAGATAGATAGATAGATAGATAGATAGATAGATAGATAGATAGATAGATAGATAGATAGATAGATAGATAGATAGATAGATAGATAGATAGATAGATAGATAGATAGATAGATAGATAGATAGATAGATAGATAGATAGATAGATAGATAGATAGATAGATAGATAGATAGATAGATAGATAGATAGATAGATAGATAGATAGATAGATAGATAGATAGATAGATAGATAGATAGATAGATAGATAGATAGATAGATAGATAGATAGATAGATAGATAGATAGATAGATAGATAGATAGATAGATAGATAGATAGATAGATAGATAGATAGATAGATAGATAGATAGATAGATAGATAGATAGATAGATAGATAGATAGATAGATAGATAGATAGATAGATAGATAGATAGATAGATAGATAGATAGATAGATAGATAGATAGATAGATAGATAGATAGATAGATAGATAGATAGATAGATAGATAGATAGATAGATAGATAGATAGATAGATAGATAGATAGATAGATAGATAGATAGATAGATAGATAGATAGATAGATAGATAGATAGATAGATAGATAGATAGATAGATAGATAGATAGATAGATAGATAGATAGATAGATAGATAGATAGATAGATAGATAGATAGATAGATAGATAGATAGATAGATAGATAGATAGATAGATAGATAGATAGATAGATAGATAGATAGATAGATAGATAGATAGATAGATAGATAGATAGATAGATAGATAGATAGATAGATAGATAGATAGATAGATAGATAGATAGATAGATAGATAGATAGATAGATAGATAGATAGATAGATAGATAGATAGATAGATAGATAGATAGATAGATAGATAGATAGATAGATAGATAGATAGATAGATAGATAGATAGATGGATGGATGGATGGATGGATGGATGGATGGATGGATGGATGGATGGATAGATAGATAGATAGATAGATAGATAGATAGATAGATAGATAGATAGATAGATAGATAGATAGATAGATAGATAGATAGATAGATAGATAGATAGATAGATAGATAGATAGATAGATAGATAGATAGATAGATAGATAGATAGATAGATAGATAGATAGATAGATAGATCTCCTTATGAATGATGTGTCTGATTTTTTAGTGTTATTAAAAGTTTCAATTTACTTATGATGGCCCTAATCTATAAAATTAAGATATTTGGTTTAAGTCATATTGCCAGCCTAACTTTTCATTGTGTTTTAAACTAAAATTATCTACCTTTAAAATTTAAAGATGGCTCTCGAGCCGAAACTGGTTACATGTGTTAACTTATAACTGTTCATAAAACACACTTTTTGTGAGGTACTGATTATAAGAATTTTATTTTCGTCATATTTGAGTAGTTGAATAACCTCTACGATTTACTTTATACATATTTAGATAACCCTGTACAGCCAAAACTTATTTTATTTTTTTAATGAAGCTATTTCACAAACATCCTGAAACTATCTGACCTTTTGATTGTAACAAAGGCAAGGTCATAATACAAACACCTATATTGAACTAAACATATTTTAATAACTTTTTTGTGTGTAAATATATTTTCGGAATTTTGGGAAGCACAGTGATTAATCTTCGTAATAAATTAGTTGCACATGTATTACATTAAAAAAATAGTGATAATAAAAACATCATTAATTTGACAATACGCAATACACATGTTTTTTATTATCCTCAATTATCATCCGTGGACATTCAAACGTGGAAGGTGGCGTATGTTCCTCGTCCTAAACAATGTTAATTTTTCAGGTTTTGCTGCTAGTGAATTATGTCAGAGGATCCAGCATGCTGAACCAAAAGTTATTATAGCAGCAAGCTGTGGCATAGAACCAAGTAGAGTTGTAAAGTAAGTATCATCACTCATAAAATTGTAGCCTTAAGATAGAAAATTTCGAGAACAAGGTAGGTTTTTATCAGCTTCTGATCATTATTCTAATCCGCAAGAAATCCCAATTTTAACCTTTTTAGTGTTTACCTACTCTTACTCTCAATTATATAATTTTTCTTATTTATGTTAATATTTAAAATTATATTCGAGAAACCCTGCATTATAGAAACTCTATATAGAATATAGAATGAGTTCCTATTATGTTGACTGCATTCATGTAAAAATAGGTTTTTATTGTACTTTATGCATTATGCTAAGAGTGAGGTTCGTAGCCTTCACCTAACTGAGGTCCAAAGATCAAAAAAAGGTTAGGAACACCGGTTCGAATGACGCCACAACGTTAGATAATGGGTCAATCGCTTTTATATTAATCTCAAAAAAATTGAATGATAAAGATACCGAATAAATATCAGAATAGGGTCATGTGTCCAACAATGAACCGCTCAAAATTTAAAATCGCATAGACCAGTCAAATTTTAAACAAGAAATCGGAAACTGTACCATTATCAGCCACACATATTTGTAATCTATTACACATAATTTGGTTTTGAGTGAAGATAAAGGTTTTTAGTTTTACATTTAAAAAAAGGGTATTTGGTTTATTGTGTCCAACGGGTGGTACACAATGAACTAGTTCTGTGTACACAGTGAACCGACAGACTTTATTTAATACACGTATCTACTTTTACTTGGTTTAAAGAAACTACAGTATAATTTCAAATTTTTATTGTTTGAAAGCAAAAACCATACAAAGAATAGGTACAACGAATAATAAATATTATTAAAGATGTACTTCTTATCTCATATTTAACAAATAAAAGGACACTGTAAAAGCAAAATATCCTTGTCGTTTTGTGCTTCCACATAGTTTTGGTTTTGGTAAACTATACTTCACATCTTTCTTGTTGACAAAAGCTGTATTAGGAACATTGGGTATAACAAACTGCTCACTGTCTTTAGATATAAGCCTTAAAAATTGTAGTGTAGTATGTGGGTACGGAGCAGTAGCCACAACGAAATGAACTGTCACAGTGGGTGAAGTGAGGTTGGGATAGATTCAAGAAAACGGGGGAAATTAATTCGGGTCTTGTAATAATTTGTAATGTGTAAATGTTCAGGGTTAAATAAATGTTGAAGTATGCACAGTAGTTTAAATATACAATAGTGGCGACGAGGATAAAAAGCCCTTGCTTAATCAGTGGCAAGAAAGTGATAATTGTATGGTGAAGTCAGTAATAATAAAAAAAAGAAAGTTATCCTCCACATGGTCAATCGCACTCAACTCGCAATAGAAAAAAAAAACAAAATATCGTTAATAGGTTCAATTGAACACTTCGATGTCGTGAACGGAGATTTTGAATCCTATATGGAAAGAATGGAGCAACTATTCATTGTCAACCAGGTAGAAGCAGCCGCAAAAGGTCCAATGGGTCCATCGACCTACCAGTTACTAAAAACTTTATTGCGTTCGCAAAAACCGGTCAATAAAACGTATAGAGATATGGTGGAAGTATTAACTAAGCATTTTAGTAAAGTCAGTCATTATAGAAAAATGTAAGTTTCATAAAAGAATACAGAGGGAGGAAGAGTGAGTCACAGAATTTAAAGTAGCCCTAAAGAGTATTGCAGCATCCTGCGAATTTGGTGTGTTTCTCAATGATGCCCTAAGAGATCAACTAGTTTGTGGTCTGCTGGCAGAGTCGACAGTGAGATCATTATTGTCAGAAAGTGATCTAACGTTTGAAAAGGCTTGTCAAGTAGCCTTAAGCAAAGAATTGTCCTCTAGTGAATCAAAAGTAGTCCTACCACATGGGTCAGCATACAAATTACAATCAAACCATAATTCCAGAACAACGGGGGCAACCAGGAAGTCAAAGTCTGTATCGTCAAGCGCAAGAGGAAGTCAAGTCAAGATGTTTTCGATGTAAACGTTTTCACAATCCCGAGACATGCCCTGCTAAAGAATGGGAATGTTTTACTTGTAAAAGAAGGTACCACACGTCCAGAGTCTGCCGTAGTGGTCGACTCAAGAAGGTTGAAGCAGAAGAAGAGTCAGAGATAGAAGAAGAAGAAGAAAAAGAGGAAGTAGAAGTCTATGAGCTAAATAGGCTGAGCATCAAGCAGTTGTCTTGTAGTCAAGTCATCCCTGTGATGGTCGAAAAAAAAAAAGTATGCATGGAAGTCGACACAGGAGCAAGTGTAATGTCAGAAGGTATGTTTGAAAAAATATGTCCAAAAATAAAGTGTCAATCTTGTAACTTATCCATAAATTCTGTATCAGGTTATAAATTTATAGTAAATGTAAATTGATAGTAAAGGGGAAAATATTTGTAAATGTCAGGTTAAGTTCACAAAATTTTGAGTTACCATTAGTTATAATAAGTTAAAATACTGTGGGTAAACCATTGTTAGGTCGCAACTGGCTTGATAAAATCATACCTAGCTGGAGGTCAACTTTCACAATTTCTAACCGTTGGGAAAATAATAATATGGTAGTCGGCTCTATAGAGGAGCAGAAATCAATAGAAGTTATAAGTGTCATTGAAAAATTTAAGTCCACAGCCGTATGCATAGTCGATCGCCAGCGACTCGCCAGAGATTCGTTTCGGCGTATCGCCAGCGATTCGCTGGCGATCCGCCGGCGAAAGCCCAAAAAGCTGGCGACTCGCCGGAGATTGTCACCGGAATGTCATTTCACGCAAGTTTTCAGGTTCATTTATAGGGAAAAATTTGATATTCGTTCATTATTTTTTGAGTTTTAAGAAATGAATCATGAATAAAATGCGAGAGATACCGGTGATAATCCCTATAAAAGAAAATAAAAACTTGCGTGAAATGACATTCCGGTGACAATCTCCGGCAAGTCGCCAGCTTTTTGGGCTTTCGCCGGCGGATCGCCAGCGAATCGCTGGCGATACGCCGAAATGAATCTGGCGAGTCGCTGGCGATCGACTATGCATACGGCTGTGGTATTTTTAATTATGAAACTAAAAGTCATATTGAAGGTTTTGAAGCTAATCTAGTAGTCAATGATAATATGTCAAAAGTCTTTCATAAACCATGTACCATTTTCACTTATGGAAATGGTGAATGAACAACTGAAAGAGATGGTTCATGAAAATAAATTAAAACCTGTAAAACAGTCTGATATTGCTAGTCCAATTGTAGTAGTGCCAAAAGAGAATGGCACTTTAAGAATATGTGTGGATTTTAAAAAACTCTGAACCTCATTTTAAAAACTGATCATTACCCATTGCTTACGTTAGAAGATATGATTTTCAGTGTGTCAAGGGGGGTTTTATTTACAGTTTTAGATTTAAAAAATGCGTATTTATAATTACCAGTCAGTAAACAACGTCAGGAATATTTAACAATTAATACTCCCTTGGGGTTATTCCAATATTCCAGATTACCCTATAGAGTCTCTAGTAGTCCTGCCATTTTTCAGTCATCGTCTATTTAGACGATGTGATTATTTCTGGTTAAACCGAAGTAGAGTGTAAACACAACGTTAGTCTAGTGTTAGAATGATTTAATAACCACAACATTGAAATAAATTTAGATAAATTAATATTTTTTGAAAGAGAAATTGAGTTCTTGGGAGATTCCTTCAGTAAAAAAGGTATTAAACCACTACCGGTAAAAGTACGTAAATTGAAGAAGCTCCTGTTCAAAAAATGTAACTCAGTTAAAGTCTTACCTGGGGTTACTTAATTTTTACGCAAAGTTTATACCAAGGTTAACAGAAGTGTGTCATTCGTTGAATAAGTTTTTAAAGAAAAATGTATCATTTGTTCGGTCACATTAGCAACAGGAGGCATTTGATAAAACCAAACTTCTTTTATTAAATGTTTCAGGTTGGCACATTATGATCCAACTAAAGTGCTTATTGTTAAAATATTATGCAGTATTCCCCATCTTGTTCTACCTTTGTTATTTTTCCTACAAAATATACCGTTGATTTTGGAGGAAATAATCTTCTACATTAGGATTAGGACTTTGTGTACTTAACAAATTTGGATTTAAAATAGGAAGATCTTGTTCAGTCTCTCCACTTCACTGTCGCTCTGAATGTTCTTTATCGACATTAAAAAATTGCACTCTCTTCTTAGTTTGTTTATTTTTACTTAATGTTTTCTTTCTTTTAGCTTCCAGTCTTTCTTGTTTAATAAGGTTTTTTTCGAGTGTATCAGTGGCAATAATACTTTTTTTATTTTTTCTGTTCTGTCTATTATTTTGACGTGGTTGGGCTTTCGGTGGAGGCATAAATTGTTGTGGTGGTCTAAATGATGGTCCTGCTAGACTTTCTATATGTTCAGTGTTTTCTGGTTGACTTTTGTTAGCTGCAAAACTATCATTTTTATTTGGAATTATGATTTATTCGTTATTAGCATCTGATTGAAGGTCTCTTGTAATATTAGAACTTTCAGTTGGGCATAGTCTGCTGGTTACCTCACTTGGCAAAAAATTGTCGTCTGTAAAGATATCCCGGTTAAAGGGATATATGCATATCCCGGTCAAAGGGATATATGCCGTATTTTTTAAAAGCATGTGTTATATTTGTAGGAGACGTGGAACAGCTATGTGCTATTCCAATGCATTCAAATAGGTCGTAAATAGTTATCGGCCTACCTGGATTTCTTAAAAGCCACGACTCTATGGCACTATTATAATAGGCCTTAAATGGCGCATATATACCAACGTCAAGTGGATGCAACTTAGCCATTGTGTGTGGTTGCAAAGTGACAATATTAACCCCAGCAGAGTTTGCCAAATCTAAGGCTTCGATTGATCGAATAATAAAATTGATGGATTCTCAGGATAGCTTCTGCTAGGTTTAATGAAATGGCTCATTACGTCAACAGTTCAGAATTCATCTATCCTGTTGGAGTAGCAAGGCCTAGGACCCAGCGGGGGCGCCTTTTAACATGAAATATTTGTAATTTTTTCGAGGAAAAATTATTACAGAAGGTATAGCACATATAAAACAGCATGTTGTTACTAGCGTCCCTTTCTCACCGCTGGCGACTTTACCCAAATATCTTTTCCCTTTTGGTGCCAATATTTTTTGAGTTTTTTGCACCGTTGTAGTTGCTGTTTCATCCAAGTAAAAAATTCTTGTGCCATCAGCAAATGCTGGATTCCGATTTGTAACGGCCTATAAGTTGTCAAAAAAGCAGTTAACGTTTTCTCTGTTGAACGTTGTTGCACGTGCAAGACTGCATGGCTCTAGTTTTCTCATTGACAGATCTGTGCGTCTGTTCCTAAAACCCTGGAGCCATTCTCTGCCAGCCGTTTGTGTTTCCTTCCACGAATCAGGTATTTTAATATAATTCTTTTGATCCATTTGATATGCAACCTTCCTACATTCAGTAGACGTCAATCCATAAAACATAGGTGCACAAGTTTTGAAATAGGTCTTCTTCACTAGTGAAAATCATGTTAATCTCATAGTTAGGGAGTAATCTCATGTTTTCATCAGGAGCAGATTTTCTTTTCTCAACGTATCGCCTCAACATAGGATACGGTAAATTATTATCTACTGCTGCTTTTCGGATACTTATACCGCTGGCAACTAGATCCAATGCTGCCTTCATTTGGTCAGCAATATGGGTGCCTTGCTTTCTTTCTATTTTCTTAATGCAACCAATTCTGAAAACAAAAAAAAAACTCTGCGTCAGAAGGGTACACAATGAACCATGGTTCATTGTGTCCCAACTTAGTTTGGTTCATTGTGTACGTACCCTACCATGTCATAATCAAACACCAATAATACAATAATTATCTACAACAGTCTATACATACCCAAGCACTAACTAATGTATCCATATACTAAACTACAGAAAATAAATTAAAATACTTTACACATGTAAGAAAAAAGCGAAAAAGCCTACCTTCAAAATGTTACTCAACACGCCCAAATTCTTATAATGTGTTATAACGTGCACGCTTCGGTAGTCGGGGAGGTTCGCACAGTGGTGCCTGCGTTTTTTTAAATATGTATTACTAACAAAAGTTTGGTTGGTTCATTATGTACGTTCGGTTCATTGTTGGACACATTACTCTACACGTAAATTAGACAAATTTAGTTGGAATAGGAAAAAATTATTACGAAGTAAAATGCCTATATTAGTAAGCATGTATGTAGGAATACATATCGACAAAGTACCCACCCCTGGTGCTAGGTAAGCTTCATGACTCTCTTAGCCCCTTTAAGGACACTGCACTGTTTTCTTTACAATATCTTTTAAATTTATTTTAGGGAAAACATAGATAATAGAAAACTGTTTGCAAAGTCTCTTATGGTATATCGATATTTCTTTTACTTTTTAAGATATTAAATCGTAAACATGTCGGGTTAAACAAAAATTAAAGTCTCATTATATTAAAGAAAATACTTAATCGAATACAACGCAAATTGAAAATAATCTGCACTGTGCGCATAGCTTTAAACTTGCGGCTCTGCCTTTATTTATATCAGAGTTGGGTAGTATCCAGATACTTCTGTATCCGGATACTTTATGTGTATCCGAAAGCTGTATCTGGATACTTTTCAAATTCTGTATCCGATATCCGTATCCGTTTTGTAAGTATCCGGATATGGATACTTTTTTCGGCATTCAGATACTTTTAAATTATTTACCACAATCGTAACTGATCCAATCCATATTATCTCTATTAAAATATATAATCGAAATACTTTGAGCTACCCTGTATAATTAGAAATAAAATACCTATTTTTCAATATTATAATATTTAAGACACAATTGCAATAGGTACCTACTTAAATAAAAAATAGTAAAATAATAATTTTTTATGAGTTGTAGTTTTGTTTGGTGCAACCTGTAAAATTTAAAATAACGCAAAAAATTTTTTCCCAACGCTAAGGATAAATTCGATGATTTACCCAGTATACAGACGGTCGAGATTCAGCATCTTGCGGCACGTTTTTACAGGAAAAATCCTGCAAACCCTTGTCCGGTGTTAGCGTCACGAACTTGTGGAGGTTTCATTGGCCCAGTTATGTTTCAGTTGGCAAAGACAAGAGACGGTTGTTCCTGTGTTTTTATATAGTATATACCTAAACTTTCTGTATCAGTTTTAGTGCGTGACTATACTCAAAGGTAAGTAGGTGTAGGTACCTCGAATTTTTTGTTTTGTAAAATGTCTAATAACATTATTAGTTCTTAAAATGTAGTCGAAGAAATACATGTATGACGTTGTTGCTCATAATGTTACTGATCATGTGTTATTTATGTCGTCATCAACATCAGTAAAGTATACAGATCTGACAAGATCATATATACGAGCCTGCTTTGCCTATGCCAGAACGAAACATTCAGCAATCTCTCACTCCTCCTCCTTTCAACGCTCTCGATTCTACCAATTACCGCTCGTCGGAGGATCCACAAAAAATGGATTGTCGAATACATCTAACACTGACGAGAATATCGAAAGGTTGTATAAACATGGCAAGTCGCGCCAACAACGAGCTTATTTCGTTAGATTAATATTATGGACACGACACTGGCTGGTTTTAGGCGCGGTTCAGGCGCGACTCCTTTTATTTACAATCACCCTTATGTTTTATTGTTCATTTTGTTTTAATGTTTTATATTCACAGAATAGAAATAATAATTTAATGAGTAGTTTTTTCCTGTTTCTATTATATCGCTTTCCATTTTCGATAATTTATTTATGCCTAGTATTGTTTATTGTTACTCGTAATCAATCTTATTGCATAATTATAACTATTGGTATGAAAACATTATTTTAACTCACTTTAAAAGTATCCGTAAAGTATCCGAAAAAGTATCCGTATACTTGTACCCGAGTACTTTTTAGGTGAAAGTATCCTAAAAAGTATCCGGATACATTGTAAGTATCCGTATCCGCTACTCAGATACTTTTTTCCTGTATCCGACCCAACTCTGATTTATATATGATGAAAGAAGAATGAAAAAAAAATGAAAAGAATATTATTGTATGAAATTTTCCAATTCGTACCAGAACGTCCATTAGATGTCGCTAACTGTATGTTGTGTTAAAGAGATTACAACAGTATAATATACATGAGCGGCATAAAAAAGTGAAAACTAACACAACTTGTGAGTACGGCCCTAGGGGCTCGCTTAGCTAGTAGACTGATGCAATCGGTGCTGGTTGTTACTTACTTTCACAGACAATAAAATGTCACATTTTTATATAAACATTTTATTTCATAACGATGAACACTTTCCACACTTTTAACTTATTTACAAGGTTTAAAAAAATATACCTACAGGCTTAACATTTGCCTGAGGGTGTAACACTGTTTTTTATGCTCATACTACACCAGCTGACTTTGTATTTGAGACCATCCAACCTCTGTGGAAGTTTAGAACGATTTCACCTTTTTTCGATGGTTTGAGGAAGAGATATGCTTATATTCGTACCGATACCTTGTCTAACTAGCGAGAAGTGGTTGACCTTGATATTCGCGATTCAAGCTAAGAGATACGCCCTCTGGAGGAAATTTGTAGAAGGTCTGTATAAGTAGGATATCGTTCAGTGTTGCCAGAAGTAGCAAAATTTCGCTACGTCGTCGGATTTTAGCTCTTGAAGAAGTGGATAAGACCTTTTATTTAAGAATCAAAATTTGTGTATAGTAATATGTAATCATACTCTATATTTATTTAAGGATTTTTTTATAAAACCGATTTATTATATTGATTTTTTTTAAATTTCAGTTCATTTATTAACTTTGTTTTAAAATCAGTTCATCATTTGGCAACATTGGCTTTCGTATTCATTGTTTACATTTTAATTTGTATCAATTACAATTCGAGTTTTTTCTTACTTTTTAGCTTTAAATTTGTTTATTTCTTATAGTATGTGATAGTGTTTATTTTAAAATGAAATTTGCGAAAAAGTCCCCAGCAAATTGCAATCTATTGGTGTTAATGTCAAAATCAAAACTGAAGTATTTATTATTTTCCAAGGGCAAGTCGTAAAATTTTGTTTTTTACGATAAATGGGTATCTACAAATTCACAATATTGAAATTTTGAAAAACTTTGTTTAGAATCAAACTCTAACCTGATTTGTGACGGTTTTATTACCATTAACATGTATACAAAGTACTACATAATTCACTTCATTAAATAAGTAAGATTTTTAAATAAGTTAATCAATAATAAACGTTTGGTACCTGGAATGTCCTTTAAACCACATAATAAAACATGCCTTGCGTTTAGTAAATACATATTTCTAGATGTTCTTGTAGCAACCAAGAGGTCAATATTTCCAACAAATGAAGTCATACACATGATAAATATTATATTTATAACGAGACTTAAACTTAAATTAACACTAAATGAAACTCAAAAACACTATTACAATGAGAATATTATCTAAAAACAGTTAAAAAAATCACAAATACCAAATCCACCCAAAACGAACACATGTAAATAAACAAACATCCTACTTATATGTGACAAATGACAAGCGCGCGAAAATTATTTTGAATCGCGAATACGATGCAATTAGGCATTCCAAACAAATGAATTACCAGTGGGCAGGTTTGGTATATCTAAGGGTAGCGACATATGGTGTATTCTATCTACTTTACGTAAAATCATGAATAATGGATTACATTTAAATATTTTATGTCAAACACAATAAAAATAATATTTAAAAAACCCACCTATACATTTCTTCATAAATTGGCAGGCTTGGCGAGTACTACTTCGAATAAAAATAGCGTCCAAGTTGCAAGACTATGTCGCTACCCCCCTTAAATATACAAGAATTTCCCACTGACACCTATTGTTTGACAGGTCGTTGGAATGCCTAATTAGGCATTCCAAACAAATGAATTGCCAGTGGGAAGGTTTGGTATAACTAAGGGTGGCGACATACGGTGTATTCTATCTACTTTACGTAAAATCATGAATAATGGATTACATTTAAATATTTTATGTAAAACACAATAAAAATAATATTTAAAAAACCCACCTATACATTTCTTCATAAATTGGCAGGCTTGGCGACTACTACTTCGAATAAAAATAGCGTCCAAGTTGCAAGACTATGTCGCTACCCCCTTAGATATACAAGAATTTCCCACTGGCACTTATTGTTTGACAGGTCATTGGAATGCCTAATTACGTTTGCTTGGTCACGTCGTTAATGTGTACGTGTGAATTAGCACAGATCCGGCATTTAAATTATCTGTTATGTTTAAATGTATTTTAAACAATACTTACGTAAAGTTTGTTCGAAGGCATTATGGAAAAAAGTTTACGATGATTACGATAATAATCAGAAAAATTATTAAACAACTTTGTCAATAAAGAAAGATTGATTTCTCAACTAGTTCAGACCTTTCAAAGTGAAGAGATGGTGATGCTGATATATGCTGCGCTTGAAAAATACCTCGTTTTGATCTTTTTACTCGAAGCCGTTCTTTTAATACATCTGTGGCTTCTCGATGGGATCGGCTCCGTGGTCTTTTAATACAGAGCTGGTAAGTCGAGTGAGATCTATTTACTCTGAATTACATTTAAGAGCTTTCGGACTAAAAAATGTACTAGCTCTACTCCGCTCCAGGAGGTACTTTTCAAACGTAGGAACAGTAATAGTTCAAACTGCTATTCAAGAAAGTTGTTAGGGGTTTTCTCATTACAGAGTGACGCTTGTTACGGACGGTTCTCGGGAATTATTTTAATTTGGATCGCACCACAAACTCTCAAAGCGGCGTCGATAGTACTCGGGCAGCTACAGATAGAGATGAAAAATTTCAAGGCTCAAAGATCACTTAGACACAGGTAATAAGTTGCCACAAGCAACGTGCTTTATTCGTAGCTTCTCTGTAATGTGTGGAGGGTGGGTTACCACACGGCACTTAGGCCTCATTAGGCCCATTGTGCATCCTCCTGAGAAAATAGGCATCCCCTAGCTCATGAGCCAGTCTACAGATTTAATGTAGTTGACAACGTCGCCAAGAGTTGCTTCTCTTATATCGGCCGGTGTTAGCCGATACTCGCCGAACACAAATCTTCTAATAAATGAGAGCGTCAAGCAATCGTAAAGGATATGCTCGATGGTCTCATCTTCTTGTTCGCACCCTCTGCAGAGTGCGGATTTTGACAGCCTTATGATATGGAGATGCTTTCATACTTGGCAATGACCAGTCAGAATGCCTGTGACTAGGCACAGATTCTGTCTAGTCATAGTCAAGTAGTTGTTTGCTGCAGGATAACTTAAGAGCTCCCTGGCAACTCTGCAGTTTCTTGTTTCATCCCGTCTTTCCTTGAATTTCACAAGAGAATGTTCTTTGATTAGGTCTGTCACTACCCAGGCAAATAGAAGGGCCAGGTCCAAAAAGTATTTGGTTGGCTGCTTTCTTGGCTAGTGAATCAGCAAGACGGTTACCTTTCTATGTGGCGTAACCTTTAATCCATCTTAAAGTGACCACGTTGTTGATGGATACTTCGGCCAAAGCTTCGTGACATTCTAGTACTAACCCTGAATAAATTCGTGGTCTGTTCAGGGTAAGTAGTGCTTGTCTGATATCTTTATAGATGAGCATGTTCCTTCCAGTGATATTGTTTCTGGTTATTTCTTTTGCTGCTATGAGAATCCCCGTTAGCTCTGTTTAAACTACACTGGCACTATTGCTCACAGCCCATTTTTTGTTCAGGTTTAAGAATCTGGACTATATTCCACATCCTAAGCCTTGTTTTGTTTTAGAACCGTCGGTGTAGATATGAATCGTACCTGCCACTTCTGGCTGTTCTATTTGTTCTATTATAACTTTATATGGCTTATGAAAGATATATTTTGGTGAGATGGAATCCATGTTCGCTTAAAGCAGTGGGAGCGTATCCAGCGGCTCCTGCCAAAAGTGACGTCTCGCCTCACCAGATCCTACATCAGGTTCTATTCCGACCGTGCGGAGGCGTGTCATTGTCGTCAGAGCAACCTCTTTGATGTAAATATCAAGGGGAGTGAGACTAAGAATTACTTCCATGGCTCTAGTCCGTGTTGTTTTCATGGCTCCTGTTACGTTGAGACATGCTGTTCTTTGAATTTGTTCTAGTTTACGGATAGCTGTCAATTTTTGGGTTTTCGGTACCCAAAAAACTGCACTGTATGTTAGCATAGGTCTTATGCGACGACTCTGTGGGAGAAACCCCAGTTGCGCCCCACGGTTCGGCGGCATTGTTCATAAGCAATGTATGCTTTTTTAACTCTGTTTTCTAAATGTTGTTCCATGTTCCATGTTAACTTGCTGCCAAAGGTGAGATCTAGGTACTTCACCTCTGTTGCAAAGTTTAGTTTTGTGTTTAGGATTTCTGGAGGTTTTAATTCCATTTTCAACCTTTGTGAAAAGGAACATTTCTGTCTTCTTAGGATTGATTTATTCGTAGCTTGCGTTATATGAGATTTACTTAAAGTTGAGGAATCGGAAATTGAATTTCTAAAATAACTATCTTCGAGGAAAACATCTAAAGCAAGAATCATCCAGTCGTCAGCATGGCTCTCTTATCCAAGGAAATGACTCTAGTTGGTGATTATCCAAATTTGGGAATAAACTTGAAGAAAGGAAGGAAAAAGAAAACTACGTACGCCGATAGTTCCTAAACCTAGAATAATCTGGTTTCACGGCCCTCGCATTCAAGCAAATGACATTATATGATTTAGGCTTAGCATGAAAATGTTTAACAGCCAGAAGAATGAGGGTGGAAGAAATAAGGAAATATTTTAAAACCTGTTT
The DNA here is from genome assembly GCA_927349885.1 of Psylliodes chrysocephalus. Lineage (NCBI taxonomy): Eukaryota > Metazoa > Arthropoda > Insecta > Coleoptera > Chrysomelidae > Psylliodes > Psylliodes chrysocephalus. The sequence goes on from OV651821.1 coordinate 59,377,270, forward strand.
CGACTACTGAAGCACCTGCTGCCTTATCAATTTTAAAGTTAATTTCGTGTGCCTGTAAAACTGGCTGCGCAAAGCGACACGGAGGTATCAAGGTTGATTTAAAAAGTTCGGTTATTGTTATGAATTGTCAGGATGCTTTAATGCGAAACGTACCAACGAAATTAAATTTGAGCAAGAATAAATGACTTTACTTGGCTATAGGCGTTAAGGGGAAACCACACAAAAACACGCCAGCAAACTCCTTCTCATGAATGGTGTAGAAACGAATTCGGTTTAAGAATCGGTAGTAACTATTTTTAGTTAATATTAAATTCTATATAGATTCGGAAATTAAAACACGGTTCATATACAGCGAATTTCTTTGAGACGAGCGTACGTGGAAGTGAGTTGGAAGGTAGCAGGCTTTGTCGGTTTCATGCATGATTTTATTACATCTTGTCTAAATCGTTGTAAAATAGAGGAACCGCGTTGGGATTTCCGTATTTACATAATGTGGAACAAGTGTTTAAAACCTTTAACCAATCGAATGCTACAAAACGGAATATCACTAAGGTTAGAGACATATTGTGGTTCCATCCAAAAGCGTTTTTGTAACCTACCCTTATGTTTGCAGTTGATTAACGTAATAGTATACCTAGATCTTTACATGTGAATACGGACCTTAATATGCGAGCGCCAGCGACATAAAGGTCAAGTAATGGGCGTGTATTGTACAACGTTTCATGGTATACTACAATTTACTATTACATTATATCATAGTAGTTTACGTTATAAGCCGTTACCTAGATCTTTACATGCGAGCACGTAGATATCTGCAATTTAGTACATTTACAACCTAAAATTAAATAAAATTATCTTCGAATGTGTCTTAAAATAATGATAGTTCAGTTACAACTGACAGTTCAGTCATAACAACTGTTATAGTAATGTATGTTACCTAGATCTTTACATGCGCTAACGCTTGCACATTAATGACCGTACGCAAAACCTAATCTTCAGATTGTATATCTATGTAGCTAGTTAGATTGGAACAACGTTCTGTAGCGTTTGTTTAATTTATTTATAGTTTATTTATTTAAAACACTTTATTTATAATTTATTTATAACGTACTAATTAATTTATATAATACTTAGGCACAATTATAACTCACAATTCTAATTTATTTATTGCAATTTATCTTTTCTGTCCAACGCTTAAATTCAATCTGCCGTCCGTTGACAACTCGCACTATTTATATAAAGCCAGCTCTGTACTAGTACTTTCTAGACGATCTCGAATGTCCGAAAATTCTATTTCACCCGAACTCTGTGACCCAAACTCTGTGACAAGGACCGGACTTTGTTTATTAGCATCATAATGAACCATTAGATTTATTTAAAATATATGTTTAATGGAATTTTGTATTATGAAATAAAATTAACGTGATTTTTTAATATCAAACAGATGCACGACATTTTATGTAAAAAGAAGACCTTTTATAGAATATTTCGTTAGCGTTTATTTACTATGAACTTTTCAGAAATAGAATATTGTTAATAGAGCAAGAAATGGTACTCATTGTCTACGAGTATTATAAAAAACATGTGCGCAGGCGAATACTGCAAATCAAACCTTTTGAGTCAAACATATTTTTTCTACGGCTATTACATAATATTAAAAATTAGTCAAAATGAGAAAATGCTGTTTTGTATTGTAACCTCAGAGCTTCTTTCTTTAGGAATATTAATTAATATAAAGGATGAGTGATTGTCGAAATAAATAATCGATCATTGAAAATAATCGATTATTTTCGATCAATCCATTGTTTTCAATCTATTTGTTTGTCGTATTTGCTTTAAAATAGACTACTTGATTATCTTTGAAAAATCAAAAATAATCGATTAATTAAAAAGCCAATTGACTGATAAATCGGTTTTCAAAAAAAAACGAATTGTCGATTATTTAAAATAATCGATTATTTTCGATCAATCGATTATTATAAATAATTTATTTTTATTGTATTTCATTTAAAATCGATCATTCGATTATCATTGAAATACCGAAAATAATCGATTAATTAAGAAGCCGATTCTACGATAAATCTATTTTCCAAAAAAATAACCGAATTATCGATTATTTTCTAATAATCCTTTTCATATTTCCTTTAAAATTGATTATTCTATTATCTTTGATAAATCTAAAATAATCGATAAAAATCAATAAATCGAAAATAATAATTATTAAAAAACTGATTAACTGATAAATCGATATTTTAAAAAAATAACCAAAATATTGGTTATATAAAATAACCGATTATAATCGATCAATCGATTATTGTCATATACCTTTGAAAATTCGAAAATAATCGATTAATCGAAAATAGTCGATTATTATCAATAATTTATTTTTATTGTATTTCATTTAAAATCGATGATTAGATTATCATTGAAATACCGAAAATAATCGATTAGTTAAGAAGCCGATTCTACAATAAATCTATTTTCCAAAAAAATAACCAAATTATCGATTATTTCCTAATAATCCTTTTCATATTTCCTTTAAAATTGATTTTTTTATTATCTTTGAAAAATCAAAAATAATCGATAAAAATCAATAAATCGAAAATAATTAATAATTATTAAAAAACTGATTAACCGATAAATCGGTATTTCTAAAAAATAACCGAAATATTGGTTATATAAAATAACGAATTATATTCGATCAATCAATTATTTTCATATAATACCTTTGAAAATTTGAAAATAATCGATTAATCGAAAATAATCGATTCATTAAAACACCGATTAAACGATAAATCGATTTTTTCAAAAAATCGATTATTTTCAATCAATCGATTATTTTGAATAAATCTACTTTCTTTTTGTATTTCCTTTAAAATCGATTATTACATTATCTTGAAATTTTAAGTTATTCATCCTGTATTTTATCTAATATTCTTATAAAAATACTACTAATCAACTATGCTTTTTTACTTCTTATTTATCTACCAAAAAGAGCTAAAAACCACCTTTAGTACATATTCTTATAGAAACTACTTTTTAAAAACAAAATTAAATATTTAAAATTTTATCCTTTTGTAAATTTATGTAATACGAAATCTGTTTTCTGAAATATGTATTTGATGAATATTTATTGAAACCCCTTAATGCGGATCTGATGTATTCAGCTCAAAGGATTATGGCGCTTTATGTCAAAACGTTAATAAATATTTACCGCTGAAAACGAATATATTTTTTATATTTCATAACATTGGTACTTAAGTATATACAATTTCTCAAGATACATCGTGGCATTTTGAGTTTAAAATTAAATAACTACAACACTTTAAATTGCTAAAACACCAACAAATAAATCAAAAAACAGCTGTCAATGGTGACTGAACTCAGGCGGAGGTGAGCGTTGAATGGGAAACCGGAGCAATTCGGGTGGCGTCGTGCAAACAATGATTTTCAATTGGTGGGTTACTTGGAGTTAAAACAGACAACATGCGCAGTGTGCAATGTTACATCTTCGGTCTCTTTTATCTAAGTTACTTGGTAATAGTAAGAGAGCTCTCTGCAAATTACGACCGCCATCTAATAACAAAATGAAATATGCTCCAAAGACATGTAACAACATTGTACTTTACCAAATTGCACCTGTGCCAATCTGTAATCCAGAGCAAAGTGGTTAAAAACAATTATTTTATATTCAAAAAATTACGTAAGACATGACAGCGATAATTGTGTTCTCTCTGAAAATTACAATCCTAATTCATTGTGAACTTAGCTTTTAAACCTGAATTATTAATATTTTTACCTAACTTTGGCAGAGACAGTCAATAATATTTATAAACTCTTGTTAGACAATTCTTTTAAACCATAATCATAGTAGTTCTTTTGTCGTTTCTATGAGAACCTATAAAAATCTGATGTGTCCAACACATGACTTTCCTATCTAGTTATTATAGGCTTTTTCCGGTTATTTTGTACAACCTATTGCAGCATCTCTATAAATGTTTAGAGGATAAACTAAATATATACATTGTCCACATACATCTACCTCGAAACATTTTTCTATAGATATTCATGTAAAACGAAAATACTGAAAAATTAAAATTTCCTACAATTTTTTCATTACGGTCCATTTTAGAAAAATCATGTATAAACAAAAATTATAGAGATCGATATCGCAAACAACTTTTATTTCAAAAACTTTCATAAAAATCAGAATTTTGCACATTTTGTCAAATTTCTCGAATACGGACCATTGGAAATTTTTACATAAAACAAAAATTATGATAATAATATTAGAAGTAACTTTTATTTGAACAATTTTTTTCTTCAAACATTAATAACAGATATATTCCATAAAATATAAAAGTGTCCTCCCATAAAGTACCCCCCCCAGATGTTCCGACTATGTCCAAAATCTAATCATTAAGTTTAAAATTTAATGTTTTTTTCTTTATCCGTTTTTGAGTTTTCTTCAAAATTCGAAATTTACACATTTTCTCAAATATCTCGAATACGGTCCATTTTAGAGAAATTATGTAGAGAATAAAAATTATAGAGAATTATATTACTAACAACTTTTATTTGAACAATTTTTATAAAAAATTATTTTTTTTACATTTTGTCAAATTTCTCGAATACGGACCATTTTAGGAAAATTTTGCATGAAACAAAAATTATAGATAAATATATTAGAAGTAACTTTTATTCGAAGAATTTTCTTCTCCAAACGTAAATAACAGATATATTTCATAAAATATAAAAATGACCACCTATAAAGTACCCCCCCAGATGTTCTGACTCTGCCCAAAATCTAATCAGCTCATTGGACGCTGAAACAAAGCTTAAGTTTAAAATTTGGTGTTTTTATGTTTATCGGTTCATGAGTTATGCGTTATACAGACACACACACACACACACACACACACACACAGACACACACACACACACACACACACACACACACACACACACACACACACACACACACACACACACACACACACACACACACACACAGACACACACACACACACACACACACACACACAGACATCATCGCGAAAATAGTCAAAACGGATTCAGGGGACCTCAAAACGTAAAAATCCGTCGAAAACTCGAGGTCGAAAAAAATCATGATTCCTATACTTTCCTTATATCTGTATACAGATAGGAAAGTAAAAATGAATTACAATAGGCATACAAATAAATTCTTAAATCAGCAAAAATTGATTTATATTTTTAATGATTTTTACCTACTAATTGTATGTAGATGTTTTTGTGCGATGTTAAGAGGAAGAAAATGTTTCCCGTTAACGATATATATCAAGATATATTTGAATATGTTATTATCTGGAAAACTTCAAGGGCAAACAAAATTAGCGCTGTCATGCCTTATGTGATTTTTTTAATAAAAAATATTTTTTTTAAACACTTTGCTCAGGATTGGGATTGTCACAGGTGCCATTCGGTAAAGTACAATGTTTTTACAAGCTTTTGGGGTATATTTTATTTCATTATCAGATAGCGGTAAAAATTTACAGTGGGCTCTTGGGCTATTATGATTTGATTCTGTATGCGCCAGGGATACAAATCCGAGTTGCGCATTGTATAAACTGGAATCCCTGGAACATTGAGATCAAAAGTGCCGACGCAGAGTGAGCGAACTGATTATTTTAAGCCATAAACTGTGGTACAAGTAGAATTTGAAAAGGCTTTTGTCAGTTCTCCCACTTTATACACATAAATTGACAGGTTTGCGTCGGATCCGAGGTGAACGCGATACATTGGCGTACAAAATTATTTTATAGATGTTTATAACAATTTAGAGTAAATAGTTTAATACATTGTGAATAGCTGTTGAAATTGTGTTAAATTATGATTTGAATATTATAATACATGTTTAATAATTATTTATAGTCCATAAATGCATGCGATTGTCCGGTTCCGCCGGTAACAATTTAAAATTACTTATTCTATGAAACGACACTGGCAGGTAAACATTACTGCGAAATTCTCGAAGCAGTCCGACGAGGTTTGACGTTTACCCCCTCTCTACCTACCAAAAGCCTTTCCAACTTCTACTTGTGATAAAGTATGGTAGTATTTTTATTCTGGAAGGTTGATATTCAATTTATTTAGGAATTCGAAAATATCGGACTTGTTAATTAATTAATTTTTCCAGAAGCTCATTTTTATTTTGATTTTTTTAAATAGTGATACTTTGTATTTTAATTCATATATGCGTGCTAGTGTTCTACCATTAAATAGCCAAAAGATGTCGGTGTAGAAGACCAAAATCTTGTGCTGCGAATTTTGTGAGATTTATTCTGTTTAGATATCAAAACTACTAAATAACTAATTTATTCTATAATTGAATCTTTTCATGATTTCTAAATAGCTATGCACTTGGGAATCTAATTAAATATGCCTTTAAAAAACAATAAAAAGGTAAACAATGAGTACGCGTTGTTTCTCGTCCGCATATAAGCTTAAATTAAATAAATATTAAAATTAAATGGGGAGCAATAAGATGGGGTCGGTGGTGTAGCGGTCTAACGCGCTTATATTCATTTATAGGCAAATTTATGAGTCAGAGACTGTTGAGCTTCGAATCCCAGACCAGACCATGTGGATTTTTAATTAAATTGCATGGTTCGGTATAGGATTTGATATGTGCCGTATTAATAGAAATTTAATTTGTGTTGATATGACATGCAGATTATAAAATTGCCATGCATTACCGTCTCGATGATGGTGGGTGAGGTTTCCCGGGTTTTCCTCACCTCCAAGTTAAATGGCACCATCAATCATCTTTAAGTCGCCCCGGAGCGCCACGGCAAATAATAATAATATCCATCCCTTTCCCCGCACAAGCTCAGCTTTTAGGGTTAAAATTCACTCGTAAGGGGGTGAATTAGGGAGAGTTTTATATATTATTATTATACGGCGCACATACGTTGATTTAAAAGATTTAGGCGGTCAAAATTATTTTACTGTGGAAATTAAATGGGAAATTAAAGTCAAAATCTTAAAAACCTTTTTAATGAAAAATTTTTCGAACAAAAAATATTTTAGGTACAAAATATTAATTTAGATAATTATTTTGTAGCTATTATTTATCTACTTCTTATACATTAATTCTATTCTGCGGTCCTTTTTGCAGCAAATTTGCGCGTATTTAAAAAATCGCTTCGTTTAGTTTTAGGTAAAAAATTTATTTGAGCGTGACTCATCTGTGGATTAGACTGGTCGGCCGGCAACAATGTATGTCTCGCAGATAAAAATGCTTATACTCTACATCTACGTCTTTCATATACAATGGAAACACGCGCTGGCGAATTAACACAAACTAATAATTTACAAAACCGAAATCGAATCACATATTCGACAAACACACCTCGTCGATCTGACAAAAATGCCGCCCAAACCTTACGTATTTCGGCGCTTTTAAGCCTTGGTTTCTTTGAACACTCCATCGCGGTGAGCGGACAGTCAGTCGACCGCTGAGGACAGCGATTTTCGCCCGAGGTGGTTTGTTAAAAAATATAGAAAATGAGACCTTGTCTATGTCTGTACGTGCTGTTTATGTGTTATGAATGTAAATGAAAGGTACTAAAATTGACGCAAATAAATTGTTTGCGTTATTATTATTGTTGGAAGTGGAAGAACAAGAGGAACTGACAATAGCAACCGTCAAAGTTTCCAATAAGCTAGTGGGCAAGTTGTTTTTGCGTCGCTATAGAGAAGGTGCCTTTAATATTACTGTGCAGCGGATGTTTTTTGAAAATGAAACCAAATTTAGGAAGTATTTTAGACTTTCTACAGATCTTTTTGAATTCATGTTGAGTTCTATAAAAGACGACATTTCCAAGAAATCTACAAATAAAGTCATAAAGTTATCTGTATGTGTGAATTTGTCTCATTGTTTTAAAAATAATATCAATATAATTATTTGTATTCACAAACTGTCTCCGCACACGACGACGATTCCGCTGATATCAAATTCAACAGATATTAACCGACTAGTCGCGACAAATCAGCGGCATGACGCCGTCCTGCTCAGCTAAGCGGATTCAAGAAGACCATTCCCATTTAAATACTCTGGTTGGATAAAATCGTCAAAACGCGACGGTCGACGGACTGTCCGCTCACCGCGACGGAGTGTTCAAAGAAACCAAGGCTTTAGAGAGCCACGAGACTTGAGACGATAAGCGCGGGAGGCCCAACCGATGCACAGACCGTTCCGAAATGGCCCAGTTAAGATTTGAATATAACCTGGACTTATTTTCAGCTACGGAATGGTAGTAAGATACGTGCGCGCGCTATTGATACTATTTAATAATCCCATCAAATGATTTAGAAGGCCGACCTGGTCGAGTTTGTTTATTTGCTGAAATTTAAAATGTTAATTCTACCAAGCTTCATTAGTTTTAAGAAATATGGCTTCTTTTCTATGGGCTTTAGACAATTTTTCCCCGTTTTCTTTGTTTTAAACTGCTTAGGTTTTCTGGGGTATCACTATAACAGGACAAGAGGAGATTTTCCAGATATTTAAGTTTTTCATCCAAATTAGGTCATTCTTGTTGTTGCATTTAATCGTTAAGATATATTCGGCTAACCTTTTTTGCATCAGAGGTACCAGGTGTACCTAAAACAAATAAAAGTGCAGTTTGCTAGATTTGGTACAAAATATTTTTTTTGCCATCCTTAAAAACATAATTTGATCATGCGCACCTATCCGCCTCAAATTGTATGTCAATAATTAGCCTAATGTAGAAAGTATATATTACAATAACAAGTATTGCTCGAGAGGACACGATCATATAACAAAACATGAAAATTTAGATAAAAACTTCATTAAAAACAACCTTTCTTGGAAGCTCTACAAATAGTATAAAATAATGTTAAAAATCAAGAAATATTAAGGCATACAAATCCCGGGGCCAGATGGAATATATCCAATTCTGCTCCACAATTGTAAAGATTAATGCCACATTTATGCAAAATCTTCAGAGCACGTATTGCCTGGAGGTATATCCCAGCAATATGGAAAAATGCGAAAGTAGTCTACCTTGCCAAAGTAGGTAGGGTCACAGACCAAACGCCAAAGCCATATCGCCCTATAAGCCTAACCTCCTTCCTCTTAAAACTCTAGAAAGATTGATAGATAGGTACATCAGGGACGAGATAATAAAAATAAATCTGCTTCATCCCAACCAATATGCATACCATCCAGGAAAGTCAACTGACCTAGCGCTGGACGATCTAAACAGGATGCTTTCAAAGTCAATAGATGACAAAAAAATCGCAATAGCCACTGTCTAAGACATCGAAGGAGCTTTCGACAATGCCACAACCAGGTCAATAACCAAGGCTCTAGAAGAGAGGAACATCCCAGTTGCAATATGCTAATGGATCACTGCCTGTCTAGAGAACAGGATTATTTTATCCACTCTAGGAAAGGTAACCATACAGGCAAAAGTTACACGGGGTTGCTCACAAGGAGGAATATTATCTCCAATGCTGTAGTCAGTTCTTGTGGACGACTTACTCAAAACATTATCCAAAGAAGGCTACCAGTGTCTATGATACGCAGACGACCTAGCAATTATCATCAGGGGGCGATTTGCAGGCACAGTCTCGGAGCGATCTCAAACAGCTCTAAACATAGTGAACAACTGATGCAAAAAGGAACAATTGTCTATTAACGCACAAAAAACAACAGTTGTAACATTCACAAAAAAACAAGTACTTACAGGACTAATACTAAACAACATAGTTATCCCATTCGTCACAGAAGCCAAATACCTCGGACTCATATTTGACCAAAGGCTGAAGTGGAATCAACATCTTAAAAACAAAGCTACAATAGCTTTCGTAAGCTGTAGACAAATATGTGGGAAAAACTGATGTCTAAACCCCAAAATCACAATAATAATAATAATAATAAGACCCATAATAACCTATGGTGCAGTGGCGTGGATAACCAAAACTGCGCAGGCAAGTGCAATAGGCCAATTCACTAACATTCAGCGGCTTGCCTGTATAAGTGCTACTGGGGCCATGCGCACTATGCCGACTTAAGCAATGGAGGTATTAATAAATCTCACGCCACTGCACATCTTCATACAAGGAGAAATCAGGTCAGCTATTCACAGGCTAATGCAGGGACAAAACCCAATAAGCCAACTACATAGCGCCGACCACACAAGGCTATATCAGCAAGTAAAAAGGGATAATATTCTAGCTATGCCTACTGATAGAGCCATAACCACATACAAATTTAAAAAAAATTCAATTTTAAATACCAGCCCGAGAATCCTGGAAACAGGGACCTTCCGTACAGGCTGAACTCGTCTGATACACAGACGGTTCAAAAACCAAGGAAGGAGCCGGTGCTGGAATCTATGGACCCAAGTTGAAAACAACGATTTCGCATAGTTTAGAAAAATATGCAACAGTGTTCCAGGCTGAATTAATAGCCATACAACACTGTACAAGAGAAATATTAAATATTAAATCAGAAAGTATCAGGCAAAGCTATTGCCATATACTCTGATAGCCAAGCAGCTCTAAAGGCAATTCTCTCACTAGAAATCAAATCACGACTGGTGAAAAACTGTCTAGAAGACCTGGCAGAGCTAAGTAGTTAAAATAATTTGACTTTAGCATGGGTTCCAGGCCATAAGGGATATCAGGGCAACGAAAATGATGACAAATTAGCTCGAGAAGGCTCAGATAAGGCCATGACAGGCCCCGAACCCTTCTGTGGAGTTGCTAAGGCATTGTGCAAAGCATCCATTAAACAATGGATGCAAAAAGAGTCTCATAAAGACTAAAGACTAAGACAGGCCAAACAGTTCATCAAGGAACCATCGGCCAAGTTCACGGAAGACCTACTGGATCAAAAGCGTAAAATCGTTAGGATTACAGTAGGCCATCTTACTGGACACTGTCGCCTCAAAAGGCACATGAGTGTCATAAATCCAGCAGAAAAGAAGCAACTTTGTGCAGGTTCTGTGAAGAAGAAGAAGATGAAGAAACATCATTTCAGGTCCTGTGCCAATGTGAAGACCTAACTAGAATAAGGTTTCTAACATTGGGCGAAGAAAAGCCAAATGCATGCAACTACATGCGGGAGCCACTGTCAAAGCTACTAAGTCTAATAAAAAAGACCAGGCTAGACGACATACTCTAAAATAAACGGAGTCCCACAATAGATATGAAAAGGTTGCGGTGGACAATGACAAATAACGTCCAACTCCTAATCTAATCTAAGAAATATTTATTCTTACCTGATTTATTCAAATCCATCCATAATAACTAAAATATTGGGTGGACAATACAAAATGTATCTCTGTTTAAATATTTACACTGATGACGCTGAGAACAATAACATACTCTTCTTGTGACGACTACATACGCGCGTTCACGAAGAATGGTTTGAAAGCAAGGATGGTAAATTATCATTACTGGAACATTTCTTTGCCTCTGAGATGTTTGTGGAATTATTAACTATATTTTTAAAATTTCATTTTTGACCCCCTAAATCCTTTAAATCAACATTCTGTGCGGCGCGGGGTAGTCAACTTGCACCTATATCAAAAAGTGACTCCTGGTGATTATTGGTCGTTCTGAATTGTCGGTATGATGATGTTTTGCGGAACATTTACTTCTAAAAAGCTAGTTTTCTTTATAATTTTTAAATTCTTCACATGGCACCTAAAATCTTGCTGCTCCCACAAGGGGCACACCCCAACAGGTTGAGAGCCGCTGGTTTAATTAGTTTATTTTTTCTTGAGTTTTAATTGAAACAAATAAAAACTGTGTCGTTTTGATTTACAGTTATATTACGGAATTAAACGAAGCCATAGCCCTATCACTCCACAAACCATCCAAATGTATAATTTTTCAAAGAAAGGGCGTTGACATTGCTGAACTGGATCCAGAACGGGACATGGACTGGGAGGAATCGATTAAAAATTCAGAAAGTGCCCCGTGTATTCCTGTAGATGCCAATGACCCCTTGTATATACTCTACACTTCTGGAACCACAGGTACAGAAAATTTTGAATACGTATAGCCAATATTTATAAAAACTCTAAGTATATTAGGGCTACAGTAAATTTCTTAACTTAACTTAACTTTCCAAAGCAGTGACCCAATTCTTTTTTTACCTACAGGTGAACCTAAAGGTATCACTAGACCAATTGGTGGATATTTATGTGCCCTGATTTATAATCTTAAGACTTTATACGGACTGAGCCCTGACGATGTTTGGTGGGCAACGAGCGATTTCGGATGGGTAGTTGGACATTCGTTTATGTGCTACGGACCACTGTGTTACGGAATGACCACGATAGTATACGAGGGTAAACCGACGACTACACCCGATCCTAGTTCATACTACAGGTAAGTTGTTTTCATGTTCTCTATAGTTATACAGGGTTATACAGGGTTCGGCTGATAGGAAAATGAGCGTAGGTACGTAAGGTGTAGATAGGAGACACTGATGTGATTTCAAATAATCTATATTTACCCAGCTAGCACAAAACATCCCATCTACGTTAATAAGCTGCAATTTTAGACTCTTTAAGCTCACATGCAATGTACTTTTAATGTAACCCTAATATCCCTGCAACGACCGAATGTCCGCAACGGCAAGACTTTTATAGCACATCTCACAGAAGATAAAAAGTGAAGTTCGGAAAACATCACACTAGCACTTTTACGGTACTTACCCTGAAAGTTGCTCTGAAACTTTCTATAGATGTTATAATGTGAATTAGTTCTACTGCATTATACAGTGTGTCCACGGATGGACTTAACTATACTTGTGAAAATATTTATTTTAAATTAAAAAAGTAATTCTTCATAATTTACTTGTTAAATAAATTCGATTCACATTAAGAAATTATGAAAAATAACTTTTTTTAATTTAAAATAAATATTTTTACAAGTATAATTAAGTCCATCCATGGACACACTATATTGTTCTTTGTGTAATGTAATACGGAGAGGCTGAAATTGAGGTATAGTAAAAACTCAATCGAGACATGGAAATTTCAAATAAAACAAAATATTTATATAAATTTATTATTAAAATGTTCTTGAAATTAAGTAGTAATATCACAAAAGTAGAGGTAGGTATATCACAAATGCAGTTACACATGTATAAGCCACCTATAAAGCACTGAACGATTGGACAAAATTTGCTTAATAGTAATAATAAGGTATCAATATTGCAAAGGTTCACTAGAAGCTTAAACAGTGAACGATTGTACAAAAGTATATTTATATAAGGTACGTTTCAAGATGGTAATTGTATGATGCAAAAAAAACTAGATCTGTGAATAATAGATGATTGCAACAATGACTTAGGTATATATCATGAGATAGCTGAGGTTCCAGATTGCTTACCTGTACTCACAGAGATATATCATCTTTTTAAAATCAAACCTTTTAACTTTTTTTTTTGTATAGATATTTATATATTTTTATTTTGTTAGTTTATTATTTATACAAAGGTGAACAAAAATTATTTTATTCTAACTACATATTGAATAAAAAAGAGATTGACCTACTTGTTTAACTATTATTGAAGTAAATTATATAGAAAGTAAAAAAATATACTCAAGTTTAAATCGTTGCACTTATTTTTAGGTAATTTTCTCTTACTTTGTTGTTTTAAATAAAACCTCTAATTTTTTTTTAGAATTTCACAAATTTTATGCATAATTATGGATTTCCAAGTTAGTATGAAGATTTTATAATAAAAACAACTCATGTTTTTTAGCAAGATATTCTGATGTATGCTCGAGGGCATCTTCTGTGATTTTTCTCAAATTTTCTTCTGGTTTGGCACTTGCTTGAATCTGATGTTGTTTTTTTTTAATATAGACGTAAAATATAGATTCACTTTTTATAAAACTTCATGTCATATAGCTATTCTTCTTTAGACAAGTCTGTAGTATTTATTTTGCTTCTAAAATTCTTAGAATGTTTTTAGGTACAAAGAAAATCTAAAATACAATATTTTTAAAATGTATTTTTAGTTCGATTAAGTATATTATTACCCAGAAGTTTGTTACATTCTTAGTAAAGTGGAATCAATTGTGGATTTTGTTTCTTGTAAAAGAAGGGCCCTTAAATCTGTGATAAGTTCAACCTCTCCATGCTCCCCTAAAATCACATACCAATAGTGTTATTTTATTTTAGGCCTTTATTTATCATTTACTGTAATTATCTTATGAATAATTATGTATCTAATAACTTAGTGGGTCTTTTGTTGAACTGAAATATTACCTAAAACACACATGTTAGCGACATGCATAGGAATCTCAATTTATATAGCTATGATTCACTTGCAGCCCCTTGCTGAGGCTTTGGCACCTCCAGAAGCCATCATCAGTTATTACGGCATCCTGAACAATCACCAGTTTGATTGCAGTAAGATTTATAACTTCTCAGCCACAAGTATTTCTCCTAATTTAGAAGTAGTGGCTCGTTTTGATAAATTCCTAAAATAATTCCTAAGATAAACTTGAAAAATTAAACATGTAAACTCACCTGTGCACCTTCTAGTACTAAAAGGGGGACCATTAGATAAATTGTATCGTATCGTTAATACCATCAACACATTAACAGCTTTAATAACCATTTGTAGGGGATTATAAACCACAGGGTAAATTGTGCATAAGCTAAAAGAGATATTATATCAAATCACAGTTAGATATACTTTTATTAATACCTTCACTCTCCGAATCATTAAATTTTAAGAGCCAGCTAGGGAAAAAGGAATTACTGCCACCACTTACATCCTTAAATAGGCCAGTAACGTGGCAACTTAGTTTTGTATATCTCTTTCATAAGGTATTTCAAGTATTTAGAGGTCCTCATTTTATAATTTCATAAACCAAGTCCTTCTATCTAGCTTCTAACAAAGTTATCAGATATTTCCGGACATTTTTATAATTCTATAAACCAGCTCCAGCTCATTCTGTCGAAAACTACAAAAATATGATCCAAATATTCCCGAACATTTTGATAAACTTTACAACAGGCATTGTAATCTAAAACGAAGAATAGAGGATCCTTACCACTTCTACTTAAATGTTTTTAATAATAATTATAAAAGGAATTCTGCAAATTAAAAAAAACAAACATGACATATGACAAGAAACATTGGCAAGTGACAATTGACATAAACAGTTCTTGTTCTTGTTAGCAAATTACTTTATTACGTTGTGTTAACATAACAGGTAGGTTAACTAGGTAAATAACAAATAGAAGTTTTGCGAGGTTTTGATTTCCCTCAACAACTTCTCATGAACGTTGCATTTACGTTGTATAGTAATGTTATTACGTTCCCTTAATGCAACATCGCCGAAAGTCTTGGCAACGTTATGTGCTAGCTGGGTACTGATTCTTTCATTCTTTTCCATATAGCCCAAAAAATGTAGCATTGAAAGAGATGAACTGAAAAGATAAAATTGTATTTAGTTTGTTATCACCCCTCGTATTTTGGAATTTATTCTTGATTTCTCTCAATTTCATTATTTATTTTAAAAAAATGGCCGTTTTCTCGAACATTACTATTACTAGCATTTATTGTTAGGTGAATTCAATTTTGTGAGTCTGAGAAAAACAAAAGTAATAACCGATTTTATATTTATCTATAAATTAATTAATAATTCTGATTAGATTAATTGCAGGCGCGGATACAAGGGTGGGGGGGGTAATAGGTTAATGACCCCCACCCCGAGCTGCTTGAGGAAATCCGGAAATTTATTTAACCTCGAGATTTTACTAGAAAGCAAAAAACAATATCACGACGACGAATAAAATTATTTACCACCCTTCGAGAAATCTTCCCAGATCCGCGCCTGAATCATTGCAAGAACAAGTTTATGATAGGGACATCCATAAATGATTTAGATTTTTAGATTAGTTTCGGAGATATTCGATAAAATATGAAAAAAGTTCATTTTTGTTTTTTATTCTAATGTTATTATAAAAGAACAAAAAATATTTAAAGGATTTTATTATAAATTAATTACTCTCTAGCGTGACCCATCAAAATTTTTATTTAACCATTGGTGGAGGAAGGAGGGTCTGTTGTAACTGTTTCGGGTTCCCATATTTTCATATTATTGTAATTAGCTTTAGAATATTATTTGTAATAGGAAGCATAGTAATGAAGATTTTTATATGCAGGATATAGGAATCATTATTTATAACAAAAACTTGGAATATTTTTTGATAGCTTTTGTAATAAAAATGCTAGACTTTAGCGAAAATCAGATTTTTCTGATTTTGTCGAAAACCTCCGGAAATAGCCAAAAATCTAGAACTTCTCTGGATTATTGCATTACCAATCAAAATATGAAACTTTTCCCCATTTAGCCGACATCGTATATCTTATATATGCAAATTAAATCAGGTCCATCCTGTATAAATAAACCATTACACTACATGAAAACTATGTTAAAAGTGCTGTCGTCGGTCGCGTTGTCCCAAATGTTTTTCCTATAATTACATGTGTTCAGACGTGAAGAGACCGTTTTCGTCTCTTTCGCTGTCGCCTTCCCAAATGGTACCTTAAGTTAATTTTTAAACCTAAAGTTATAATAAGTAAATAAAAAGTAGCTATTAGCTACTAAAAGAAAATGCCTTTTTAAGTACGAAACAGAGCACGGTATCTGTATTATTCATTATTAAATCATAATTAGGACACATTACGTACAAGAGTGAGAACATTAAGCGACAAACAGGTAGATAAAACAAGAATTTATTGCTCGAATGTGCAAGCTTGGAATCCAAAATATAATTTTGTTGAGGTAATGTAAAAGGCTACTTTATTAATATATAAATGAACAAAGTGTCGACTCAAGTTTTCTGCGAGAGCACTTGTTTAATTGATAATAAAGGGTATCCAAATTTGACCTTCCGATTTAATTTAAAATTAAAACACAAAAATCCTTGAAATATTATCGTATTATTTTAAAGTTTAAATGTTACGGTTAATAATAAAAGATAATATCCGGCATGTGACCCATCTCTGGTTCTTTAGCATGCTTACATTCCTTTCCCAAAATTTTCAATAACATTTTCGCAAACATTCTGTTTAATTTCTTAAATTTTTTGAATAAAGTTAACTCGAAGCTTTTCAGTTGTTTGAGGGTTATTAGCAGAAACTTTTCCCTTCAAAAAGCCCCACAAGAAATAATTCAACGGTATTAGGTCACACGACCTAGGCGGACAATTAACCTCAGCTCTTCGAGAAATTATTCGATTGCCAAATCTCTCCCTTAAAAGATTTAGTGTTTTATCCGATGCAAGGCAAGTGGCACCGTCTTGCTGCAACCACATAACAGATAACAGATAACAGATAACAGATAACAGATAACAGATAACAGATAACAGATAACAGATAACAGATAACAGATAACAGATAACAGATAACAGATAACAGATAACAGATAACAGATAACAGATAACAGATAACAGATAACAGATAACAGATAACAGATAACAGATAACAGATAACAGATAACAGATAACAGATAACAGATAACAGATAACAGATAACAGATAACAGATAACAGATAACAGATAACAGATAACAGATAACAGATAACAGATAACAGATAACAGATAACAGATAACAGATAACAGATAACAGATAACAGATAACAGATAACAGATAACAGATAACAGATAACAGATAACAGATAACAGATAACAGATAACAGATAACAGATAACAGATAACAGATAACAGATAACAGATAACAGATAACAGATAACAGATAACAGATAACAGATAACAGATAACAGATAACAGATAACAGATAACAGATAACAGATAACAGATAACAGATAACAGATAACAGATAACAGATAACAGATAACAGATAACAGATAACAGATAACAGATAACAGATAACAGATAACAGATAACAGATAACAGATAACAGATAACAGATAACAGATAACAGATAACAGATAACAGATAACAGATAACAGATAACAGATAACAGATAACAGATAACAGATAACAGATAACAGATAACAGATAACAGATAACAGATAACAGATAACAGATAACAGATAACAGATAACAGATAACAGATAACAGATAACAGATAACAGATAACAGATAACAGATAACAGATAACAGATAACAGATAACAGATAACAGATAACAGATAACAGATAACAGATAACAGATAACAGATAACAGATAACAGATAACAGATAACAGATAACAGATAACAGATAACAGATAACAGATAACAGATAACAGATAACAGATAACAGATAACAGATAACAGATAACAGATAACAGATAACAGATAACAGATAACAGATAACAGATAACAGATAACAGATAACAGATAACAGATAACAGATAACAGATAACAGATAACAGATAACAGATAACAGATAACAGATAACAGATAACAGATAACAGATAACAGATAACAGATAACAGATAACAGATAACAGATAACAGATAACAGATAACAGATAACAGATAACAGATAACAGATAACAGATAACAGATAACAGATAACAGATAACAGATAACAGATAACAGATAACAGATAACAGATAACAGATAACAGATAACAGATAACAGATAACAGATAACAGATAACAGATAACAGATAACAGATAACAGATAACAGATAACAGATAACAGATAATAGTCTGAATATTGGCAGGTAGAAATGGACCCAGTAGACAAAGAAAAGATATAATTTATACCGGTTCTGTATTTCAAAACTCTGTTAAAGAAATAAGTTATAAAAAAAAAACATTGAAACAATCCTAACAAATCTAGAGCCCTAGAGTTTAAAATATTTGTTTACCTCGGTATTGTGAATCATATACATATTTTCTCCTTTTTAAATGATTAAACTTGTTTGGTGGCTACATCTTATTTAAGGTTTATATCGATAAGGTCAAAACGTACCTGTATTTCGAAAATCACCTAAAATTGATTTTATATGATTTCATTGATTTCGCCGAAAATCGCTTTTAATTTTATATGATGACCTATTTTTTACTCTTCCTTTGTCTTACCAGTATTTCGGTAGTGGTTTACTCCTCGGTTTATAGGCACCTGTTGTAGTTGTATGTCTAAATATTTTTAAAAAAATTAATAAATAGTCTGTCGCTTTTACAAGGCCTACATAACCAATAAATTATGTCTGTGGCTTGGTTCTAAAAGGGCCGGGTCGGAATTGCTAAAGTGTGGGAAATGACAATTTAAAAATTGTTAATTATTTTGAGTTCTTTTTTCTTAAATTTATGTTATTCGATTGTTTTTTGTGGGTATATCTTTTAAAGTAGTAGCTTTTACCCTGGACATTAATCAAATTTTCCAAGGAAGTGTGATTTTCAAAAAAAAAAAATTGACATTGGGCTTTTTGATAGGCAAAAAAGTAAAGTTTTACCTGACATTGGCCTTTTAGGTCGGAAAACATGCCATTTTTAGTGATACAGAGATTTATTATTTTAAAAAAAACTTAAAAAATAATAAAGATATAGTACTTATAATATATAAATGTATTTCATTTGGCTATGCCAGACGGAAAAATATTCTATAATAAACTAAAAAGTTTCTTCCTCTTGACAGGTTTCGTCTTCAGTATCCGAAAGAGAATTATCAGTTGTTGACGTAGACGCGGTAATCGTGCTCAAAAATTGCATGTAATAGGGTCGACTAGCTTTATCAACGTAAGGCATCAAATCTCTTAGGTGTTGAATCTTATTGGCAGGTATTCCTAAGAGTGTGCTGAAAATAGGCATTAGGTGTATTACATTAGATTTCCTTGTCCTTTTTCTTAAGAGGCTCATAGATTTAAAATCTTCATGAAACGAAAATCGGTAGTATAATTCGCCTAATGAATCAGGAGAATACATTATTTCTCTAATAGAAGACCACTTTACTTTTTATCTAGAATGTTGTTCTTTGTACGTGGAACTTACTCGAGAGCAGAACTTTAAAGTTTAAAAAATCTTTCAGATCCATTTCATCCACAAAATTGCTATCTTTTTTTCGAGGTATTGATCGAATTAAATTTTCCCAGTCTCTAGGTAGGTCTATTTAAGTTGACGTATTTTTTTTTACTTTTTCAATTGCTGCATGGATAATGGTATCAGCCACCATATGTGTATGCCCTGGGACAAGAAACTTATGGTGAATTAATAGACGCCGTCCTTTCTTTTGGTGTTGTTCTATGATACTATGATTACCAAATTCATAACGGAAATTAATGTTTTTATTTTGACCCGGACAGCAGTCACTATACATAATGATTTCTTCTACATTTGGAGGCACATTGTTGTTGTACTTATATAAACAGGATGCGATTTCTTGACCACTTCGACGAGCAATTGTTTTATTCCACATATAACAAAATGCAGAATTTGAATTACCCTGGGTTTGGTAAATTGTCAGATTTAGAGTCCACAATTTGCTTTTGTAAAATGAGATGCTTGTCTTAAGATAAGGAGTGGGCAGACATTTCTGCAAATCAAAGCTAATCACAACACGATATGTTTTGCAACTCTCTCTGTCTTCCTGTTTTTCTTTGTAGCCAATAATAGGTGCTCAGTTTTTTCTGGTTCAAATTGTTGTCTTTCTGTTTCGTCTTTAGCGGACTTTGGACTTTATGAAGTGGTTTAACCTATCATATGTGGCACATGTGTCATTATATGGTTTTTTAAATGACAGATTAAATTCTTCGACAAAAATGTTTCTATATTGGAATTGGTTTCTTGGTTTCCTATTATTTTTTAAGCAATACGAAACGGCAATAGATAAATCGGAAAAGAGATAAATCTTTTTTGTTTGTTCTCTGGAATAATGACTCTGGAAGTTGGGAACATCTGTATATGCTCCCTTATAAAATCCTAATCTGCTTCTGGAATTTTCGGAGGGTTTAAATGCTTTTCCCTACTATCTTGTACACAAATTGCAGCTGATGTTGTCTTTTTTTTTTCTACTATGACTCTTACTTTTTTTAGTGATACGTTTAAAGTATTAAGAAATAAAGTCTGACAAACTTTAATTCTATTTTGATTTTGTAATAAAAAGTAAGACCTTGTGTACTTTCGTCTACTTGTTTTATTTGATCGAATTTCTCGTACTCTTTGTACAGTCTTTTCACTTTCTTCCACATTATTCGCTAAAAATTGATTTTGACCGGACTACTATATGCTATAAAAGTTTTTAAAAATCTCCAACCGTACGTCGTCTGATAATTGTTTATATTTTTTTTCTGCATTTATACACCTCTTTTAGAGATTTTTCAGCCACCACTTTTTCGCTTTTTATAACGTAAAACTTTTCTTCGGCTTTTAACATCCTTCTATTGTTTTTTTCCCAACTCTTAGGATTTCCCTTTCTTTTTCGTGATTCTTGACCTTCTTGTATTTTTTTCCTGCCTCTTCTTTTGTTTCGGGTTTCATTTGAGGAATCAGCTGTTACGTGTTCTAAGGTTGAAGAGTTATTATTTGGTTCGCTGCTATCGTCGGAATCAGAATGATTTTCTATATCTTTACTAGGATTATAGTCGTCGGAGCTTACCTCAAAATCTTCAAATTCTAATTGCATTTCGTCGTCATCATCTTCATTACGTAATGCAGCTTCTTTAAGAGTAGGTTTACTAACTACTGAATATCCTATAACAAAAAAACAATTAATATTTTTTGCAAGTACAATGTAGGTGTCCGTTATTATTTAATGTATGACTTGTACTGGCACCAGGGGCGTGCGGTCCATGGAATCGGGGGAAGCACCGCTTCCCTACACTTTGAGATTTAAAAATAAATATTTTTCAGTTTACAATGCATAGAAATTAATATTAAATTAGGTACTATATTTTCTCTGAAACATTACGTAAACTTTGTTAATGAACTAACAATTCATTGATGTAATGTGTAAACGCACGCACCACTCATGAGAAAATTAATTGTGTAAACGCACACCATATACTTCGAGTCCGTCGGCGGAAGCGCCCCTTGAAAAGCCCGCTCATGTTACAATTGATTTCGCTTGCCGCGACAGTAGTCAGTCTGTTTGTACACGTAAAATACGGTCGAGAGGCAGCGATTTTTACGTCGCCTTACGCCTATTTCAATTCGCACCGCGAATCGATGTGTGAGGAAAATCGTAGATTTCAGATAGATTTCGGTTTGTTTTTCTTTTTATAAAATGAAGGAACTATGCACTGTGCCTGTGAGCAATAATAATGTGGTAAATTGTGTCTGTATTGTGTACTCTTTATTGAAAAAAGGATTTTCAAGTAGAAATTTTGAAGAAAAAACGGACATTATTAATTCTAGTAGACTAAAGGATCCTATCAATTTAGAGACGAAAGTAGAAAAGTCAGGAAAGAAATTTACCAGGCATTTTAACGTAGGGTTCTATGGAAAGTATGAATGGTTAACCAGCTGCAAAACTTTGAAGAAAGTGTTTTGCTTGCCTTGCCTACTTTTTAATATAGCCGAAAAAACACATTAGAACTCGGTCGGTATTACAGACTTGAATAATTTTCACAAAAGTGTAAAACGACATGTAAATAGCAAATCTCATATAAGTGCTACAATTAAAGAAAAAACATTCAGGACCTATCGCATTGAACATAGTTTGGACAATCATTTAAAAATAAGCAACAAAATTCACAATGAAAGGGTAAAAAACTAGGGATGTCTTACAACGAATAATAGATGTAACTTGTTTTCTGGGAGAGCATGAACTAAGTTTTGGGGGTCACAATAAAGCAAGTGGATCCGCCAATCGAGGAAATTATATGGACCTTCTAAGTTTTTTAGTAAAATACGATGATACCCTAAAAAATCATTTTATTGATTCGACGACTTTCCGAGGTACCTCAAACGAAATCCAAAATGAATTAATTAAATGCACTGTTGACGTTGTGATGTATCACATTAAAAGTGAAATTAAAAAAGCACCTTTCGTATCAATTGCGCTTGATGAAACCACAGATGTAGCAAACTTAAGTCAATTATCCATTGTTGTGCGATATGTATTGGAAGGCATTCCTCAAGAGCGATTCTTAGGATTTTTGGACGTCACTAGCAAACGAACTGCAGATGCATTGTTTAAAATTGTTTGTGACATTATTTCAAGTTTAGAATGTGGTTCTAAGCTTGTTGCCCAGAGCTACGATGGTACTGCCGTAATGGCTGGCCATTTAAGAGGCCTTCAAGCTAAAGTGAAAGAGAAGTTTAAACATGCAATTTTCGTTCACTGTACACTGTACAGCACATAGACTTAATTTGGTTTTATCGCGAAGCATGGATAATATTAAAGATTGCAAAGTTTTCTATTCGACGCTTAGTGGTTTGGCTTCCTTCTTTTCAAAGTCATCGAAAAGAACTCGCGCTTTGGACATTCACGTTCAAAAAAGGTTTCCAAAAGTTGCTCCGACGCGATGGAACTACAATGGACGTTTAGTGCAAACAGTGTTTTAATTCTTTGATACATTTTTTTCAAGACGTTTAGGATTATAAAGAAATATGGGATGCTGAAACTTTTACTGCCGCTAAAGGGTATTTGCTCAAACAAAACTTTGATTTCAATTTTTGCTCAACATTTTTGCAAAGATTTTCCCTTTTACTGACATTTTATTCGACATTTTACAGACAAAGTCAAATAAGATTGGCTTTGGCATTAAACAAATTGATGATTTTAAAAATAAAATGAATAAAAAATGAGATCAGTTTGAACACTTTCGGAATAAGACTCAAAATATTGGCTTAGAACCTGAAAGAAAGAGAATTAGAATTGATAATGTCGGCGATAGATAATATTTTACGACAAATGAACTTTCGATTTCAAAACTTTAACGAATTAAACTAAACTAAAATTAAATTATGGAAATTTTTTTGATATTCCAGCAATAAAGTCCCAGTTAAGTGTTGTTCATGAAACAACTGAAATTAGTGATAAAAAGACGCCCATCAATGTGTAAAATTTTCTTATAACAACTGGTTTAAATAAGTCCCTTTGTAAAGTCGTCAAGTTGTGTGAATTTAGTACTAACCATCCCAGCCACAAGTGCGTCAGTTGAGCGAAGTTTTTCAGCTTTAAAGCGCATTAAAAGTTTTATACGAAATTCAACAAGTGAAGACAGACTCTCTAATTTAGCCCTAATATCCATTGAAAAACAGCTTGTTAAACAGTTATAAGAAAATCCAAAATTTTACGACGATGTTATAGACAAATTTGCAGCCATTGAAGTTAGGCGAATAGATTTAAGTAGAAATAAATGTCAACTGCTGTGTCAACTGTGCGAAAAATGCTGGAAAAAATAAAAATAAACTTCAGTTAAATGATTTTTTTACGTTTAAATAAACCAAGAAAGCTTTTCAATGGTACGTTTTTTATAGCTTCTAGTACTAAACTAGGTAATAAAGTAATATTAACACTTCAAAAATCTCAATCTCGAATATCCGTAGTACTGAGGAAAAAGCAAGATTTTGAAAAAATGGTAAATGCGCCCCGAAAATTTTCGTCTGCGGTGCTGTGCTGACTGGCCTGCTGTATTTTTATATAATCGCTTCCCTTTCCAAAAATGTCACCGCATGCCACTGACTGGCACCATGGTTGACGACCGCCGGTTTTAGCTCTGTATATACCTTAACGCTTACACTATCGTCGCTGTCATTTTCTTACATAATATGTTTAGCAGGTTTATTACCTGCTGAATTTCCTATAACAAAAAACCAAATAATATTTTTTCCAAGTACAATGTAGGTGTCCGTTATTACTTAATGTACGACTTGTACT
Source organism: Psylliodes chrysocephalus (assembly GCA_927349885.1). Classification (NCBI taxonomy): domain Eukaryota; kingdom Metazoa; phylum Arthropoda; class Insecta; order Coleoptera; family Chrysomelidae; genus Psylliodes; species Psylliodes chrysocephalus. The sequence goes on from OV651821.1 coordinate 59,402,095, forward strand.
GGCACCATGGTTGACGACCGCCATTTTAGCTCCGTATGTTCCTTAACACTTACATTATCTTCCCTATTAATTTCTTGTGTAGGTGGTTTTGCTTTGGGTTATTTTTCTGTGCGCTTTGATTGATAGCTAAATAGAATATTCAAAATCAATCGTACTTTATATTTGTTATGTTTTTTATTTTCTTATAACACGGTATGTTATTTATTCTAATAGTTTGGGTCCACCCTGTAGCCCTGTATATTTATTTTCGAATGTTATGAAAGACATTACAGCTTTTATGCAAGTTAACCAGCCCACATGAACCAATATTGAAATCATATAAAGAATTAACTAAACTTATCAGTCATACAGGGTGGACCCAAACTATTTAAATAAATAACATACCGTGTTATAAGAAACTAGGAAACAACAATATTGTTGTCTATTAATAGCATATACAAACAAAAGTATCGCATTAACACAAGGTGGGGTGCAAAATATAGGTAAATAGCCACCTTCTGTTTATTTGGGTTCGACAATACTTTTATTATTAAAAAAAAATCTGTTTTTTTACTACTCCAAGCTGACACATATACACAATTTTTTTTTAACGTTCTGACACTTTTAACATAGTTAACAAATTATTATAAAACACTAAACAAAGAAAAACTGATTAATATTATAATTTTGTTTAAAACATAATAATACGAGCAAAACTACCACCTGTTTCACTGCTGGATGAAATAGAACTAATTCTCAAATCGTTGCGCATCACATGCGTTTGGAAGATTTGCATTATTTTAAAGGGGCCAATGTCAACTTTGGCCGGTTAGAGTTAGAGCGTAACGGTAAGAAATAATGAAAAAAGGCTAATATTAAGATTGGCACTTTTATATTAAAGTATTTTTATTCTCAAATATTAACTTTGGCCCTATTTATTTTGGTATCTTTTAAACCGAAGAAGATATACATTGGCCATTTTACCTCAATAAAGTTTGAAATAAATGTAGTGTACCGGTGTATAAAAGCCCAAACAAAAAAAAATGACATTGGCCCTTTTAGAAGCAAGCCACAAATGTGATCAAACTAAATAAAATCAACGAAACTCCATCTTTGATTTACTTACTTAATGAGAACTACTACAATGTACTTTATTTTCATTATCCTTCTTTCAGAACTGCTGGCCAATTTCTTTTCATTCTCATTTTTCAGTACGAGGAGAGGGGCCAGCAGTGTCGTTAGGTTTAAATCACGTACTGGTATATTTATGAACTTTCATTTTCCAGAATAATAAGCGATTACAAGGTCAACGGCATCTTCACGGTACCAACAGCGATGAGATTACTCAAACAAACAGATCCCGAGGGAAAATATGGATCGGAGTACGACCTGTCCAGTTTGAGACAAATGTGGTTGGCGGGAGAACACTTGGATTTCAGTACGAAATTGTGGACGGAAAGAATGTTTGGAGTACCCGTTATAAATCATTGGTGGCAAACGGAAACTGGATCTGCTATTTCTGGAATGTGCGCGGGCTTGAAAAATCCCTGTAGCGATACTGATCTGACGGTCGGGCTTCCTTTCCCTGGATATAACGGTAAGTGTTAATTGTAAAGCAGGAAATGAAGAATATTTTCATCATTTCATCTCCTGCTTTCTCTCCCGCGAGCGAAATGTTAGTGGATACGTAACTATTGTATATTTTTATTAAACAGTGAAAGTCTTAAGGAAAGATGGAACTGATGCTGATGTCAACGAACTGGGAAGAATAGCCATCAAACTACCTCTGCCTCCAGGAACCCTAGGAACCCTTTACAAGGCAGAAGAACGATTTGTAAAAACTTATTTTGCAAAGTTTTCGGTAAGCATTTATTCATCTTATTTGTCTTTTACATAATTAGATCAATATGTCTGAACCAGATTGTATTTTTTTTTTTATTTTATGAAACTAACGACAGATAACTGCAAAACTAATTCATTCATTCATAGTTAAGCCATTAATCATTGTGTTTTATATTAGGCAGACATAGCTATCGCATCGGCTGCTGCATTAGAAAAAGCTAGAAATGGCTGCTAAATTGAGTAAGGATGGTTTGTGCGAGTTTGTTTACTACGCGTTTATGCATGAACTAGGTCATATTACTATGATTCCTGATCTATATCGTTGCTATACTGTAAATACTCGGTGTACTTTTCTGTAAATCAGCTACAATAATATTTGCAATCAGAAATACATTAAACATAATAACTGGTACTAAAAAGCCTTTTATGCGTTTTGGAGCCTCATGTTTAGTCAATTACGAATTATAGTTAAATATAAACAATCCTTGTAACAAGACATTCCCATATTCTCCAATAATAAATTACCTACCTACCACGTGGATAACACCGTGAACTCTTGCAATTCGGTTTTTGTAAACAAAATTAGTCTAGTATTTGGTCGTCGTTACATAAATCCTTCTGCGCCTTCATAAATTACCAACTTAGTCATATATATTTAATAAAACAACAAAAAAGAAATCATCCTTATTTTGATTTTGTTTCAGGGTTACTACGACACCATGGACGCAGGATATGTAGACAAAGACGGTTTGATCTACGTAACAGCACGTGCTGATGATGTAATAAATGTGGCAGGACATAGATTATCAACTTTGGCACTTGAAAACATAGTACTGTCCCATCCTGAAGTATCAATGGCTTGCGTAATTTCCGTACCTGATGATATCAAGAGCGAGGTTCCATTATGTCTGTTTGTTATGAAAGACGGTAGGTAGAAAAATTTGGCATATTACTGATTTTCAATGTTTAGCTCTTGTTCAAAGATAAGGTAACTACATAAGAAGGATAGGTCTGCAACAAATATTGGACTGTGGATTCTATAGCGTGGAAGACGAATCTGCAGAGTACATTATATGTACCTGCTCCGCTTTAGAAAGAACTAAGTTGCAGATCTTTGGATTCACCCAACTGAAGCATACCGATTTTAAACAGATGTCTTGCCTCTAACGTTGTTATCCTTACTGCCACAACTAAAGTAATGAGCATTTGATTCGCAACCTATTACCAAATCAAACTTCTGGTTCAGGCATATTTATTTAATCAGATCATCCGACTCTTTGCTGTGTGATAGCATGGTTGCGTCGGAGGGGAGGTATGCAGATGCCAGGATCAACGTTTTCTTTTCCCTCTTGATGGCATATTTCATCCTAACCGCAGTTGAATCGAAGGTGGAAAAATGTGCCATTGAGTGGGCTTTATATTTCCTAGGAATTTAAATGGCTATCCTAGGTTGCTGGTTGCTTGGAAAATTAAAAAATAAACCATTTAGATTTGTTAAACATACAATTTTGGTTTTTATTGTACAGGATTCCTATTGTATATTGCAGTTCATTAAGACAACGGGCATAATGTTGCCGTAGCTACCCTTTTGTGCTGAAAGTTACATTGTATAATTTAAACCTCCTCAATTACTTCCTGATCCTCAATTGAAGTTTGGGAAGCGTTTGAGATTAGTGTTTGATCATCCTTTCTGCCGAAAGGGAAGGGGGTGGTTTAGTGCCGCTCCTCAGTATTGTAACCGATCGCAACCTTTTCTTGTCCTTGGCTGCGTCCTGTTCCTGGCCTCCTGGAGGCAGAACTAGCGTCGCTACCCAAAGACTCGATTGGGCTGCTTAGGTTGGGTTTGGAGTGAGGGCGTATCCTGCCGGTGGCAGCTGACGTAGTTCTACCTGCCTTCAGTTTAGTCTTCTTCCTCCTCTTTTCTTCAAAACGAAATATCATCTTGCCTCTCTGGTGCCCGTCGGTTTGAGGTGAACTGTGATGCCCGTCCTCGTATTTTGGAGGTGGACGTCGCTGTCCAGCCTGTGCTGGAGTCGAACTTTGCTGTCCAGCCTCCTTTGCTGGTGGTGAAACTTAACGTCCAACTTTCTTTGCTGGAAGTGAACGTTGGCGTCCAGCCTCCTCTGCTGGAGGTGAGCATTGACATCCAGCCTCCTTGAATTTCTGTGGGTTTATATCCATAAGGTTCCCACGAGTAGCTAGGGAAAGAAGGGTCGACCAAAGCAGATCACCGCATGCATCGGCAAGGCTAGATACAAGAGGGTGTCGCCAAGTACCCTCAGAGGAATGTTGGCAGCCGCAACTGCCCCTGCGACAATTCATCCGTCTGCACGTTACCTTACTCCTTAGAAGTTGGTTCGCAGTGGTAGCTTTTGCAATAGATTTTGAGAGTTTTTAGGCTCTCTCACTCTACTTATGTTTACCACTAAACAGAAAAATCCTGACCGTTTTCCTATCCACCACCCAGGGACGCGCTCAGTTGGTACTCAACCGCTGAGGTAGAACCTACACACAAAATTATTTCATAATAACCACATTAAACATTTTAATCAAGAGTATATTTTTTGTTAAATGTTTAAGCTGTATATATTGCTGTAAAAAAGCATTAATGTGTTAAATCTAGAAAACTAAATGAGCCAAATATGTTTAAAAGGTTAGGTACTATAAATCGTATAAAAACAAAACGTTTTCCAGGGGCGTCCGTTATGGACCCGTATCTCTATAGGGAGGGCCATATAAAAAAAATAGAAAAATGTCGTTAGTTTTATATCTTCTAGGGAGCTTGCCAACATATTCTAGGACATCCTATATATTGTAAACGTCTGTTTTATTAGCCTTGTTAAATTAATTATTTCAAATGAAACGCTTGCTAACTCTATTTAGTCACATGCAAAACAGGTCAAATTCAAATTTTTATATCTATGAATAGTAACTTGTGTTGGCAGTAGAGGGCGGATCACTTCTTTTCAGGTCACAATATATTATTTTCCAAACAATAATTTCATAATTATTTTCCAGAAAATTGTAAACATAGATACTTAAAATTCATATTTTGTTATAGATTCGGAGCTAAGTGAGTACATCGTAGCCAAGGATCTGGTGAATATGGTCCGAGACAATATGGGACCAGTTGCAGCCTTCAGAATCGCAATAGCTGTTAGAGGATTGCCATTAACGAGATCTGGGAAAATTTGTCGAAAATCTATAGCAGATCTTGCAAGGAACAAATTGAAAAAAGTAAGCACACATTTTCCTCGTTGCTGAAATCAATCAATGAACTTCTATTGATGGACTGATGAATTTTACTTTCATATTTTCAACAGTAGTCTGTGAAAAGTACCTATTGTGCATTTGGTTTCGTCACGTTTTTTGTCCGCACGATAAGTGAAAATTTTAGGAAAAGTTTCAAGCTCTATAAGGGGACAAAGCCTATTGATTTTGAAAAAAAAAATCTGAATAAAAATGGAGGTTAGGATGGGTTGAAATAAAAAAATCCTAACTCAAAAACAAAAAATAATATCAAATCGAAATTTTAGGCAAAAATCAAGTTCTATCAGAGGAATAAGTCGTTTGATTTAAAAAATAAATCCGATTGAATATATAGGGATTAAGGGAGGTTGAAATAAAAAAAAATCATAACCCAATAACGAAAAGCGTTATCAACATAAAATTTTTAGTACAAATCAAGCTCTATAAGAAGATGAAGTCTATAAATTTTGAAAAAGTCTGAAAAAAATCTTAATTAAAATGGGGGTTGAGGGGTGTTGAAATATTAATAAAAATCCTAACTCAAAAACGAACAAGATATCAACTTGAAATTTTAAGCAAAAGTCAGGCTCTATAAAAAAAATCTGATTGAAAATGAGGGTAAACTGGGGTCTGTTAAACTGTAAAGAGTACAATATAGAAAGCCAAGCATTATACAGGGTGTCTCTAAAAGGCTTAAATATGACGACCTAACCCAACGCCACCTTCGGTACCTTGTACACATTTAAAACGAAATATCTTTTTTTGAGCCGCTCTGTGTTTCACTTTTAAATAAAAATTCCTATTCTCCAAATTCTTTTACCTGAGAAAGGTATACGTGATAAGAGTTGATTTAAGCAACCGTTTTTGAGATTCTCGATTTAAAAAATTCGCGTCCATTAAATTTTACAATAAAAATGAAAGCAGCTTTTAATTGTTCACCCTGCAAAACCCTCCTAGCCAAATATTGTGAACATACACCAATTATTAAAAAATTAATTATGAGAAACTAAAAGCAAATTGAACTTTTAACACTATATTTTAGAAATTATCCACTTTGGGACTGAGGTAAGATCGTCACATTTAAGCCTTAGGAATATATGGCAGCATTTGTTCCGCACCTTTTAGAAACCCCCTGTATATCTTCATTCTAGTTTATAGATTGGATAGGTACTTACAAATGATTGCAGTTTAAATGTAATTAATATTGTGTATTTTAGTTAAATAATTTTATTTAGAAATCAATTCTGTAAAACAATAAATAAAAATGGAGGTTATGTGTCAATTTAAATTTAATTTCTATTATTTTTAAGATTGTACTTTTTTACAATATTTAAACACTATTGGATTTTAAAAAAATCAAAATTTGTATGTTAAAATAAATGATAGATTGTTTTGTTTTTGTTTGGCACACTGACGTCACAATAATGCATTATTAACCGATTTAATATTTTTATTAATTTTGTTAAATAATTTTTTTATTAGAATTACTTAATTGTTTTTTTAGTAAAAGTAAAATACAGATAATTTTTTTATTTTACAGATTTCCGGAACTGTAGTCGATCCAACTGTTTACAAAGACATCGAAGAAGCCCTAAAAAAATACGGATTCTGCAATGGGGTAGATTAAACCAACCAATATCATAGTTATAATAAATTAAATTAATTAAACTTCGAAGTATTACATTTTTCGCAATAAATTAGAATCCATTTTCTAGCTGCATTATTATTAATATTATTAATCCCTATTTTCTAAATTTGAATCAATTAATAATTATTGTAAATTAATACAAGTAGGTAAATGTCTATCGTGTTACTATAGAAAGCAATCGGCACCTATTTGCTAATTCTTTCATTCGTTCACAAATATTTTTTCTTACTCGTATAAAATGAATCAATTTTGTTTATGTATCCCACGCCTTGTAGCAAGTTATCTTTTAAGATTTACTTGCTTGGGAAATTTCCCACCCAGTTCGAAAATTTGCCTACCCAGTGAAATGGATTTTCCCGCTAGTAAAATATATAATAATCAGTGTTTTTCCTTTGTATGTGTATGTGACAAATTATAAACGAACATGTGTAATTTAAAGTACTATTTTATTATTTTTTAAAACAAATTATTTTAAAGACCTACGCTTCTAAAAATCTTCTTTACAAAGTCACGTTCTGCAATTTCTCCCGCAATGATGACCTATGTATTGATTCTATTTGGTTATAGTGTGATATAACTTTGTCAGTCATAGAATAAGGAGAGGTTACAGAAATACATGCAAATAGTTTTTGCAAGATGCCACTTGTACACGTAATAAGTCCTCTTAGCTTGTGGCTATATCTGTTTCCAGCATTCGCTAATTCAATTGTAGGCACATTTCGTTCGCCAAAAAGATATTTAACCATATCTATTCCAGCCTATATAATATTAGTGGGAGAGAATGCTTCTTTCATTGTGGAAATAGTATTATCATTTTCAAAATTAAATCTAAGAATTAAAAAATTAATAAACGTTAGCATAATTTTGGCTCTAACTGCATGCCTTGTTCGTTTCCCAGTTGTCACATATTTATTAAAATCTTTTCTTTTTTATCGGGTGATTGAGGCCTGTCTTCAGTATCCACTTCAATGCCGTCACAACTTTAAGTCATACAGATATTTTTCTTCTTCGCCTCCTGGATAATGCTCATTTTGTAATATTTACAGTTTCCGAAGAGCATTTTCATTAATTATGATAATATCAGGCAATATGAGATTTGTACTTTGAAATTCCTTCTGCAGCTCTTGTATAATCTCGCTAATATCTGCCATTAGTGTTGTTATCATTTACTGTAAAGAAATTTTTCAAATTTTTAAAATTCCTTTTGCAACATTCTTATCCGATTGTTCTGCTATATATTATATTTTGCAGAATTGCGGCTATTAGACAAAACGAATCTCGAAATATGCAGGAAAAAAGTTTAAAACTTGAATATATTTGCTGAAATTGTTTAAATTTAGACGGAGATGTAGAAAATATTTGGCTAACACAGTAAGATTACTAAGCCAAATTTTTATCTCTGGTATCGTATCTATTGTTAATTCCATCACCAAATCAGATCTGTGACATCAACACCAAACAGTTAGTAAACCGTACTGCATATGATTTTGAAGCAGTTTCCTGCATGAGCTGCGTCTAACGTCTAAAAGAAATTGAACTTGGTTACATGTTTAAATTATAACATCTAGTAGACCCAACGAGTTACTCCAATAAAAGCGCACCTGAATACAGCTGGTGAATCTTAAAAAAAGTACCTGATTAATACAAATTTGTTGTATTTGTTTTGTCGGTCGACGCTGCCGTCAACTTGCAAAGCAAAATATAGTGCATTTTTCAATTTCTTTGAAAGAGCTTTCATTTTCAATTCTTCGATGATTTATTGCATCTCTCTGTATACAGTAGAATCTGTGTAGTATAAAGCAGATGCAGGATGTTGAAAACAATCCAATTCTACATTCCAGTCGCTTCTATCGCTTAGCTGGGTTTGCAAAGATTGGGATATCATTGTTGTTAGTGACCGAAAAAGGCCAAGATCCGGCGGTTGGTGTTTTCAATAAGCAGTAATTGTATACGTCAATCAATAGCTAAAGATAAAAGGTGGTTTATTACATCGCCTCTGTGTTTCTTTAGAGTACGTTGATTTATTTTGACGAATTTCATGTGGTCTACAATAAAAATTCATTAATTTAAATTACGTGTATTGTGATGCATAGAGTTGCTGGCCACCCAGTAAAATGATCTTAAAAGTTCCCTGCCTTGTAGGCATATTTATACTAAATCTGGCGTGTTCAAATGTGAGACAATAGCTTTGTTACTGTAAACAGTATAAACTATACACATACTTTCGTTCACTTTTTTACAGTTACAAAAACTAGTTTGCCAATAATTATTGTGGATTAATGTCGATTCTCACTATACGTTACAGTTCCGTTCCATAATACATATGTTGCGTTATATAAAAGCTATTTAAGCAAACAGTTACGAAATGTCTTATTTTATGTACCGAGTAAATATTTGCGATACGAGCAGAGCGAGGACCCGCAACATAAACGAGTTAGATAAAACAGCATTTTATAACGTGTTACAAGCAATATGTTTTCTAATTTTGACTAGAATATTTGTAAAATTGTGTTTTGGTAAACCATTAAGTATTAACATCTAGGCAACCAATATTACTCTCTTGTATTGTTATTTGTATATGCATAATTTTATAGACAAATAGAATATCATTATTAATTAAAAAGGAAAGACTTGTATTTCGTGCAAATTTTTTTTAATTATTAAATTCCAAGCGCTTTCGGCATGGTGCCATCATCAGTGCTTATCTACAAAAATTGTGGATGTAAACTTACAATTTATAAATATGTGTAAAAATAAAATCTGAGTAAGACTTTTGAATCAAAAAAAGTTAAAAATATATATAAGGTAATTTTGAACAAATTAACAATTAAAAGAAAACAAACAGAGTGACATAACCCAGAGTTGGGAATAGTGAGTGTGGGATAAGCCCCTAAAAAATCATATCTGATCTCCAGAAGCAAGTTAGCTTGTGTGGAACTAAGGAACAAGCTAACGTTTTTTTAATAATACATTATTGGCTTTTAAACAACTGACTAATTACAGCCGCTTTAGGATAATAGACTGCTAGCAACCTCCGTTTAATTATTGGTTTAACCCAAAATAAGGTAATTTATTAGTAGTGATTAGGTTATGGTTAAGCTAGAGTATGTAACGCGCAAAAGAAAATTAAAGCCTTGCCAGTCAGGTCCTACCTTTAAGTTTCCCGGCTTCCTGATGCTTACTTCTTTCCTGGGCGCGTCCACCCTATGCTGCAGGGGTCGTGGACTGTATATTAGGGGCTGGTATTTGACGGGAATGTAGAATTACCGGTTTTGTATCTAATAATCGCAAGCTTAAACCGATCTGTATTTTACGACACTCGAGGCGATACTGATTTCTGCCCGGTCGGTCGAATTTTTACTCGTTCTTCGCCACCGCGGATATGGCCGTTTACTCTTTAGGGCAATACCGTCTTGGCAAAGTATAATATTGGGAATAATAAATATATATGACATATTACGTTATATACTGGATGATAATTTAAATTTATATTAAATAAGTGAAGACTTAACATACCCCCCACCAAAATACATAGTATTTTTCTAAAATACATTATAAAAAATAAAGAAAAAATTTACTAAAAACTGAGCAATTTAAGAGAAAAATATAAAATAAAAGCAAAAAAATTAAGAACCATGGGATTACTTGTCCACTGCGGGGAGGGGACACACAAGCGAACCCTCAGTAGTTTTAACAGTTGCGACTCTCGGTATTCCATCAGAACCGAGATGAATTCTAATAATGCGCCCTCGTCTCCATCGGAGAGAAGGAGTATTATCCTCTTTAATTAAAACAAGATCGTCTACTCTTACATCAACTCCCTTATTAAGCCATTTATGGCGCTGCTGAAGAGTATGCAGATATTCTGCGTGCCACCGTTTCCAAAGATCCTGCTGCAACCGCTGCAACAACTGCCAGCGGTCCAGGCGGTTGATATTCACTTGAGAGAGGTCAGGACTCGGGACAGAAGTAAGAGGTTCAAGGGTTAGGAAATGTCCGGGGGTTAACACTGACAAATCTGAGGGGTCAGAGCTTAATGGATAGAGCGGTCGAGAATTTAAAATAGCCTCAACTTGTACTAGAAAGGTATAGAATTCTTCAAAAGTGAGAACTTGGGATCCGATAACTCGGATAAGATGAGATTTAACCGACTTAATCCCAGCCTCACTAAGTCCATTAAAGTGCGGCCCAGATGGGGGAGAAAATGAAAAAGATATTTTTTCAGAATCAGAAGCATCTTTCATCAGCTGATTCAACTCGCGTGATGCTCCCAGAAAATTGGTTCCATTATCGCAGAATATTTTTGAGCATCTACCGCGTCGAGCGACAAATCGTCGTAGAGCTGCAATGAATGAGGCACTAGAAAGACTGCTAGCAAGTTCAAGATGAATTGCTTTGGTTGCCGAGCAAATGAACAGACAAACATATGCCTTGTGAGTCTTAATACCACGGCCTTTAAGAGGAGTAACAAAGAACGGACCTCCGTAATCGACCCCCACACATGAGAAAGGTTTAATTTTATTGATACGAGATAAGGGTAAGTTTCCCATAAAAGGCTCATAAGAGGTAGGCTTTATTTTAAAGCAACGATGACAACGCGACAAGACATGGCGTATTGCCCGTTTTGGAGACAAAATCCAAAATTGTTGGGACAGGAGAAAATGGAGATTTTGCAATCCGGGATGAAAATGTTCATTATGAAAGCATTCAATAATTAAATCTGTGAGACGATGCTTTCGAGGAAGAATGAGAGGAAATTTTTTATCGTATGATAAGCCTGAAAATTGGAGACGACCCCCCACCCTAAGCAGACCATCCTTATCTAAAAAAGGATTTAGTTTTCGAAATGTTTTAGAAAGGGTGTTACTATTTAATTGATCAATTTCATTAGAAAATGAAGTATACTGAATTCTTTTTATTAACACCAAAAGGGCTTCATGCAAATCAGTTGCTGAAAATGCGCCAGTGCGCTTGGGCAAATGTCTTTGAGCATTATGGACAAAGCGTAGGACATAGGCAATTATTCTTTTAATTTTGTTCAAAGATGAATACTTCTCTAAAAGAATATCCAAAGAGTTATTCAGAGATATAAGAGTAGTTAATGTCAGGGACTTTTCTTCTGGACAAGGAACCGTAGAAAACGAGGGTCCAGGCCAATGCTCAGAAGAGGAAGATAACCATTGGGGTCCAACAAACCATAATGAGTGAGATAAAAATGCGGTAGGGAGAAGGCCACGTGAGGCACAATCGGCAGGGTTATCAGAGGAACTTATATGATACCAACGTTCGGGTGGCACTCTCTCTTGGATATATGCCACTCGATGGCTTACAAAGGTTTTCCATCGAAAAGCAGGAGACTTAATCCAGGATAGAGCCACCATTGAGTCTGACCAGGCAAATATTTTATTAATAGTTAAAACATCCTTATAAGAGGTGATAACAAATTCCATTAACTTAGATAACAAAACTGAGGCCATCAATTCTAACCGAGGAATTGAAAGGACTTTGAGGGGTGCTACCTTAGACTTTCCAGAAAGTAGAACAACTTTATGAGACCCATCTTGATACGTAAAACGAAGATATGTGACTGCAGCATATCCCTTTTCAGAGCTATCGCCAAATCCGTGTAGTTCGCACGAAGTAACGTTTTGTGGAAAACACCTAGGAATGTTTAATGCAGAAATTTGAGGTAGTTCAGATTTATACTGACACCATTTACTAACAATATCAGGAGGAGGTTGAGAGTCCCAATCTAACCCTAAAACCCACAGTTGTTGAATCAAATGCTTTGCAAAAAAAGTTAAAGGTGATAGAAAACCTATAGGGTCAAAGGTCCTGGCGATCTCCGAAAGAATAATCCTTTTAGAACAAGCTCTGTACATAGGTTGAACAGTATATGAGAACATGTCAAGAGAGGGATTCCATCTAAGACCCAACACTTTCACAATAAAATCATGGGTGTCGAACAACAGAGGAGATTGTTGACAATCACTAGGAGCTAGACTGGCTAATAAGCGAGGGTCGTTACAGGCCCATTTACGTAAAGAGAAACCACCCTTATGTAATAACGAAATAATCTCCGCTTGCAAGGCTTGTGTCTTTTCCAAAGTTTCAGCGCCGGTAATTACATCATCAATGTAAATACATGAGGTTAGGGCCTTAGCCGCAATAGGAAAATTATTTTCTTCGTCAGAAATCAATTGAGAAATGGTTCGGATGGCGAGAAAGGGGCTAGAAGAGACACCATATGTAACCGTTTTAAGTTTAAAATCTTGGACAGGATCTGTAGGAGAAAATCGCCATAAAATTCTTTGATAATCTTGATGATTATCGTGAATCAAGATTTGGCGATACATTTGTTTTATATCTGCAATAAATACAAAGGGATGAATTCGAAATCTGAGTAGCAGAGATATAATATCAGACTGAAGTTTTGGTCCCGTAAGGAGACTATCATTTAATGAGAGACCAAAAGAGGACTTACTTGAAGCATCAAAGACAACGCGAAGTTTGGTTGTGGGGCTATTAGGATTCGTGACACAATGATGTGGAATGTAATAAATATTTTCAAACGATAGAGGAGGCGGTACGGATTCCATGTGACCATTTAACAGGTAATCCTTCATGAATTCTTTATATTCTGCATAAAGTTGGGGTTCTCGTAACAAGCGACGCTCGAGAGACTGAAAACGCCGTAAGGCCGAAGTTCGAGTATCTCCAAAATAAGGTTGGGGATTAGAGAATGGAAGGGAAACTGCATATCTTCCAGTTTCATTTCGAGAGAGAGTAGTGGTGAAAATAGATTCACACCTTTTTTCATCGGGGGAGAGTAAATTAATCTGTGGAACTTCTTCCAGTTCCCAGAATTTTCCAAGAGTTGTATTAAGTGAGGAATTACACTGAGAGAAATATGAGTGTATAGAGCGAGTGGGTACAGCCATAGTGGTTTTTCCCATCAAAACCCAACCAAAAATAGTTTTAAGAGCTGTTGGCTGATCTGGAGTACCTACAATTTTCCCGGATGTCATGACTTCAGGGACTACATCGGCTCCCAGTAGCATATCAATTGGACCCGGAAAATTAAATTTATTGTCGGCCAAATCTATACCAGAAATATGTGAGAAATTTGATACAGAGAACTTTTGTTCAGGTACATCTGAACAAATGCGGGTAAGGGTTATGGCGTCGACCTGTAAAATAGGCGTAGCCTGAGCTAAAGGTTTAATAGAGCATGATACTAAACTAGAAGAGAATGTACTTAGATTACCTATTCCAGTAACAGTCAAATTAACTTTGCTACGAGGTAAACCTAATCGATTAGCACATTTCTCAGTGACAAAGGAGGATTGGCTTCCACTATCAAGTAGCACTCTTATGCATTGAAAGTGTCCCCTAGAGTCAAGACAATCGACTAGAGCAGTTGATAGTAAAACAGTAGAGGTAGAGGAGACTGCAGAGAGGGTTGTGAGAGTTTGAGGATTAGGGGTAGGTGATTCACCCTGAAAAGAGGATGGACTGGCAATTGTTGCAGCAGCCGAAACACCAGGATCATCAAAATGTAGCAATGCATGATGGTTTTTGTTTTGGCATACTCTACAAAAGCTATTAGAGTTACAATTTTTCGCCATATGCTTGTTACCTAAACAATGAGTACACCAGCGGGATTGTTTGCATATGTCATATCTCTCTTTTGGGGTTTTGGACAAAAAAAGAGTACATTTATAAATGGAGTGAGCTGCATTACACAAATTACATTTATTTTCATTAATGTTTGTAACAAAGGAAGAGCTTTTTTTATGTTCAGAGCGAACCTGGGGTTTAGAGAAAGTAGAATATGTTTTAAGGGGTTGTACTAAAGCAACCGAATCATACGCCTGACATTCTTTTTCGAGAAAATTATACAACTCATTATATTGGGGCATTCCTGATGAGGCATGCTTTTGCTCAAAACGATGTAGTGTCTCTGAGTCTAATTTTTTACTCAAAGTATGAAATACTAAAAAATTCCATTGATCTACAGGTAGATTCAAATTTTTAAGAGCTTCCAAATTATCAGAAAAAACAGCTAACATTTGTTTTAACTGTTTTGGAGATTCAGAGTTAAGTTTGGGGAAATTATGAATTTCTTCCCAATAGAATGTTGCAAGAGCTCGTTCATTTTGAAAAGTTTTTACTAGTTTATCAAAAGCAATATCATAATTTGTTTCGGTAACCTTTATATTTTTTATTAGAGTTAAAGCCTCACCCACCAGAGATGATTGTAAATATCTAAGTTTTTCAACTTTAGAAATGGTGGGGTTACTATGTATTAGCGATTTAAAAAGATCTATGAATGTAGGCCACATTTTAAAGTCACCTGAAAATACTGGTACATTTAATTTAGGGAGTTTAATATTCGTTTGATTCTTTTGCACTGGAGGTTGAGTAGACTGAGCCGTCCTTTCGAATAAATCGTAGTAAACCTCTTTTATTGCAAAATATTTACTATCTACTTCTGAACCGACATCCCGTTGCACATTAGGATCTTCGGCTTCATCGAGTGCGACTGATTGCAAAATATTGTTTTGCCAAGTATTAAAATCATAATAAACTTCGTCCAATTTTGTATATCGCATTTTGAATGCACTAAAATAAGTAGCATCTGAGAGCGCCTTTTGTGACATTGTGTAAATATCTAACATTCGATCGATAGCTACTTGCCTTAATGCTTCGTTCTGTTTTCTCTTACTTTTCTCGGCCATTTCTATTTTTTATTGTAAAAAATATGAATACTTAATATAATATATAACTTAATATAATATAATTTAATAACTAATGATTTATCTAAAGTTATTTGTCTAATAAAAGTCCAATAGGCCCAGAGAAAAAAGAGAAAAAAATACAACAATTTTATATTTAAGAGCGAAATTATATTTTTCTTTTGTTCAAAATTATTTATTTTATGTGTACTTTGTCAAATGTAAATCACGAGCAAAGAGAAATAAAAGTCAAAACTGGGACAATCTGTAATTGCCGCCGGTATTTTATTAATAATGAGATGAGAGAGAAAAAGAGAGAGGTAAATAAGTACAATTCCCGAAACACACAAATAATTAAATAAACGAGTCAAATCAACTGAGTTTTTTAAAGGAAAATTTTACCTTTAATTTTTTTATAAATATGAGTGAGATAGCAAATAAAGTGAACCAAATTCGACCTGAGCAACGGCAACTGTTAAATCCACTTTATCACCTGTATGAGCAAAAAATCGATTTGAATAGATAAGAATAGAGCACAAAAAACTTTTATTTCGAATTAATTAAATAAATTTCTTCGAGAAAAGAGAATAATTTTGTGTTAAATAAAATTATTAAATCCCAAGATATATCAATAATAATTATCCCAAAATTATTAAATTATAATTATTCATCCAGTAAAATCCGAGATCGAAGACCAATGATTAGGTTATGGTTAAGCTAGAGTATGTAACGCGCAAAAGAAAATTAAAGCCTTGCCAGTCAGGTCCTACCTTTAAGTTTCCCGGCTTCCTGATGCTTACTTCTTTCCTGGGCGCGTCCACCCTATGCTGCAGGGGTCGTGGACTGTATATTAGGGGCTGGTATTTGACGGGAATGTAGAATTACCGGTTTTGTATCTAATAATCGCAAGCTTAAACCGATCTGTATTTTACGACACTCGAGGCGATACTGATTTCTGCCCGGTCGGTCGAATTTTTACTCGATCTTCGCCACCGCGGATATGGCCGTTTACTCATTAGGGCAATACCGTCTTGGCAAAGTATAATATTGGGAATAATAAATATATATGACATATTACGTTATATACTGGATGATAATTTAAATTTATATTAAATAAGTGAAGACTTAACAAGTAGTTATAAAAAAATTTCTATTAAACATGTTTAATAGACCTCGTTTTCTCAGTGAATAAGTTAACTTGCCCTTCTTTGATATAAATAACTTTCAATAACAATGTACATTATTAATTTTAAAACCAAAAAAGGTTTATTTTTATTTGTTTTTTTCTTGGAACTGATGATTACATTGTGCAACTGGTTGGGTAAAGTAGATCATTTTGACACTTGTTGCCATTAAAAAAAATGTCACTTATATGTAAAAATTAGAAAAAAATGTTTAGTTTTCAAAATCATAAAGGGCTGTATGTGCTTCACCCATTTCATTCCAATTTTAAGAAAAAAGCCACTGTACACCAAATTTAATAATAATGTAACTGACCTGCAGAAATTCTTTTCTCACCACCAATACCGTTTCCGCAACATTTCAGCCTGTCCAAAAGAAATTGGTTTGCATCAGTATTGAACGGAATTTTGAGCGATGTATGTAAAATAAACAGAAAATGTGTGTATATGTGTATATTTATTTACATCTATTAATAATGTATGTAAATGGAACGAAACGAAACCGCCATGGAATGGAGTGGAAATGGAACGTATAGTAAGAATCAATATTAAATCTGTTTTGTATTCATACATTTCAAGCTAAATCCCTCCTTTAAATATTAGGGATGTGTAAAATTGCTATAGAATATTATTTTTCTAGTTCATAAACTATTCCCTCATTAGTATTACAAACATTAATTCGCCAAGAATTAAAAATAAAGTAGGCGGTTCGGGTTCAATATCAAAGTGACATTTTTTATTATTATAATCTATGGAGTGTAGAGATAAGGAGAACTATCTCTGTATACAAAATATTTATGTTGCTCACCCATGTAAGGAGTGTAAAGGCAAGGGTATATATGCTCGAAAGGTATAGCCTAAACACTAAAAACTACATCATGAAAAGCCATCGTGAAAACCCATCGTGAAAAGACATTGTGAAAAGCCACTGAGCTTATAATCGTAGATAAATTTTGATAATAGACGACAATAGTTAGTGCTTTTCGTTGTCTGATTTACATTGGATCTTTCTCAACTAGTACACGTGCGCCATCTTAATTTTATTCATTTTGGGGGACTTTTTTTAGATAAACAATCGTATGAGATTGTCCTCCTGTCTTCTACTCCATATTATAATCGGGCAGTTTACTTTTTACAGAAAACAAAAATTAAAAATACAGCTACATATAAATCAGAGGTAGGTGTTCCGTCAAATTATTGTATATTTTTTTAGTGCCTATGGAAACACTGGTAGACATTTTACACTACATAGTACCTAGATATAAAAACTAATATCACCATTAGTATTTAAGTTAGTTTAATATTATAACAAATCTTCAACAATATCCCTATCGCACGTGATCTGGTCAAACAGAAAATTTAGTGAAAATTGCCATTGTTAGTGACTTCTTTTATGACAACTTAAGGATCAGTTCTGTTAAATAGGTCAATGATATTATTTTAGGATTACTACTGAAGTTTTTTTTTTATTTATTTAACGTCGGTCTATTTCTAACACCGACGCTGGTGAGCACGTTACCCCAAATATAAGAAATTTTGCCGAATCATCTGGTGTTTCAACCTTTAACGAGTCCAATATCCATGGAACCGACGACTTTACATTTCTTCCGAGAGATAACCTTACGCTATTCGCGATTCAAACTAAGTGATACGCCCTCTGGAGGAAATTTGTAGAAGGTGCCTATAAGTAGGATATAGGATATAGAATTTCGCTACGTCGTCAGATATTAGCCCTTGAAGAAGTGGATAAGACCTTTTATTTAAGAATCAAAATTTGTGTCTAGTAAAATATGTAATCATACTCTATATTTATTTAAGGATTTTTTTATTAAACCGATATATTATATTGATTTTTTTTAAATTTCAGTTCATTTATTAATTTTGTTTTAAAATCAGTTCATCATTTGGCAATATTGGCGTTCGTGTTTATTGTTTATTTTTTTCTTACTTTTTAGCTTTAAATTTGTTCATTTCTTATAGTACGTGATAGTGTTTATATTAAAAATGAAATCTGCGAAAAAGCCCCCAGCAAATTGCAATCTATATGGTGTTAATGTCAAAATCAAAACTAAAGTATTCATTATTTTCCAAGCGTTAGTCGTAAAATTTTGTTTCTTACGATAAAAAGATATCTACAAATTCACAATATTGAAATTTTGCCAAACTTTGTTTAGAATCAAACTGCAATCTGATTTGTGACGGTTTTATTACCATTTACATGTATAAAAAGTACTACACAATTCACTTCATAATATAAGAATAAGGATAGT
>OV651821.1:59426001-59451001 GCA_927349885.1 Psylliodes chrysocephalus
ATGAATATCTATAGAAAAATGTTTCGAGGTAGATGTATGTGGAAAATGTATATATTTATTTTATCCTCTAAACATTTATGGATGTGATGCAATAGGTTGTACAAAATAACCGGAAAAAGCCTGTAATAACTAGATAGGAAAGTCATGTGTTGGACACATCAGATTTTTTTTAAACGAATATACTTAAAATTAATATTTATCGATTATAATTTTTTTCACGTGGGCATTTTAACATGCTTAACAAAAAAAAATCGAAAAAGATGACTGATACTGACGCATGCGCACAAAAAAAATGTGATGAAAAGGCCTATACAAAATCCCTCCCAAAACAAACACACATAAATAAACAAACATCCTACTTATAGGTGACAAATGACAGGCGCGGGAAAATTAATTTGAATCACGAATACCTCATATTCATTGATATAATAGGTTCTTTCGTTCGTCCCACTGGTGTAGGAATGAACTACACCAACGTACACTAAACCTTTCGTTCGGCCCGGTGTAAAATCCACTAAACCTTCCTGTAGGCGATGTGGTGTCCACTGGTGGATATTTTCTCCACCAGCTATTTAGCAGGAGTGAATTACACTCGACATGTATATAAGGAATAAGGAGGGAAGTAAACTAAGGTAAATAAGGTGGTGTAACTGGTGTAATTTACACTGGTGGACACTGCACCAACAGCGAACAAAGAACCTAATACCTGCGTGCCTGCTGTAGTATACAACTACAAGAGCGGTTAGTTCGGACGTATAGCCTGTTAAAATTTATAGTAGAAAATCGTCTTGCTTTACACATGAAGGAAGGTTGTGTATTAGCCGGAACAGGGACGGTACTCCCAAATGGACTTTAAAAATTTATGTTTTCTGTTTGGGGAAGAAACATGATAATATTAATATTTCGTAAGAATGTTTGTCAGATTATATTTTGCAATGAAAAAGGTTAATGACTATGAGGTATCGGAAAAAAATAATTGATGAATTGAAATTTAGTATTTGAAATCTCTCAATAATACTAAACAATTATTGCATTATTAATTTTTCAAAACAACCGCTGAGACAAGTCGATTTCTATTTTCGTATTCGGAAAAACAGATTGTCTCAATAAAATTGTAATAAAAGTGAAAGTAACTAATAAAAGTGTAAGGTACCTGTAGGATTAAAACATTCAATTTCAGGGTGTGCATTTAAACTAGCGTATTAAGGAAACAGGTAGCATTCACGATTTACCCAACTAAAGGTAGGATGTCGCGCACAGTGGGCGGTCCTTAAGCAACGTCACTCATAGCCCAGTATAAAGAACAATACAGTAGCGACAGATTGCGTCGGCTTCTTTGATGTCGGGGTGGTCAGATTTTCAATGACAGTTGACGTTTTTGTCGCTTATTTCTACACGGAGAAAAGTAAACTCTAAAATTGCAAATTAGCGATGTATACTTAGAAAGAAATTAAAACATGTACATATAACATTTTAATGTATTCTAGGCAAATAAATTAATCAAAATATTGTGTAACTTAAATAAATGAGTTCCGTTGAAAATCTAGATGTGCCAATTTTAAAATTTTATTAGATTAAAATAAATTACTTTTGTATGCCATTCATTGTATGAAATGTGTTAAACATTTTTTGGTTTCTTCCTGGCACTAATAAATTAACTCAGCACCTTATTTTTTTATTTAAAATGAGGTTATGTAGGTATCTTTTTAGAAGTGAAACAACATATAACAATAATATTTATTAAAACACACAATTACAAATTAGTAAGTTTTTAATGAATTTACAATACAAGAATTATTTTATTTCAATTTTTGTTCCTACGTACAAATTTTTGACTTCAGATGAGTTTTAGCAAATGCCTGTTGTAAGTCACCCGTTAAGCACAATGCTGCCCAATTGCTTATATTACCTATGTATATAATTAAATACTATTAACGTCACATCATAAAAATTAGATGTTTATATTTAACGATTTTATGGTTTAAAATTTGTATGGGAAAGGTTATCTGCTGCGGGATTTAAATATTTAATGGCTAGAAGAATCAATAGTGACTGTCTAGAAAAATTTGTTGGGTCCATTAGGCAACAGGGTGGGAATTTAATTAATCCAACACCTGTACAATTCGAAAGGGCATTTAAAAAACTTTTTTGTCAAAATTATCTTCATTGCAATTCCATGAATTGTAATGAAGACCTGGACAAGCAGTTGCTACAATTAGATGTAAAAAATATTGTCTCTCTGTATCCTGAAATAAATAAAAACACTCGAGAAGCTGTTTTTCTTCCTAATTACAGCTACAGGACAGAAGATATAATAGTTCAAAATCCAGTTAAATATGTTTGTGGCTATTTGATCAAAAAAGCTTTAGGCATACATGGATGTGATACATTTATTAAATTTTCAAAAGTATGTGAAGATTTGGATAGTTCATAGATTTTAACATATGATTGCAAATAAAGCACTTATGGAGGCCTAAAAACTCCAAATGAAAAGTTTATTATCTATATATTTAAATTATAAAAAAATGTTATATCTATTTTTAGCAATACCTGTGTAATGTCTGGTATATCGCATAGCTTTTTTTGATATTATGAAAGAAATAGAATTTAAACATCCTTGTCCTAATTTCCCTAACGTATATATCATACAACTGTTTATAAGATTATATATATTATTGTTTAAGTGCTTAAATATTGTATAAATGAAACAAATCAAAAATTAAAAAACAGTTAAAATAATAACACCACAAAATACATTTTTTTGTTTTCTTTTTGCTACTTTACAAGAAATACATATATATTTTGATTAGATGTAGTCAATCAGAACATTTTTAATCAATGGACATAGTGAATCAAAGAACATCTAATTCATTATAATAATTTGGAGGTAGGATTTTTGATTAAGAATGTCCAAAGGTTGCACATGGTACGCTTTCAAAAATGTCTCGTTCATGTTCAATGATAGTCTCAACAGACGAAGCACTTGGTCGATGTACTATGGAGAAGATAGACATTTGGCTGATGACCTAGATGGATAAAAAATGTGGGAACAGCAGTAGGCAATAAACGTTTACGGTTCAACGTTTTAGAAAAACAATTCTTCTCAAAATGTTTCTCACACAACCTGTAATTCCGATGAAGACTGTTCACATCTATGTTACTCAAATCTTCCCTATTACAAGCTCTTAACCACATGTTGGCCCTAAAATATAGAAAAGTTGATAACAAATATTTAGATTGACGGTAGTTCAGAAATTATATATTTTTTACATTATTTTTGTTGAAATTGTAAAAATTGTCCTCAAGACATTTAAATAATAAATATTTGGTTGTCAAATAAATATTTGGTTTTCAAATATAAAAATTGAAAGTATTTTCTTAAGACATACCTTTCTGGCTCCATGGGAAATGCAAAATAACTTGTCCCTTTGTCTGTTTACTCTGTTTGAGATGGACAAGGGCGATAGACACATCTCTTTCGTTTCTGATCAGGTGCAGAAGCCATTTCAAAATTATCACACAATAAATGAAAAACTAAAATAATAAAAATGTCTCAAAATATGCACTGCAAACAAACAAAAATAATGACATATTTACATCGCATTGACACTATTGACGTTGACGTTTTTGTCGCTTATTTTCGGACATGCGCATAAAAATATGGACCCCTCATAAAAAATGATCTGTCGCTACTGTATTGGTCTTTATACTGGGCTCATAGCGACTGTGCTTACGTTGTGCTTTTAATCAATTGTAGAATTGGGTATATCGTGCATATTTGGTTATAGAAGTTAAATATTAAATTGCGGGATGTTATTCCAACAACGAATCTAAACGGAATGCGTGCAAAGACGTTACACTTGGTTGATTTTCAACCTGAATATGTTATCGACACCATAGCAATAAAACACGGATTTAAAGTTTTACGTTTACCACCCTACCACTGTATTTTGAACCCCATAGAATTATTATGGTTACAGTTAACAAATTATTCTCGAGCAAATAACTCGTCTCCTAAGTCCACTTCTTCTGTAATTGATGTAGTAAGAAATGCATTTAACTATATAACTGTTGAAAACTGGAAAAACGCTATTCAACATGTTACAAAAATCGAAGAGAAATATATGAGATTTAACAATACAATTCAAAAAATTAAAATAAATTTGGATGATACTGATGATAATAGTGATATTATTTCAGAACATGAAATTAGTGACTGTGAAAGTGGTTTAGAAATATATACGTTTTTAAATTAATTTACCTACATTTCCACAAAATAAATCTAGTGAAACATATTCTTTTTAAATTAATACTTAATAATTTTAGTCAGTTTCAATTTTTAATATATTTTTAGTTGAACATGTTGTTTGGTAATAAAATCTTTTTTTTTTTTTTTTTATTTTAATACAAGTTCTCAGCGTGTTATATTTTTTTAAATGCAATTTATACCGCAAAAGGATCTTTGTAGAAATCAAATTTTAAAAATTATCTTAAACATTTGAACAAATAACACTCAACCTAAGCCGGCTCTGATCAGCATGTTGGCGAACTTTTCAAGAGGTTGCCAGCATTGCGCTTTCTAGATTATCTTGCAATGGACTATACGCTGACTTTCATTGTGATGGTCACCCATCCAACTACTAACTGCGCTCGGCCTGTCTTGACTGCATTATATCGATACACAATAGTGAACCTACTAAGCCTGATCGCTGTCCACTACTGAAGTTATTAATATTACTTTTAGTCACGTGAGATTCGGGGGTATTGTTGAAGACTCTGTATTTAAATTTGATGTAAATGTTCCTTTTTCACAAGGTGATATTAATTTAATAAACTAATATAGTACTAACATTCATCCAAAGCAATTTGAAAATTTATTTTTACGTACGTTAGGAAGACTTTGTCCTGCCATAGACTGTGCATGCAAAAAATTTCTTTAAAATCGTCAAGCGGGTCAAGCCGTTTAGGAGGAGAAGAATTACGAACACACGCACACCGAAATTCGATACAGGGGGTTCAACCGACAACGTCTTTAAACATATTTTTTTTCAAATTTGATCTGCCAAGATCTTGTCAAATACATAATAAGCTATTAAAAATTTGACAAGTGCTTACTAGATTAGAATTTAGAAATATAGTTTGTTCCACAAAAGGTTCTTACTTTTTTAACTAAAACTGAAGAGAGAATTTAAAAAATGTTAATATGTTATATGTAATAACAATAACTTATTTTAGTTAGACATATATTTTTAGTTTTTGACTAAATTAAGCATTTATATAATAAAGAATATTTAAAAAATGTTGTTTTAGTGGAGTGAAAAGTAGGGGGAAAATTGCCACTAAACTTTATAACGCACCACTGGTTAAAATTGTCAAAATATTACTTTCTTAGAGTCTGTTAGTTACCAAAATTGAAAAAATATTTAAGCGTCCCTTTTATTTATGGCAGTAATTGAACTTTGATTTCAAACTTTTAACACCCTGTATCTCGGGTAACTAAGCCCTTTAAGGGCTCATGTTCCTATATCAAAATTCATCAGATAACGAGAGCTCTCTGGGGCAGAGTGTTGTCGGTCGAATATACACGATGTATCTAAATAACAGCAAAAAAAATTAAGGGGTGATGACAATTAAGGTGGGTATTTGGTATAAATATTTTTGAAAAAACCCTCCCCGGAAAAGTTACACCCTTCATCTTTTTGAAAATGAATTGGGTTTTTCAGCCATATCTTTGTAAAAGAAAAATGTTTATTTAAAAAAAGTTGTAAGAAAAAATATCTTAGGGGTTGACTAATTTATGACTTTTAATAATTTTTAAAATAAAATAAACAAAAAAACACAAAAAAGTTCATTTAATTTTTCCCCATCCGAGAATCGAACTCCCGTCTTTCGCGTGGAAGGCAAGAACCCTAACCACAGGACTACCTATTTTTTTTTATTCTTTTGCATACTTCAGGGTTGAAAAAATTTCAAAAAGTGTAGTTTTATTGACAAGTAATATTTACCAAGTTTCGTGTCTTTAGCTTAATATATAGGAAAAATAAAAAAGAAAAGCCTTTTTTTTAAATCTTCGGAGGGGTAACTTTTCCGGGGAGCATTCTTCTTTAAATTTATACCAAATACCCACCTTAATTTTCATCACAGAAGCACCCCTTAAATATAATGATATAATTGAAATAAAAAATATTGAGAGGTGCTGGAAGACAGGAAATTTGGGATTATTAAGTTAATACGTTTTTTTATGTGAGAAATCAAAAAAATATATATACATAAAAAAAATATTGGTAGACAAATTAAAAAAATATATCTAGATCTCGATAACAGCGCCACCTGCCGGGTCCAACTAGAGCTAAGAACCATATAAGAACTCGTATCATGTCGTGACGTTCGTTATTATAGTTCTTGTCTATCTGGACGTTCTATTATTTTCCGACCATTCTCTCTGCCACCTGGCGATCGATATTTTCCTCGCGTCTTCTTTTGCTACTTCCCTCAGTTCATTTGGCACATTCGTTAAGTGGTTTCTTTCTTCTACTAGGAGATGTACTGGTTCAGTCGCAGTTATAATTTGGATTGTCTCAAGCGATACTGTGCTGTACAATGATGCTGGATCTGGGCAGAGGCGGACACGGATACATTGGCTAAAAACAAGGCGAGTAAGTTAGCCCAGTTCATAAGTGTTACACCGTTTCTTAATTTTGAGGTAACTCATATTTTAGCATTGCTCTTTGCAATACCCAGGAATGGTTCTGATCCTATGAACTCAGATTTAGTTCCTCTTTTAGCGAGCGCGTCGAATTTTTTATTGTCCTCCACACGCTCTTTCCCGGAATTCAGACCGAAGTAACTTTGTTTTGGACACTGAGATACTCAAGGGTGTTTATACCAAACCAGCTCTCTGAGTCAACTTAATTTGCTATCGGAAAAGATATATTTATAGTCCCGTTAGCGGGGTAAAAATTAATCAACCCTCTCGCTCCCAATTTTATAGCAATCATTTCGGATTGAAAGATCGTAGTCAAAGTGCGGAAGTTTATTGATATGTCAATTCTTGGCTTCTGACTGAAAACTAAAGCTCGTTCTCATCCTTCAGTTTTGGGGTCGCCCGTGGACAGGCATAGTTCGCCTGAGAGAGGTTTTTATTACCCCGGTTCCATACATCTCTTTTTGGAATGAGGGCGCTGTATGATTGTTCTATGCGCTGGCGGGGAATTTGCCTCCCTTTCCAGCAAAATGTGTAGAGAGGTTAAATCCAGCATGGTCTCCATAGCTTCCGTCGATGTGGTTGATATTGCATTAGTCAGTGATGGCGACGCATGGAAGTCGCTGAATGCCAGCCAGCTTTGCGTTGGCCGCCCATTGAAGTCCCTTGTCCCACCAGACGACCGAACATGTAGGTTTTGATAAATCCAGTAAATCAATTGGAGATTGATCTCCCATGCTTTGCCTCCTATCCTTCTGAGGCTCTAGAAGGATAATCTGACTTATGGATTGCTTTGTCCTAATTGGGGGTTATAGATGAATTTCTTATCTAGAATAATCTTAAGATATTTCTCATCCACAAAAGGTATGGTTTCCCCGGCCAAGGAAGGTTTTAGAAGTTTGTCGAGTTTCTTTCTCTTGGTGTAGGGGACGATAACAGTTTTTTGGAAGTTAAACCAGACAACTGCTCCCTTTCGCACCACATGTTGATCGTATTTAGGGCTTATTGAAGGATAGCATAGTACTTGGAAATATATCTCCGGTCGAGAGAGATCGTGTAGCAGGTTATCCACCAGAATGATCCATAGTAGGGGTAAAAGTACTCCTCCTTGTGGACATTCTTTGGCAGGCCCGAAGGTAATTCTTTCTTCCTGCAGTGACAAAATGAAGTTCCAATTTCCAAGCATACAATTGATTCAGTTACAGGTCAGTTTGTCGATTCTTTATATAAGCAAACATACACTGTGGAAGGGCGTTATTAAACGGGCCTTCTACGTCTACGTGGAACCGAGTTGTAATAATTCGAATATCACTTGTCAAGAATAGAAAATTCGATTACTTTCAAAGCGGTGGCGCTTTACGCATTAATCGTTCGTTTGATCAAAAATATTGTTGTCATAAAATTTAGAAAATTGTATTTATTTTTTTGTACATAAACGTTGTTATAAGCTAAATTGGTGTTGTTTACCTAAATTATATAGTTTTTGAACTTTTATAAATATATTCCTAAAGTAGATAAAATATATCAAGTATAAACCGTTTAGTAACCAATTACATACCTACGTTTAAACTATTATGACCTGCAAACAATATTTAGAAAAAAAAACTAAAAACAGTAAAAACGTATGTCAAATTCAATGTTTTCGTTAAAATTTTGGTCAGAAGTTAAACGTCATTGGAACCAAAATGTCACTCTAATATGGCGTATTCAAAAACGCAGTTATTATTAAAAAAAAACCTTCTAGATGTTTTTACTTATAACTTTTTTCTCGTAAAAATTAGAGGTGCCAAAGTTTAAATTCTTGTTTAGCACCCTCGAAAACACCATATAAACTACTAAAAAATCCTTCCGCATTTTTTGCAAGGGCGCTTATACTACTTATACTGGACTACTAGAGAAGAAATTGACGTATCAACTTTAACCTTTGGCCTGATGGCCCAGATGGCCATTGACCGGGCGATTTCATATTTTTCGGTTATTTGAACTACATTTTCTGTGAATTTTACTTTTATAACAAATTTAAATGTCCGAAGCAATAGACGGTGATTCAGCAAGATCAAGAGTGTTGTATCTGGATATAAACTTTGATGATGGTTGGATCATGGAAAGTTTTGAAATAAAAGAACTTTGTTGTTTCTTCATTTATTAACTATTTAATGAAGTACAAATATAGGTTTGACTAAAAACGAATTAGGTTTATGTACAAAATAAATAGAACAAAATATATTTCGTTAGGTTACGACCTACCTTAAAATAAAAATCTTATATTACCCTTACAGACCTCAATAAATATTAGCCACTTTTGAAATACCTACATATATAACACTCCAAAATAAATTAATATTTTTCATTCAAATTGTTTTTTTTTTTTTTTTTTCGCCTAATTAACCATAATCGAACAGTTTTTTGACATGAGTCATTTTGACAGAATTTTATTTTTAATTGTTTTAGATCAATAATTGATTAAATGAATCAGTCTTGTAAGTAATGAATGATTAATATTATAAAAAATCACGTAATAATTATTAACATATATTATTTTAATAGCTACAAAAAAAAATGTTTTTTGATTAAATTATAATTTTCACTCTCGTCACCTTTGATAGTTCATTATAACGTTGTAATTTTTGTGATATTTATTTATTTACAGAATTTTTAAATACAAGATTTCATCTCTAGCTCAGCAGTATACCTAAATATCATGTCAATATTATATATAGCAGGTAATTCCTTGGCCTACATTGCATACATACTCTATTTTTGTTTTTTAATACAAGATGTTAAAAAATATCCCGAACACATTTAACTATTTTAAACTTTGCAGGTTTGTTTGTAGTACTAAGAGGATAATTTAAACCTGATTATTGTTTAGTGGAATTCCGTTTGGCAACTTAATATATATTTTTAAACACCCTGTATCTGTAACAATATGTAACAATTTTAGAGCACATATTCATATGGAATTTTAGTAATAAAAAATACCTACTTTAATTTTAAAGAAACTGAGGATGTTCTACTTTACGAGATAAACATGAAATTGTAACTTACTTCAGGTTAAAAAAAAAGAAAGAAAAAGAATGTTATTTGAGGTTTCATAAGTGGATAAATTCAGGTCTGTAAAGGGTAAATATTAATTATCAATTATACATGTTTTTTGTTAAAAAGAGCAATCACACTGAAAATATTTACCTGTTCTCACAAATTTTTGGTTTGAATAAAAAATTTTGAAATATCACAGTGTAATTCAAAACGGTTTTTTTCTAGATGCGAATCTGAGATTTTTTACAAACGGTTATACAATCATGTTTTTTAATGAGCAGTGAATCAAACTCATAAAAAATAAAGATCGTTATGTTACCTTACAACTAATATAAAAAAAAATCTAATAGCGTTTTTTCGCCACCCTGTAAAAAACAAAAAAAACATTCTTTTTTAACTATACAGGCTGTTTTTTATTTGATTTAAAATTACTGCATTGGAAACGTTGAAAAATAAAGAGGCGATTAAATAAACAAAAGGTATGTTTAAAGGGCTGACAAAATGGGGAAAATACATGACATCTCTTTACCTTCATAGATTTTTCTCATAATGTGTTTAACAATACTTAAAACACTTAATGAAGGGATCCCAAATAACAGTCCTATATTCCGATAATCACAATCACCGGATTTGACACCTATGAAATTTCTCATATAAGGTTAGCCAAAAAGCTTTTTTCATCTGTCAGTCAAGGTGTAGATCAAAAATGTTAAAAAAAAATTGCTACAGATACGTTTTAAAAATACTGACAAGCCGCATAGTGCAGTTTGCAATTCAACGAGAGCGTAATTGCTATATAATGGGAGTCATGTACTATACTTTTTCTGTGATCATAATACATAAAACCTTTTAAAATGCAAACTAGTCTCATATTTTCAAAAATAAACAGTTAATAAACCAAGTTATAGAATTTAGACCACCTACTAGAAGCTATGATGCAATTTTTTAGAGGGATAATATACGATTACTGACCTCTGAAAGGCATGTATGTCAAATAATAATTACATAGCGTGAAAACTGTACAATATTTCCTACTTACAATATTAAAAAATTATAATTATTATAAATACGACT
This sequence comes from Psylliodes chrysocephalus, assembly GCA_927349885.1. Taxonomy (NCBI): domain Eukaryota; kingdom Metazoa; phylum Arthropoda; class Insecta; order Coleoptera; family Chrysomelidae; genus Psylliodes; species Psylliodes chrysocephalus. The sequence goes on from OV651821.1 coordinate 59,436,818, forward strand.
TTTGGTTTTCACTGTATAATTCATAAAGGGTAAAACTAGTTTTCATTGCTTTATTAACCCCTTACGAAGATTGAGCCCATACAAAACTAAAGAAGAAGAAGAACCCCGTTCGAACGTTTCTTGCCTGTTAACCAACCACACCATCTTTTATAGTTTTCAAAACAGCAACGTTAAATCAAAGTAAAAAAACAAACGCCCTGTATAAATGCCCAGAACAACCTAAAAATGGCTAAACAATGAAAACACATAATTTACTATGATCATATTAGTAACTAATAACCAATATATTTTGGAACAAATATACTTTTAATATATTTAAACGTTATATCCTCTTATTGAAACAGGCATTACTATCTGTCCGCTGTAATAAATTCAATAAACTCAAAACAAAATTAAATAATAATCTAGATGACTAAAAAATCTACCATTCAGCATCACCAGTCGCTTTTTGGAAAACATAATCGGATCCACTGAGATTCATGATACCGTCTTTGAGATAAAATTTCCATCTGTTCCTGTTCCTGATGATTTTATCATATTGGCAAACGACTATGTTGTCCGTATCGAACAAATCTGATGGGTCGTCATCAGTGACGTCATCTTCAGAATTCAACGGTTCCTCTTCTCCCCCTTAAAACAAAAAACATTCTAAGGAACTCCATAATTAAAGTGATAATAAATTTTCTTAATCAAACAATATGTGCAACAAGTGAGAAAAAATGACACTTGTGAGTTGTGACACTTGCCGGATGGCTCATGTCACTATTTATCTGCACTCGTTGGAAAAGGGTTGTTCTCACATGAACATTTGCCATTCATAAATTATCGTCATTGTCATTTTAATACCTATTCAGAATTTATAAAGAGTAAATTAACTAATGGTATCAAACAGGGCAAAAGCAAAACCTGCAGTCGAAAAATAAAATGATTTATTTTGTAGTATCTATAATTTTATACCATAAGAAGGATTTTTTTATTCGATATAGTGTGTCCATTTAAGTTCGCAGCATACGGGAAACTTTTATTAACTTTATGAAAAAAAATGTATTCTTTATATCAAGTTCTGCATAGTATGAAATATAAAGTGCAACTATCAGATATCAAATTTTTACAATATTATACGATGTATATCAAATAATATGAATTTTGCTGAAGAATAAAGTACCTTTATTTTTGATAACCTCTTATTCGACAGATAAAATTTGATATATGACGGTTGGATTTTAGGTTTTAGACCATGCTCGACTTTTTATGAATAATATTAATATTAATAATAAAAAGTGTTTCATATGCCGCCAACTTACGGAGACAGTTGGTGGCATACGGAAAGGTTTTTTATTACTGATTTATCAGGGTTTATTAAATTTTCCATTATTATATCCACTTTACAAAACGAATTTTCCACCTTTTTAACATGATCAATGCATTTTCTCCAGTGTTCTCCATTTACAACTGAAACTGTCTTCAAAACAAATTTCAGGTAATTTAAATGTATTGATTCGAGAAACATAACCTTTTACTTGTGACCAGCAGTGGGATTCTCATCTTTCAATACAGCATATGTCGAGACACCTATCTTCGTTCGATAGACTGCGATTCTTATATATATCTCTCTATTCAACACATAACGTGTCGAGTTCGCACATAAGATCCCCTGTGCAGATCAGTTCAATGGGATTGAACTCTGCATGGTAAGGAAGCAATCTGCGAATTTCAATTGCTTTTTCTCGGACCATCTCGTCTAGAATATATTTTTTGAATTTCTTTTTATGTTGCTTTGCTATTACGTTTAATTCTGCCTTCAAGGATTTAGGAAGAATGATATTATTTTTAGAATTTAGTCATTTTGAAATATCTTCATTATTCCATCTTTTTGTAGGTAGTGACTCCTTTAAGCAACTGTGATAGGATGCATTATCGAAAACAACAGGAGGGATTGACTGGAATTGTTTTTATAATGTTTTGAAATCAATTTTCAAAAAATTCAAAAGATTTGGAATAAGATGCCTTCCGCACTAAAGACTTTAGAAATCAAACCATTCAAATTGAAGTCATTCCTGTGTGATAAAGCATATTACAATTTAGACGAATTCTTCTGTGATTCGTCATTATTTATTTATGACGAGTAGCTACAATTTCAATTTTGAAGTTCCTACCTTTAAAAAATCGATACTATCATACACACTCCATACTCCAATTCCCATACAAACTTTTAATATAAATATTTCTATTTAAAATGTGAACACATACAAAATTCTTAAATTTGACATTTATTAACAACATAAAGTCTTATTATTATAAATAATCATATTTTTATCTAGGTAGGTATTTAGGAGACGAACCATTAGAAATTATTTATAACAGCTATTTCTCACCGTATGGAAAATTAATAACTTTCAAGATAAGTATTATGTGAGAAAATGCAACTGTCTATAGCAGGGGTTCCCAAAACTTTTTCAGTTCGCGGCTTCCTTAAAGGTTTAGTATTTTGCTAGGCCCACTAGGGTTGCCAGATTTACGAAACAGAATTTTTTATAAAAGAAAAGAGTAGGTTTTCTAGCGAGCTTCTAAAAAAAGCCCTCATCAACTCATATGAATTGTTTATTTTGTAACCGCGAAGCGATACATAAGTTTAATGTCTAGTTTCCTCATGACTCCCCTGTTTACTCTTTGGGAACCACTGGTCTATAGCAATTTTAGAAAAATTTCTTTACTAAAATGAAATGTCAACTCATAACAGACCACCTTGTCTCACTATTAACATCTAACATTAAAATCATAGAAAACATGGACCTCACGAGTGATACAAGATACGGTTTAAGGTACTTTGCTATTTATAATTTTCATAGACTATATCGTTGTGATGTAACGCAAGGTATTTGATGTATGCAGATGAATAATATGGAAGACTGCGCTTGTCTTCAAATGTGTTTAAATAACTTGGTGCAACAACGATAATTTACAATAAGTGTTTTTCTGTAACATCTTACACAAGGAACTAACTGTAGCGTGTGAACAATACTTTTCTCAAGAAATAACTTTCTCAAAGCTTAATTATATTTAATTTCTTACCTTCGTCCTCCATTTCTTGGTCATCCTCGTCCTTATCATCATCTAAATCATCGTCGTCGTTATCATCATCTGAGCCATCTTCATCATCATCTGAGGTATCGTGTGGTCCGTCAATTTGGCAAAGAGCTCCGCACTTTGCTTGTTTTTGTATGCCTAAAAAGTTTATACAAAATGTTTTAAAAATACATGTACATATTAAAAGTAGTTAATATTTAAAGTTTCCTGGAACACGTAATTTTTATTAAATAAACCTGATAAAAGCCATAATAAGTTTTGAAATCGATTTTAAAATAAACGTTTATTGACAATATTGTCAATGCTTTTATTGTTACTGAACGAGTGTGGATTTTTATCAAATTTACCAATTTTATTGCAGAAATAATATATGCTCTCGTTTGCCAAGGAACACGGAAACTTTTTATCACTTGTATACTTTCGCGTATTTCTTATTGGGTCTATTGACCGTTCGTGATTTTATATTTGTTCTTATTGCTCAAGTTATGCTATTTTATTTAAATCACGTTGACTGTGACATTCAATTGTAGAGTTGTGGGTTTGAATGTCTTCCAATCTTATGGGTTCCTGGGACACTCATTGATGTGTTTAATTGCAGTATCAAAATTTTGTTTTTTCATTAAGATTATTTTTTATTTTCGTTAGAAAAATTATTTGATTAAGAAGACAATGTGTTTTGTTACAAAATAAAAGTTATAATTCACCATTTTTTTTTTTTAATTTGTAACCCATTCCGAGAAAAAAATGTCATTCAGTAACTGACGGAATCTGTGCGGTATTTATATGTAGTACCGTTGTATGAAGATAATATAGTAGGATAATGCAACAGTAAAAAGTGTTGGATGCAATCTCGAGCGGCATCTAGTGACGATTTAATGAAGTAGTCAATTTTTAATGCTATGCAGATACGCCATCTAATTCTTCTTTTCGATCAGGCACATGGCCTCTATCACCTACCTATTATAGTTAAAAACATCTTTATTTAAAAATAAGAATTCATGATAAAAGACATGAAAAATTAAACATAATGAAAATTTATTCCAGTTGATAAAACCGTACGAATACAATTTTTGGATTAAGGTGATAAAAAGTGGTTAAGGACTTTGGTTTTGGTCAATATTTTGGTTATGTGCGGTTATGTCAAAATATATAAACAATAACAAAGAATACCTAATAACAACTTATAACAATGTCCAATGTTTTAAATAAATTGAAAAGTTCCAAGTAGAATACAAAAAAGGAATAAGCTTCTGAAAATGTTGCATGTAATCTAAATACCTCTAATTGGACTAAGTGTTGGAAAAGTTTATAACCATAAAAATAGCTGAATATTTTTATAGTTTTCAAAATTTGAACAAGCTTTGCTCTACAAAATTTCATCAAAGCTATCAACAGTTTGCAAGATATTGAGTTAAGGAACAAGAAAATCACTAATCAGGGAAAAATCAATCAACAATCAACACTGGAAAACAAATTATGAAAAAATAGTCACAGGGATATATTAGCGACTTCCAAATGTATCTTGGCTGTTGATCATGAATATAAGAAAAAATGTTCTCTCGGCTGGCTCTGAGTGTTAAAATAAATCACCTTGAAAGGAAGTTTTCAATAGCTCCACTCTATAGGAATAGCTCAAGATGAAATCGATAGACCTACAAGTGGTCTATCTGTGGCAGACATATTCACTTAGTCTTTATATTTCATTATGCAATGTTACAAGGTTCAGCAACTTGCCAAAATGGTTAAAATTTATTTCCAAAATCAGTGCTCTTATTTAGTACAGAATTCTACGAAGGACACAATAAAGTCCTAACTTTGAACATAAAAGAAAATCTTATAAAAAAACATTTTTTTTATATAATTTATCACTGTTTGGAAAAGTATATTTGTAAATATTTGTATTTACAGTTATATTTAATCCAGGTTAAGTGTCAGTGCGCGAGTGTAATGTTAAGTATGAACAAAATCCGCCCATTCTGTTTATATGTTTGGTTACCGACCCTAGTAGATAGGCAATTTGTTATTATTTTAATTTAGATTTTTGATTAACGTTTTTGCATATGACTTGGCTGTTTAGTAATAAATGAAGTCAAAACTGTAACATGTGGTTTTATTCTGGAAAGTTATTTTTAAATTGAATCACGCACGCCGTTCAAGTGAAAATGTTTTAAGTAGTTTAAAACAATCACTATTTTTCATTGTTTATAGAATACAGCCTTTTAGTTAGCTCAGACAAAACTGATTAAATACATAAATTAATGTCTTATTATTTTTTGAATTTTTTTTATTTTGACTGGTTGACTATCTCAAAAATTAAAGCCAATCAAGCAAAACGTGAGTCGCATTTCGCTTTTTTAGAAGAACAATAATGCAAGTGAAAATTATTGATTCCACAGAAATAGCAAATTAAAAAAAATGTAATATAAAACTTACAACTAAGACGTTAAAGAAAAGTTTGGAAATAATCGATGGGGACTTCGAGATAGCAAATTTATTTTAGTTTAAGACAGAACTACTTTATTTTATTCTTTTTGAAATAATTGAAGATTTATAGGCCGGAGAAGCGATTTTAAACTGAATATTCAGTCCAATAGGCTCTCGACCGAAATCCTTTCCATTTTTAGAATATTAAATTCAACAATTTTATGTTTTGTTCCAACACGGATTTTAATAATAGATTTATAAATTGTTTTTGTTTATTTGAATGTTAAAAGTTCTTAAAACTAACTTTAACATATATTTCCCATGCTGGCGCTTAGTGTTCAAATAATGAGACGATTAAACGAAAAAGGCTTACGAGAGCCAGTTGCCCTCTTTTGGTACACATTTGTACAAGGCAACTTTACAAATGTTTCCTTCTTTTTTCTCTTGTAGAAGATGGACACACCAGAGAGCTTCATCATTGTAGGACATGCAGCAGACATGCAGCAAAGTATTTCCATGTACAAAAAAAAAACAATGAAAAATTTTTAATTTTGCCTTTCGAAAATAATACTCCTAAATGTGCCTACCATAAATTGGTACTCGATTCGTTTTCAAATGGTGTCAAAAGTTGAAAACTGAAAATTAGTGGCTTACATGTTTTTATTACTTAGTATAATTTCACTAAACGTGTTTGGTATTATGTTATGAGTTTACCTAACAGCAAAAAAATATGTTAGTTAAATTTTGTCAGTGCCGATTTTAGTAAAATTATATTGAATAATAAAATTATAACTACCTATATATTTACCCATTATTACTTTTTTAATTTTCAACTTAACATCCTGTATTTCAGAACATTTTATCCAAACATTTTTTATTTTCGTCTATTCGTCTCATTTTGAACAATAATATTCAGTTGTTCATGTCCTATTCTTAATTTGATGATACCATTAAATAAAAGTGAATATAAATTAACAGCGTACAACTCAAGTTTAATTAACCATCAGCGATATATCCAAAATCCAACCACAATATAGAAAAAAATGTTCCCTATTTTAGTAAAATTCCACCCAATCTCAACTAATTCAATCTTTTTCAACAAAAACTGGTTTATTTTATTATATCGATTATTTTTGCATTTTATGTGACCTTCAAATACCCAGTATTCTGTGCTTTTGTAATAATTTGAAATAGTAAATTGTAACTATAAAAATACATTACCGAAGACAAGTAGAAATGAAAAAGAAGATTTTAAATTATAATTCATACTCAAGCACAGACATGACCAGGGGGGCTTATAACATATGCGCGTTATATCAACAGGTTAGTGCGCAACACATCCGCGCATATCAGTCCGTTTTACAATAATAAAATGATATTTAAATTTAAAGTACACTGAATAATTGAATAATTCAAATATATTTCGCTTAATAACAAAAGTAATACACGGTAAGTATTGTTTTAAAATTATATATTTATATAAATACTACAATTATTTGAAAAACATGAATTAATCAATTATTTGTACAATGTAAATCTGACTTTGGGATTGTCACCCGTTCGAACCGATACAATAACAAAACTGAACAAAACAATATGGTTATGGTTGCTGAATAAAACGTGGTAAGCACTTTTACTTTTATTTAATTTTAGTTTTAGTTAAACATGTTAAATTTAAAATTAAGCAAATATATTTTGATGTTTTAACATGTGTTTAGCAGGTCTTGTTCGTAATAAATTCATAATATCTAATTGTATCTAATAGCGTTGTTTTTATAAAGGCAAATAGTACAATTTACTGTCCAATTTATGCTGTATATTTTAAGAACACATTTTTTTTATTTCCTTCCGATATTAAGCAAGGAACTAAATGATGCCGCATAAACTTCATCATTCCACTTGCGAAAAACCATTTATAGGTTACAAGACTGTAAATTGGCTTTACCTTTGGTACCCTTGAAAGCTAAATTAACAGTAAAGAGTAATACTAAAGTAATATTGTTATCATACCGTCAAACAAATTACCAGTGAAAAGAAAGTTACATTCGATTAAAATTTCATCCAATGAAATATAATTATTACCTAAAAAACAATAATTAGCTCTTGGATTTTTAAATCAATCCCGTGAATGGTTAGCTCCAAGGGAGAAAAAACTCTATTTTATAATTAGAAAACAGCAAAGTAAAATTTGCGAATCAAAGAAGGACCTCAAAGCTTGATCCCGCAGACATCTGTTTATTTAAAAGTACTACATCTAATTAAAAGATGAAGGGACTACCATTATTAATTATAAAATATAATGAAAGTATAAAACTGTGACAATGTCTAAAAGAAAAAAGAGATTCAAAATGATATGAAGTTAAAATACTACTTTGAATTTTTTCTGTTTCAGATTATATGGATGGTTCTCCTTAATGTGTTTTGTTACCTACCCAAGTTTACAGAAAGTTTTAGTTGTTTTATTAAAATATTGTTTATTTAGAAAATTTATTATAAATTAGTTTTAATGATATAATAGATAATACTATTATTTTATATTACATTATTTTACCCTTCCTAAAATTATGGGTCATAAAATTTTACATTTTGATTGGCATTTTGTTACATCTTGCACCTTGTCTGTGTTGTAAAAAATGCCAATAAAAATGCAAAATTTTAGTTATACTAATTAAAGTAGAGCTACAAACAAAATCCCGCTAATTTTTAAATAAAATAAAATGTGCAGGTATCTATATTACCGACTGAGAAATAGTTGGACAAATCCCTTACCGGTGGCGCTGCAAGCAAACCTGTTGCCATATTTCTTCAAAGAAACGGCAACTCTTAATTATCCTTCCTCCATGGACATGACCTAAAGACCTGACTTGGACATAAGTACAGTATCGCCATCTACATTATATGTCCATCGTCCTCCAATGATAAGTCCATAAGGTTACCCTACTATATTTCTTCATACAACGGTAGTACGTATGTAAAATGTGATGTATTTTACTATTATTCTAAATGAGTGTAACTATTTAAGGGTTTAAATGTGTCAATACTGAGGACTGTAAACATTTTACATGTATAACTGAGAATAAAGTAACCATAAAGGAATATTTCCAGGAATTCTGGCTTATTTTCTTTATCTGACTCATTGGAACGATTATAACCCATTAAAGCCATTAATATAGTAATCCTGCGAAAAGTATCTAATTTAAAAACCATTTAAGGTTAAGTCACATAAGTCTATTTTGTCATTTCTTTTTAACAATTTTTTTTTGAAATTATGCCCATATTTATGTCAGATACTATATATTCTTTGAACATTAGTATGAAAGAAAAATACTTTAAAATATTTTCATTTTAAAATTACAATAAATGAAACCATGGTAAACAGACATTGAACTAAATATTTTGAGTTTGTTTTTTTTTTTATTAATAATTAGTAATAGATAACACATTCAAGAATTTTTTTTATCTTATCTGGAATAGATTATAGAAAAACAACATTACATGGGAGAAGTTTGCATGCACTATTTTAAAAGACAATGTATATGTAATTAAAAAAAAAGCAATATAGCAAAAAGATAAACAGCAAGAAACATTATTTATAAACATTAATATGGAAATGATATTGTTTTCAATATTTATCAACAGGAACCAGTTTATATTAAATTACATTTATAGTTATGCTACACATCAAAAGCTAATCATGAATTAAATAAAATAATGAAATAAAATAACTCACTTTTAGCTTTCTTCCTATTCCTAGGCATAATAATTTCTATACTAATCCCCTCTTGAATAATTTCTTCTAATTCTTTATCAGTCCTAATTCTTTCATTAATGAGCTCATTTTGTTGCGAAGATTCTCCCTCTTGGTCGGCCGCGCCATCAGTCTGAATTACGTGTTTATTTACAATAGCCACAGTGGCAGCTTGCTGTTGACTGTTAAAAGCAGCATTAACGTGTTGCTGCAATAACGACGACGCAATGTTAGCTGGTAAGCCCATTGTAGCAGTAATCACTGGTCCCGTAAGAACCTTTTGTAGTTGATTTCCTTGTAAGGCTGAACCTGGCACTTGAATTGTGAGAATCCTTTGGCTACCATCTGAGCCAGGTTGTGGGGGCAGAGTAATTTGGATTGGAACCTGAAAGAAAGTATCTTTTAAAATTCTATGAAATTTGATTTTGGTAATAAATGCTGTCACAATGGCCACTACATGTATACTGTGACATTTTAAAAATCATCTTTTAAAAATGTTATTTTAAATGAGACTATATAGTTTAATTTCTATTAAAATATAATTGTCGGCGCGGTGACCATTGCTGACAGGGGGAACTTGACGAAACCGTGTTTGATGTCATTCTCTGCTTTCTTTCCTAAATCAATCGTCGAGTCAATAATAATAATAATATTTTATTAATCCTTTTTACATGTAAAGATGTACAATAGTATGCATTTACAAAACAGATAAAAAATCTAACTAACACATTTAAATATATAATTTAACAATAAATACACTAAATTAAAATTAGGACTCATATGCTTGAAAACACCCATATGACATAGGCTGTACCTTGTACTACAAAAACTACAGGAAAAATTAATGAATGCTATAGTGGCATTTTTGAAATAAAAAGCTTTTTAATCTAGTAATTTGTTTTAGAGTAGTAGGTAGATGATTGAATAACCTTATTCCACAGTAGTATGAACATTTTTCAAACATGGTTGAAACATGAGGGGGTATGCGTAGTAAATTGCCACTATGAGTACTATAATTATGGTTGTCTGAGTTACGGGTAAATTTAAAGATGTTTGTTTTAACATATATAGCACATTTGAGAATATATATTGCTGGAAAAGTCAGTATATTATATCTCGAACCGACTCCATATTTTAATTCCGTTTCAGTCAGCACATCAGCAGTGAGCAGCGCTACAAGACGGTTCGCGATTTAATATTTAAAAATCAGAATCGACTCTGGTCGCCAGTATTCGAATACTACCGATTCCTTTAGGAATCGGGTATTATCCGATTCCTGTACTCGAGTACTCCCATCACTAGTGTAGCTATGATTGAAAAATAGTCAGCAAAATAATTGGCTACAGTTTTTTTGTCAGATATTAATATGTCATTAAAATAACATTTCGGTGAAGTTCCTCGACTGTGATAAAGCGTTAAGTTTGGAAATATCTAAATAATCTTTACATTTCTATCTATTGTTTAATTATAAGTATAATTTTTGAAAATCAATTTTGAATTATTCGATATGTTTGTTAATTATTTTTTTGTATCTTATACTTGTTGATATTTTATATGGTTAATATTAATTTTAGTACTATAAAAAAGTAAATTTATTAATTGTTGAAAATTTTAAAATAATTATTTGACAATTTAACTTCTATTTCTTGCAAGGTCATCGTTAAAAACAATTTATATTGTATTTAGAGAGCGAATATATGGCAGTCTGAGGGTCGATTTCTGATTTTCGATTTCCAGTTTATAACTTCCAACTATAACAGTTTAACCTAGTTGAGTGGACTTGCAGAGGATCAACGTCCAGATTCCCACTTCTGTATCCTGGTATAGATCTTGTAATGCCAAACGAGGAGAGCAAGATTGTATTTTGCCAATTTCTTACTAGTGAAATCGTAAACGCCAACTGGTAAAAATATATTTTGCGATGATTAAATTTTTTGGATAAAATTTATTTTAGTGTTTGTAAATGTATATAAGTTCGCTTGTTTCTTGATTTGGATTTTTAATATGACTCGTATATTTTTATTGCTGTAATTGTAAAAGTGTATAAATTTGAAACATTTCCACCAGCTAAATAATAAACCAAAATTTATTTATATTCTTTTTGAATCTTATTTTTAATTAATATCTTTCTTGGTGCGACAATTCTCTTTTTGTTAAAATACTTTTAGTTAATCAGTTAATTTTGTCATTTTGGTAATAACATTTATAATTCTCAACTAACTTTTTAAAAATAAAAAAAGAGTTATTGGCGCCCGGATAGGTACCCTAAAAATATTCCCCAAAAGTGTCCATTAGAAAAGCCTGGATTCACGACTGAGAAAACTACAGTCTCATATGCTTATTTTGTTTCTAATTGGATTACGACCTCTTAAGGTAAGTAATAAGTTTGATATAAATATATTTAAGAGCTAATCTAAATTAAATATAATTCTCTAATTGCTTTGGCGGTTCACAATTAACAAAGAATATTACAGTATCCTATGTATATGCTGAATAAATGAACTATCTTTAAGTGGCCACGGTTTTTCATTATATACTTATAATGTTAATTTTAAATGACCACTTATTATTCATTGATAATATTGGCTGAAACTGATTGTTACAATATTATTTTAAGTGAATTTGTTTTTTTTTAATGAAAATTCACGTCGCTGGTGATATACCTATACTATTTTATTTTCTATAAAATTGCACCTAAGTGATTTAACACTTGTTTAGGGCAGAACGTATTTAACAGTTTTTTTTTTATAAATTCAACAACTTTGATATCTTTTTTCCTATACTATATTAAATATGGAATTTTTTGTGGTTTTGAATCTTCCTAATACTTATAGGTAATAAATTGTAAGTCTTTTAAGGTAGATGGTAAGTAAATCTTGTATGAACATTTTTATTAGAGTTAGGTACTTTCAGCAATTTATTTTTTGTACTGTCATAATATTATGAGATACTAGTATTCCATATCTTAAAAGTGATTTGTATACTAAAATCAAACTATTTTTACTCAAGATATCTCTTAACTGATAAAATTTGTAAATTAGTTTTCTCACTCGTTTTGTTAAATATATAATTTTATATTTTATAATAGCAAGTTACGACTTGTATACAAACATTTTTAACACGGAGTTTAATATTGGGTTTTTTAATCCCAAGCAAGATCAATGTGATCTCTGTGAGTCATAAAAAAATTCAGAAGAAAACGAAAAGAAGAATTTGGAAAATAATTATCAAGAACAATTGAAAGAAAAAATGTTAAGCCGTGAAGAAAAAGACAAAAACATGGCAAAAGATGGAGCAATTGCTCTGGCTGTATAAGATTTACAGGCAGTGTTGCCTGTACCCATAGGTCAAACATCTGTCTTCTTCTACAAATCCAGATTGAATTGTTACAATTTTACTGTAAGTTCAATTTGCTTATTTTTAAATTAAACTTTTTGAGCCACGAGTTGATTTCGATGATTAATTTGGAATTTTCGAGAAAATTTGTAGTGATTTCGAGTGAAAATGTGCCAGTATTTCGGGAGTGGTGGCTAGTGAACAACTATTCTCTTCAGATGGTATGGGGAGTTTCATTATGGGTGGAGACCGGTCGTATCTCCGAATATCTTGAAGATCACAAAAACAGGTTGATTTTTATTTCAAAGGTGGCATCTTTCTATAATATCCTCAACTGTCATATGTCATTCTCCGTCACTCTCACCAGTACAATTTAAATAGGGAAAGTACCAAGTATGACACATCATCAAAATTTTATGGGGAATTCAGCAATAGAATAGAACAGAATTTATTCGTCAATAAAGTATTTTACATTTTTATAATGTTTAAAAAAAAACTTATCATACTAGTCAGCTCATACACAGTACGTCCATAGAAAAAACAGAAAAACAAAAACACCATTCACACTGTCCAATTCATAGAAGTTTAAAATTCTGGAGCTAAGATAATATAGATAATATATAATATACAGAAAACTAACACAAAAGACAGTTAAAAATAACATTAGGTAAAATATATTTTAAGTTATAAAATTAATATGCTAAAAGTTCATCAACAGAGTTAAAGGCATTGCCTTCAAGAAACTGAAACAGCATAAATTTGAATTTATTAAAGTTTTCTATATTGTCTAAAATTCTAACACAATGGTTAAACAAGATGGCTCCTTGATAATACGGAGAGTTTTGACCCACTGTTAATCTTGAGAAGGGTGTACGAAGTTCGCCACCTCTTCGAGTAGGATAGGGGTGTATCATATTATTAGTTGTTTGATGTGAAAGATTTTTTTTAATATGTAACACCGATAGATAAATAAACAAGCATGGAAGAGTTAATATTGATAACTTGATAAAATTTAATGTTGCTGACAATGTTTCGAAGGATAGGCTCCTATCCTGCATCTAATAATTCTTTTTTGCAATATGACTGTTCATTGCGTTAATTTTAGTTTAAACGCTCTCTAGCGGAATAAAAAACTATTACATATTGTAAAGTGTGATACTTCATTTGAAAGCTAATTTAATTAGTAATTCAAAATAAAAATTTAAATTGTTTTTATTTAATCTTTGTTTTAATTTCTTTAAAAAAAAATCTTAGCAATTGAAATATTTAATTGATATTTTTTATTAAGTAGGCCGATACTGATATAGGCTGATACTGCATTCTCCACATGGGTCGCTACCGATATCGGCCAAGAAGGCCGATATATTGATATTAATGTCGGTCGATCCCTAGTAACGACACCAATAAAATAGGTAGGTACATTTTGTTAGCTTTTCAAGGCAAATATAATTTAAAATATATTTCATCATTTATATTGTTCAAATAATATATCAAATTATAATTTTGAACTTCCTACATATCATCTTAAAAATTCTTAATAGAAATAATGTGACTTAAAACATCCCTGGATTAGTTCCAATCACTTTCTA
>OV651821.1:59453501-59736001 GCA_927349885.1 Psylliodes chrysocephalus
TATGTATTATCAGTTATTTAATTCGTCTTGACCATATCTACTAAAAATAAATTTCTACTACCAAAATTTTTGACGTTTTTTTTTCTAAATTTCAAAATTGACAATCAATAATCTCCACAACCTGGAAACCCCATCCTTATTACCTTCCCAAAGTCTCCTTCACTTATGACTTTCTCATATCAATTTTTAATATACAGGGTACATATTCCCACATTATTTTTATTTATTAATGTTATTATTATATTATAGTTATTATTATTATTAGTAATGTTATTATTTTTAGTTTTATTATATTTTAATATAGGGTGTTATCATTTCAATATATATATATATATATGTGTAAATTCCTTACATGATTGTATTTGCCTTCAAAAAGACTTGGATAACTTGGTCCAATGGTGTAGTACTTGGAATTAAATACAAGTAAATGTCATGCAATCAATTTCAACAGAAAACATAGTCCTATTGAATATATCTATAAAATCAATGACATAACACTGGATACTATTACAGAGGTAAAAGATTTGGATGTGATATTAGATTCCACCCTTTCTTTTCAAACTCATATAACGGCCTCAGTTAATAAAGCAATAAGAAGGTTGGGTTTCCTTAGAAGAACTACTTCTGATTTTCATAATGTGATGTGTTTAAAGATTCTTTATTGTGCCTTAGTTAGACCTTATATTAAATATGCTTCTTTTGTATGGAATCCTTTCTATGTATATCTAATCCATAATATAGAACAGGTTCAAAGAAAATGTTTACGCATTGTTGCATTTAAATCGGGTATCGTTCCGGTCAACTTCAGATACAATTATGAGGAATTACACACACTTTGTCATCTTGAGACCCTTCTGAGCAGAAGAAACCAAAGGGATCTTAAAATATTGTTTAACATTATTAACTCATCTGCCGATTGTCCCTACTTGTTATCCCAGATTGGATTTTCTGTACCCTCTAGAGTAACTAGGAATATTAATAAATTCTCCCAACCTTTCCATAGAACAAATTATGGTTCTCACTCTTTTATTCCTAGAGTGACAAGATCTGCTAACAGACTAAATGTAGAATGGATTACTTCTCCATCAGATTTTTCTAACCATTTATGTATATTGAGGAGTAGATTTTTAATTGTTTTTAATATTTATGTATTTAAATTAATTTATTTTTATTTAGGATTTTATTACTATTTAATGTATGTAATATGTAATATGTATTATCTGTAATTGTATTGTTTTAATGGGCTCTGACCCGTAAATAAATAAATCATTTAAATAATATTTTCACATGCATTGTTTAGATCTTCTACCTATTTTAACCATTTTTCTAGGTCTATATGCCTTCTTCCAGAGTCTTATTGTAACAATGACTAACTCATCATTTCATATCTGTGCCTAAAGTGGCCCAACCATCTATGCAGTTCTATGTTGTTGTTTTTTATTACTAGATTTCCTTTTAATTCTGTTTGTAGTCACCATGAATTATCTTAAAAGATCCCTAGTGTAGTTTTCATAATCTTTCTTTCACTATTCTTTAGATTTGATCATTCTCTCCACTTTCTACGTAAGTAGCACTAATATGATTTAAACCTTCGTTCTGGAATAATGCATGATTTTTATTTGTAACATTTATTTATTTAAAAAAAATCAAGTTATAGGTTAGGTCTGTCAACTTAAGAGATCCAAGTAAAATCGAATATTTTGTAGTCTTATGAATGTTTATTACGAGTTTAATAATACTTTTTAGTTCTTATACTTGTTTAACTCTTTTTTATCCTATCAGGCATCTCTCTGCTTTTTGTAGAATTTCAAATTTGCCCGCCCAAATCTACCAATTCATGGCGCTTCCAGTATCCTTATTGGCATACATTTTCAGGATGTCAAAATAGTCTAAGATTATTCTTGAGTATATCCTATCCAGTAAATAGTCCAGCAGTGGGATTCTTATCTTTGAATATGGCATGTGTCAAGGCGACTATCTTTGTTCAACAGAATGTGATTCTTATGTAATGTCTCTCTGTATTCAATAAGTAACATGCTGAGTTTGCACATAAGAATCCCTGTCCAGATCAGTAATTAAGATGGTTGCATCCACTGTAGAAAACACTTTGGTAGAGCGCTGTACAGTGCACAGTAACTGTTAGATTAGTAGGTACCACCAATTTATAGTTTAGGATAAACTTGAAAGATTGTTCGACTTACCTGTAAGGAAGATCAATCTCAATTATTCGAGCATCGGAGTTCTTCTATGATAGATATGGTAGGTTTCATATTCCAAGTAATTCACGCACTGTGTTAAAAGTAAATAATTTTTTGTCGTATCGGCTAATCCTTTGTCTCTGGGAGCGACTATCGAACAGTTCATTTGTGACTGAACTAATCGCACTATAGGGTAGATTGTGGAGGGAGGGCCCTATCATAGAAGAACTCCGATGCTCGAATAATTGAGATTGATCTTCCTTACAGGTAAGTCGAACAATCTTTCAATTATTCTTCGCATCTCCGTTCTTCTATGATAGATATGGTAGATGTTTAAAGATACAACTAGGGCGATTAAACGCAGTGTATAATAATTAGTAAATAAACCTATTTAGTATAACATAGGTAAGATAACAAAATAAACAAAAATTAGTAAACACCCAAAAAACTTTTTTTTTTTTTTTTTTAAATATTAATTATGTAGTATTTTCTATATTTCCTCTAATAACCGAATTTGCAAAATCTAAATTACTGGTTATTAAAGGTCGATTATAGAAAATAGCAAATACTGATGAACTTTTTGTCCATCCAGCCGTATTTTTGATTATATCTATATTTAATCCTGCTCTATAGGCAGCAGAAGTACTAGCATGTCTAACACTGTGACTAGTAAATATACTAGTATCTATTCCACTTTTTTGAAGGACTTCCTTTATCCATCTACTTATAGTTTCGGTAGAAGCGGGATGATATGGCTTTTTGTGTGTTAATATGAGGTAGCCCTCATCATTTTTTCTAAAAGGTTTTGTGATAGATAGATAATACTCTAGAGTTCTTGCCACGCATAATTCCGGTTTTTCAGAAAAATATGGAAATATCAAAAAAGGTTGGGCTTTATTCGGGCCCGATGTTTTAATTTTTTCTGATATTTTAATTTCAATTTTGTCCCTTTTAAACATAATATTTTGTAGAAATATTTTTGATATTGTTTGTACCCTACTAGCAGACGTCAAAGCTAATAGAGTGACAAGTTTTAAGGTTATATCTTTTATAGTGAAAACATGTAATGGATATATTTTTTCTAAATAGAGTAATATCGGGTTTGGATCCCAAGTTGTCGAGTATTTAGGGGTAGAGGGCCTTTTGTTATAAACACCCTTTAAAAACCGTTTTATGGTATTTCCATCGTGTTGACTAAAGTTTAATATTAGCGCTAGAGATGATCTATATGTATTAATAGAAGAATAAGAAAGACCTTCATTAAAGCAACTTAATAAAAAATTTAATACTGAATTTATACCATAAGTATATGGACTAATTTTTTGCTTTAAACAGTAATCCCACCATTTCTTATAACAATTTGAATATTGTTTTATTGTTTTTTCCCCGATAGAACTTATCATCATAGGAATAACAGTCTCGGTTATGCCTCGTTTCTCGAACGAATCCCAGATAATTTGCCTACCACCAGGGTAAGACTCTTGTGTAGTGGGTGTTTCTCCCTGGAAGGAGAATAAGTTAAATAATCATGTGGACCAAAAAAAATTGGTTTTTCTATTAACAATTCATAAAAAGACGGAAACCATGACTGAGAAGGCCAATTTGGAACAACCAAGATACCTGTAGCTTTATCCGTACGAATTTTTTCAAGAACTTTGTGGATTAAAGAAAAAGGTGGAAATCCATAAAATTTTAAGTTCTGCCAATTAGTCGTAAACGCATCAACTAATAAAGAATCAGGATCTGGTCCCCAAGAGAAGTATTTATTACACTTTTTATTAATTTTGGATGCAAATAAGTCAATTTGTGGTTTGCCAAATTGCTTAATTATTTTAGTGAATATATCTTGATTTAGTTCATATTCGGTTTCTGTGGATGTAACCCTTGATAGGAAGTCCGCCTCTATGTTCTCTTTTGTATTTATATAAGATGCATAAATAAAAATATTATTAATCTCACAGTAACTCCATAATAATTTAGCAATAATGTTAAGTTGTTTATATTTTATGCTACCCATTCTATTAATAGTTGCAATTGCTGTTATATTATCCATTCTTAGTAAAATATTACAATCACATGCAGTTTTTGAAAAGGATTTTACACTGTAATAAGCGGCTTTTAATTCTAAATAGTTAATATGTCTCTTACGGTCATCCTTATTCCAAAAACCGTTTGCTTGTTGACCATTGCAATAGGTACCCCAACCCGTCATGGATGCGTCAGAAAATATTTCTAAAGAAAATTGTTGTGGTAAGATACTTTTTCCCGCACTAGTGATATTCATTAACCACCAGTCAAAATCTTGTTTCAATTCCCGTGGAATAATCATTTTTTTTGTTATAGTTCATATTATTACTACGTAAATTTCTTATTTTAACAATTTCAAAAGGTTTTGTGTGGAACCAGCCATACTTTATAGCTGGTGAAATAGACACCAATTTCCCCACGATTGATGCAAAGGCTCTTATTCTTATTGATTTTTTATTTTTTATTTTATTGAGTAATTTTAAAGTACCTGTTATTTTGTTTTCTGGTAAGTGTATTGTCATTTCATGAGAATCAAAAATATATCCTAAAAACTGAATCCTTTTAACGGGTTGAAGTACGCTTTTTTCATAATTAATTACCATACCTAGTGATTTTAACAGATTTACTGAAATGATGATGTTGTTATAGCATTGTTCATAATTTTTTCCGATAATCAAAATATCATCTAGATATATTAATACTTTACATCCTAAAATTCGAAGGTGTCTAGCGACCTCCTTCATTAATTTAGTAAAAATGTAAGGCGCTATGTTTATTCCAAATGGTAGGCAATTAAATTCAAATAATTGATTTTTAAATTTGAATCTTAAATATTTTCTATGGTTTTTATGAATTGGCAATAGAAAATAAGCATCTTGCAAATCTAAGTTTGCTAAGTAACAATCTTTTGTTATTAGTTTAATTGCTGTTCTATAATCATCAAGTTTAAAATGATTTGTAGGTATAAAACAATTTAACTTTTTTAGATTCAAAATGAATCGGTTTTTTCCGTTGGGTTTTTTAATGAGAAAATAAGATGATAAAAATTGATTTTTGGAGTTTTTACATTTTGAAATTGCTCCTTTTTCAAGAAGGTTCGAAATTTCTTTTTCATAAAATTTAATGTCAGAAATTGATACTCTTTTTGAAAGAGTTATTTTTTGTTTAGGTCGGGTTAGAAAAGGTATTTTTATACCTTTAATCCAATTTAGAACTTGCCGATTATGGACAATTTTAAGCCATGCTTTGTAAAAATTTTCTAATCGGCAAGCGATTTTTTGTGGTACCTCTACTTGTAGTGTGGTGTCCTGGACTGACGGTGATGGTATCGGGAGTTGTTCTTCTCTGAAATTCTCTTCTTCTGGTCTCTGCTGTTTCCCTGCCCCTTTTTTCTTATCTCCCCTTTCATCTTGGTGTTGAACACATGGCGCTTGAAGTTTAAATTATGACCAGTTGACGTTCCTGGGGTCGATTGACTGTATGTCATTCTGAAAGGTTTGTTCTTAATATTTTCGCTGGCTTTTTTCATGGCTTGGCAAGAATTAACCTTTTCCATAAAACCTGAGCCAAAAAGATAGTCATCTATAGTGCTTTGTTGGGCGGCAACTCTGCTGTTCTGGTTAATGGAGGGATTTACCTCCCATTTCCTTTTCACTGATAATGCGTGATGAACGCTGGCAAAAAAAAGAGATGCATCTGATAGTTTTTGTACTAATTCTTCTTCAGTATTGCCCGAGGTTTTAGATAATTTTTCAGTCAAAATTGAGCCAATAATTGTCAAGCCCGCTCCGAGTTGTGTTTGAAGATTAGTGAAAAAAGAATCGTTTTTTGTGGCCTGGACTGTTAAAATAGATTTTATTTCC
Source organism: Psylliodes chrysocephalus (assembly GCA_927349885.1). NCBI lineage: Eukaryota > Metazoa > Arthropoda > Insecta > Coleoptera > Chrysomelidae > Psylliodes > Psylliodes chrysocephalus. Next base: position 59,459,590 of record OV651821.1, read on the forward strand.
TCGTTCATTTTTGGAGCTTGGAGAGAGCCACAATTTTCTGGTATAGGATATTTAAGTAATAATTCCTTTCTGGCTTCGCCTGGTATACCTTGAGTTAAGTAGTTCGACCATCTTACTACCAGCTCTTCATGTAAAGCTTCCCCCTTTTTATTCTGATTACTGGGGTTTTCGCCCAAAAGTTCAACAATTTTTTGATCGTTAATCTCTACTTGTGGTATTGCTGATGTACCAGGTAGAGCATTATGTTCTAATAGTGTATTATATTGGCCGATTTCCTCATTTTCTCTGGAGAAAGAATCTCTGCTAGAGGTATGGAGGGACTCTGAAAATAAATACACTCGAATAATAGTGTATTTTTTTTTTTTTTTTTTTTTTTTTTTTTTTTTTGTCACCAAAATAACTACATAAAAAGGGTTTTCCGGAAAAACAAAACAATGACATTCTGCATTATTTAAGAGCAAGCAAGCATTTTTGCGAACATCGTAGTCAAAACAAACTACCCCTGTATACAAATAGCAAACAAATGTTTGCGGGCATCGTAGTCAAAACAAACTACACCCTATATATATATTAATAGTATACAAGAAATGTTTCCGGTTAAAGCAAAACAACAAAATTCTGCTTTATTTGATAGCAAACAAATGTTTGCGGGCATCGTAGTCAAAACAAACTACACCCTATTATATATTAATAGTATACAAGAAATGTTTCCGGTTAAAGCAAAACAAAACAAAACAAAATTCTGTTTTATTTGATAGCAAACAAGTGTTTGTGGGCATCGTAGTCAAAACAAACCACACCCTATATATATAATAATAGTATACAAGAAATGTTTCCAGTTAAAGCAAATCAACAAAATTCTGCTTTATTTGATAGCAAACAAGTGTTTGCGGGCATCGTAGTCAAAACAACTACACCCTGTATACAAATAGCAATATTTCAATGCATAAAAAGGCGGAGCACACTAAAAAATTGTAAAGTTTAAGATATAACTTACCCTGTGAACTATCCGAATCGGAAGATGTTGAATTTTTATCCGTTAATTCCCTTTCGAGTCTCGCAAACTTCTTTTTCATTCGCAACAACTCTTTTATCGCTTTCTTTTTCGATTATTTGGCATTTTTACTTCGTTTAACTCACAATTAAATTTTGTACACTGCACGTGAAGGCACTTAAAAATGAACTGTTCGATAGTCGCTCCCAGAGACAAAGGATTAGCCGATACGACAAAAAATTATTTACTTTTAACACAGTGCGTGAATTACTTGGAATATGAAACCTACCATATCTATCATAGAAGAACGGAGATGCGAAGAATAATTAATATTTTTCTGTTAAACAAATATGTATAACATTTTTAGTTCCCTTTTTCTAACAATGTTAGCAGCAATACCTAAATTGTCTAATTCATTATTAAAAAAAACTTCCATTTACTTATAATCAGTTGTCTGATAAGGATAATTTTAAAAACCTCACAAATATTTGGTATTTGCTTGAAATATCAAATAAAATCTTTTAAATTCATACCTATTTCTGTATAAACTTACATGTAATAAAATCAGTGATGCAGAGAACCCAGGCTAAAACCTATAGTCAATGTACTGAGAAAAGTATCAAGAGCAGGGTTCGAAAATATCATATTTATATAAATTACATATCACATGATATATATATATATATATATATATATATATATATATCAGATAAATATCATTTTTAAAATTTAATTATTTCACTAAAAAACATATTAACAAAAACCTATATTCTAAACAACAAAACTGTTTATTTTAACTCAGATTAAAAAGAAAAAACAAAAATAATTAATAAAAAAAAACATATTTTAACATTATTTTATTAACATTAATATTTTAACACAAACACATATAAATTGCTAGTTATTATACTTTTATTCAAGGGCGTATTGACATTTGCGGATGTTCAGAATGGTGGAAAATATTTTTAATTAAATAAATAAAATTATTGAATGTATTGGATATACATATAAACTGGAACATTGGGATCGAAAGTGCCGACGCAGAGTGAGCAAACTGATTCTTTAGCTATAAACTGGGTCCTGGGTAAATACCTGAGTAAATACCCAAAAGTCATAAATACCCGGGTATTTATAAAAACCTTTAATAAATTTTTATTTTTCATGTTTTATTGTAATTAAGTATATTTAAAAAGCACAATGGCATACTTGAATTGCTTAACAAAACCTTGTAAAAAAAGTTTTGCTATTAAATAATAATAATAATAATAATAAACGTACTTTATTGGCATAACCAACTGGCCATCGACCGAAGTCCTTCAGCCTGATAATAACATTGTGATTCGTTATAATAATAATAATAATATACAATATGTAACATATCTTAAAAAAAAAAAAAAAATCAATGAATTAAATTTTGCACAAGTTTGTTTATGTCTTAAAGGTCCCAGTGTGATGTGATATATTCCCATACGGTAGTTTCAGGAAACTTCCTCTTGACATGCCTGAGTGGATCACGGAGTCTGCATAGCGGTTAAAGTATATTTATAGTCTCTTCTTTTTCACAGAATTTCTGAGTCAAATTTATTAATGGCTGCTTTATAGGTTTTACCAGTGTAATATCATAGAGAAAGGCATTAGGTGTATTATGTAATGGGTTTCTTGGGTGTCTTGATTTAGTGATGGATCGTAATGTAGTTGTTTCAGCTACTTCAATATTTTTAAGTGCGGCTTTGCTTGCATTTATGTATATTGGATGGCAATACTATAAGTTAAACTTCTAAAATGTTTTGCTCTTGTTATACATCGTTTCTTTACTTCAGAAGTGTGTTTTTGATCCATATGTACTCCCAGGTACTTAGCAGAATTTTCACATTCTATCTCAGTGTTGTTTATGGAAATAGTTGGTGTGCTGACATGTTTTTTGTGGTTGAATATTATGAATTCTGATTTTCTGGGGTTTGGTTTTAATCTCTATCTGTTAAACCATAGTTCTGTTCTATCAATTAGCTATTGTAAGCTTTCTACAGCTTTATGTGCATTTATATTGTGACTAATTAGGCTTGTGTCATCTGCATATTGTAGTATGTACAAATCCGTGTTTATATTGTTATTTCTTTGATCAAAATTGAATATGTCATGACAATATAGATTGTATAAAGTTGGGAACAAGGGTGAACCTTGCGGCACTCCCTGTTGAGGGGTGAATGTTTGTGAGTATATATTGTTTATTTTTACTACTACTTTTCTATTGCACAGATAATTTTGGAGTAAGAAAAGGATGTATTTAGGACTGTTCATTAACCACAGTTTGTATAGAAGTCCTTGATGCCATACGCTGTCGAAAGCTTTGTTAATGTCCAGAAACACTGCTGCACTACACTCGCCTTTTAGTTTCGCGGTTTGTACATTGGAAGTTATTACTGTTACCGGATGTACTGTCGAACGTTTGTCTCGAAACCCGAACTGATATACTGGGATTTTGTGACCGATTTCGTCGACTAGAATGTATTTGATGATTGTTTCAAAGTTTTTACTTAACACTGATAGAAGGGTAATAGGTCTTTCTTCTAGAGTGGCTTAAAAGTTATCTCATTGGTAGAGTGCAGCGTGTCAAAATAAAGAATTATTTGTCTGATCCCATAGAAGTTTCTTCTGGTGTACCGCAAGGGGCCCACTTAGCTCCATTACTTTTTAATCTATTCATTAATGATGTTGGATCTGTTTTTGAATATAGTAATTATCTGCTATTTGCTGACGATTTAAAGATTTACTTAAAGATTAACAGTGGTGATTGCTGTAATAATATTGAAAAAGATTTCCATGCCTTATGTAAATGGTCTTCCTCTAATGGTCTAACCCTAAACACTAGTAAGTGTTACTGCATTACTTTTACAAAAAATCATAATCAAATAACACATAACTACTCTCTGAATAACAATACATTAATTAAACGTGTTACCGAAATTAAAGACCTGGGAATTGTATTTTGCTCAGATCTTTCGTTTAATAATCATATCAATCTTATAGTTAATAGAGCAATGAAAATGTTAGGCATGCTGATAAGAAACTCTAGCTCGTTATCTTTAGATGCCTGTAGAATGGTTTATATTGCATATGTGCGGTCCATTTTGGAGTACAGCTCTACCATATGGTGTCCATTTTACATAAACTCTGTAAAAAGGATTGAAAATGTCCAAAATAAATATCTACGATATTGTGCCTTTAAAGTTGGTCTAGCAGCAGGTACATATAATTATTCCACAATTCTGGACTTAATAAACCTCCCAACCCTTATTAATAGAAGAATATTGATGGATCTATCATTCCTCCATAAGATCATAGCCGGGATTATTACTTCTGATGAGTTATTAGCTATGATTGAATTTAGAGTTCCCACAAGAACTACAAGAAATAATAGTTTATTTGCCATTCAACTTCACCTTACCAATTATGCTTATCATGCACCTCTACCTAGACTAATGCGACTGGCTAATCAATACAATTTAGACATCACTGGGTGTTCTATTAGTCAATTTGTAAATGATGTAAAGAGAATTTGTTTTTAATATCTTTAGTTTAGTTTATTACATTTCATATATGAAATTTTAGATTTATTGTGCCTACCTTTTTTAATGTACTTAAGCTATTTTATGTAATTTATTGATACTAATGGATTATTCCGTAATATATATATATATTTATTTATGTTCCTTGGTTCCTTGTGGCATGTATTTGGTTTAGGAATTGTGATTATGATTCCATGTTTCCATTCGGGAGGAAAATACGTATGATTAAGGCAGTATTCATAAATGTTTTTATGTGCATGTGTATAATATAATCTAGTTTTCTTAGTATGTTCTTGTTAACTATGTCATGTCCTGGTGTTGTACTTTTCCCCTTATACACTATTTTGAAATATGCATCTTCATCTATTTGCCTATTTCCAATGTTGGGTGTGTTACTAAAATAGGTTTCATGCCATGTTGTGACTAGTTCATAATGTATGTTATCAAATTGAGGGCTGTTGTCCTCAATAAAAGCGTCCCTGAAATGATCTGCAAAAATGGCTGCTTTTTCTTCATCTGTTTCGAATTTTTGGCCGTTCTTTTCCAATTGGGGTATCTGGGGTGTTTGCTTATATTTTGATAATTTTTTAATTTGTTGCCAGTATTTTTTTCCTTGTTGTTCGTTTATCTCATTGCAAACAGTTGTCCATTTATGTTCTTTGTAATGTTTTATAATAGTTTTAATATCTTTGCCATAACCGTTAATTTGACGTTTGGCTTCCTCACTAGGATTATTTAAATAGTCTCTGTACATTTTTCTTTTGTTTTTTATTAATTTTATAATGAATGGCGGTAGTTCATAATTATAATAATTAACTTCTTCTTTAGGTGAGTTGTTCATAATGGTATTGGTTAATTTATCATTAAATTGTGTTATTATTTCGGTGTTCATTGGCCTATTGGCTATTTCTGTGATGTATTGCAGCATTGTTTCATTGACAGCGTCTATATTACATTTGTTGATATTTATTCTGTGTTCCTCTTGATAGTTAATAGTTTTGTTTAGGTCTATTGAAACTTCTATAGCAGAGTGTTCACAACACAGATCCTGATTTGTTTCAATTTTTGTTATATTGCTTTCTATGTTTTTTGTATATAACATCAGATCAGGAGTAGTGTCTTCATTATTATTCATGTGAAATGTTGGTGGAGTTATTGCCTTTTTGAACTGACTATTTTTTGTAAAATCCTGTATCTTCTTGTTCTTGGCTTTGTTAATGTTAAAGTCTCCAATAATTATACAGAACTTGTATAGTGCAGCTTTATTAAAGATAGTTTGTTCTATTACTGAATTGGGATGTACATATACCAAAATAATATGTAGTCTGTCTTCTAAGTAGGGAACCGAAAAGTGTGTTGCTTCATTAAGAGGATTGTTAGTTCTTGGAGGGTTTTCTTTTTTCATTTGTAGGCTTGGATGAATCTGTACTAGACTTCCTCCTCTTGTGTTGATGTTTACCACATTTCCATTTTTCTGGATAGTTTTCCATTTTTCTGGATAGTTTTCCAGTTTTTGTATTTTGTGTTACTTTCTGGTTTAGTTTTAGTTTCTACGAATAAGCCACAGTTGTGGTTTTCCTGTTCCATTATATTGCAAATAAGATGTTTCTTTGGTATATAGCTGTTGACATTAGCATATATAATTTTAAGTATCGACATGAACTTGAGCATTATTTTCTTCGATGGGTTGTGTAGGGGATATTGACAGTGGTTCGTCTAGATCAAACATCAATATGTACACTCTGTTTCCTGAGAAGTGAGCAATAGTGTCTATATTGTGTTATGTAACAAATCTTTTTCTAAGTTTTCCGATGAGTTCTTCTCTCTGTGTATTTTTTTCCTTATTAAGTTTATTGATATATGTATTAAGAATGTGATCATGCACTGTAATATTTGAATGAATCTTACTGCTTATGGTAATTTTTTTATCTATCTCTTTAGATTTTTTGTTTAACAATTTTATGGAATTGTTGGGAATTCCTTGAATTGGCTTTGTTGGCCGGTTTGGGCATTTCAAAGACCATGCAGAGTGGTCTTCAGCACCGCAGCTTACGCACTTTTGTGGAAGTTGTGTGTTACATTTGCTGAAATGGTGGGGTCCATTACACTTGCTACATTTAATTGAGGTTGTACAGTTTTCTCTTGTGTGTGTAAATTGTTGGCAGCGAGAGCACGGCTGAGGGATTGGAGCTGGTGGCAGACTAGGATACACTGGAAAATGTTTGTGTTTATAAAATACACCTTCATTTAATATTTTTTCTGTGGATTGTAGGCATCCAGATATGATTCTTATCATGTATGTTGCTTTATTTGTTGCTTTAGACGTTATTCTTTTACAATATCTGTGATTTATGTTTGAATTCATAAGGAATGAGCTTAATTCTTCATCTGTTATATCTTGTTCTACAGATCCAATGACCACACTATACGTATTTTTTGATGTATTGCTATTGTATACCGATGTCTGAGTTGAAGGTTTTGTTTCAGAGTAGTTTAAAATATGTTTGGTTTCAATGAGTTTTTTTAAATTGTCTATAATATTCGGTTTATTTTGGTCAGATTTGATTAAAAAGCCTACTTTCGTTTGCAGAATAACCTCGTTGCTGTCAGTACTTAAGGAGGTCCTTTCGCCACCAATGTTAAATAAAAAATATTAGATTATGACTAAAATTTATTTTTTTTCTAATAGTTGAAGTCCTTATTTATCTAATGTTGAACTTTTAACTATACCTTACCAAGCAAATTTTTGATAATTTTTTTTTTAAAATGTGAGTATTTGTACAGTGTCTTATGAGAAAATAAGACCTCAACAACAATTCTCGAATTATATTATTTATTGATTAGATGCAGTAGAAAAAAACTAAAAATAGGGTTTTTGAAATATTTAGGTTTTGTTATTTACAATAAAATATATAGGTTACCTTGGATTTATTGAGAAATTAATATTAAAAAAAATTTGAAGTAACCTAGTTGAAAATTTTTTTGTGATTTTTTTAACCGACTTCAAAAAAGGAGGAGGTTATCAATTCGTAGCGATATTTTTTTTTTTTTTTTTAATGTATGTTCAGCGATTATTCTTTAACACGGTGTCCGATTTCAATAATTCTTTTTTTGTTAGAAAGGGGGTATTTCAGGGGTGGTCCCATATAAATTTAGTCAAAATCTAATAATTGGGTCCATGAGAAAATCCTCAAACTCTTCATTTTTTATGTATGTTCAGCGATAATTTTTTAACACGGTGTCCGACTTCAATAATTCTTTTTTTGTTAGAAAGGGGCTACTTTAGGGGTGGTCCCATATAAATTTGGTCAAAATCTAATAATTGTATTCATGAGAAAATCCTCAAACTCTTCATTTTTTATGTTTGTTTAGCGATAATGCTTTACCACCTTGTCCGATTTATACGATTCTTTTTTTGTTAGTAAGGGGGTACCTCAGGGGTGGTCTTATATAAATTTGGTTAAGATGTGGTGATGACATCTGCACGTTTTTGAAGTCGGTTTTTTTAAATTTTTAATTTGTAATACTTGTTAATATTAATTTCTCAATAAATTCCACGGTAACCTATATATTTTATTGTAAAAAACAAAACCTAAATATTTCAAAAACCTTATTTTTAGTTTTTTTCTACTCCATCTAACCAATAAATAACAGTAAAATTAATTATAATTCGAAAATTGTTGTTGAAGTCTTACTTTCTCGTAAGACACTGTACACACATTTAAAAAAAAAATTCTCAAAAATTTGCACGGTAAGGTATTGTTAAAAGTTCACTATTAGATAAATAAGGACTTCTACTATTAGAAAAAAATTAATTTTAGTCATAATCTAATATTTTTTATTTAACATTGGTGGCGAAAGGACCTCCTTAAGTTATCCCATAAATCAGATAGTGTTTTTCTTGTCATTGTTTCTGGGGCTTTTATGTAAAATGCGAGGCTGAACGATCTTTGCGTAATTTCTTTAATTTTTAAAGAATTATTATATTTCTTAAAGTTATTTTGGTTGTTGGGCAGTGTATTTATGTTGTTTATTGGGTTTTTTGTGGTATTACTTTTTGTTGAGTTGATATCAGTTGTTTGTTGGCTATTGGTAGGAGTGGTTGTTCCCAAAATTATTTTGTTAATTTCTTCTTGAGAAAGGGTGTCTTTAGGTTTTTTGGTGTTTTCTCTGGGCCATTTTTGTTTTTCCGTTTTCTTTTCACTTTTTTCCAAACTTCGCAGTCATCTATTTCCATTTCGGAGTATTCGCCATCACTTTCAGTTGACATTGTCTCAAATGCGTATATCACTTGTACTATTATCTGTGTCCCGAAATACGTGTTTACTCTTTAAAGGCTAACACAGAACTCCTTTTGCTATTATTTTAATGAAAACTTTCATTTAACTAGCAAGTGTTTGTCAAGTTGAAGTTTAATCAATTTATTATTGTCCCAATTTTACTCCATAAATTATACCTTAAGACATGTAAGAAATAAAACTCACATTAATCTAAAAAACTATAAACCATAAAAAAAAAATGAAAACTAAAAGACCATGTCACAGAAACATGAATGAGATCATTTCCTTTTGAAAATAATTACTCCTTTGGCTAATACCCCAGGCATTGCATTATAGCAGTTAAAAAATAATTTTCAACACTCTAACTTTCAATTCCTGAGGAAAAAATCATTCGACCTTATTAGGAGTCTTCAGCAAGAAATAGATTACCTCGACTCCACTCTCTAATGGAGTCTGATGGTAATATAAAATTCGCTCTTATACATTAACAGCAGTTAGGATTGTGTAGATATTAAATGCCATCTGCATTTAGAAAGCAAAATCAAAGCTCTCTGTAGTATCTAGTTCTCTAGAACAAGGCGGAATAATAACCTAAAGGAAATAAATCCCAATTTTCAAATGTAATCAATTTAAAAATAAACCATAAAAGAAAGACTTTTGCATTCTAAGACAAGCAGACGACAGACACATAAAAGGCAGCGTTCGCAACAGCCTACATGAGAAACAGATTTGGAAGTACACCAATAGCGAGCTGTGTTCATTATACCCTCGTTTTGGGTATTTTTCGGAACTTCAGGTATTTTTATTTACCCAGCACACATCACTACTTATGATACCTATTCAATAAATTATTCTAACTTGAAAGTTTCTATAAGGTTTATACAAATAATTGTTTCATATGTAGATAATTTGAAAGTGATTTTAACAGTGGTACATTACAATTTTTGAAAATCATATAACTTATATACAGAGTGACCCATTTGAAAGCGGACCACCCGCATATATTTTTTATCATAGAGCGATTTTGAAGAAATTTTTTTTTTTTAATGTGGAGGGTGAAAGGTGTATTTTAGAGCCAAGCGGCTGCCAGTTTTTTTAAAACCAACACCTACTAGATCACATTTACAGGCTGAATAGATCACATTTACAGGCTGAAAAATCCAGAATCCATTTTAGCGATTGTTTTTTTTTTTTTTTCGAAGAAATTTGCGCTTACGCCACTGGAATCGGTGTCCTCTGAAATAGATCTGCACCAACTTTTATGCAAAAAATAGTCAACATTACTTAACGATTTTATGACTAAATTACTGACAAGTTGTTTATTATACATTAAGAAGCTTTTTATCTAGTAACCCATACGATAACAAAAAATAATAAATAGGCCTTGGTTTTTAAAAAAACTGGTCGCAGCTTGGCTCCAAAATACACCTTTCCCCCTCCAAAATTAAAAAAAAAAATCATCAAAATCACTCCATAAATAAAAAATGTATGAGGGTAGCTTGCTTTCAAGTGGGTCACTCTGTATCTAAATAGATCATACTTATTTTCGAGTACACAGTTGGTACTATTTAGTTAGCTTTGCAAAGTATAAAATATGTTCATGGCACTACTTATGGCCACCTTAAGACAAAAATGCTTTTGTGGGGCCAATTTATCAATCATATTCTAATAGAAAAAATAAATAAAAATAGTTGATAGGTTGAAGTATGTAATTTTCAAGAATATTTGCATCTATTGTGTTAATAGCATGTGATTCTTTTTTGAATTTTTTTAATTAAATTTGGAAGAAATTCTTTACTTTTGGCCATCAGTCCCCCACTAGTTCTTTACTTATGCCTTGAACAGCCTTGAACAGGTTAGAGTGATTGAGCATTTTTATATGTGTAAGGTACAGAAGCTCCTCAATAAGAACTTGAATTCAAGGATGGTGTAGAAACAATTTCCGAATCATGATGTAATTCTGCTTCAGACTCGTCCTGCATATTTGTCATCTTCATTAGTAATGTTTTGGGTATGAGGAATGTAATTTGTAATTGATAGCGAAATTTTATATAACTCGGATGCTGTTTCAGCACCTTCCCAATCATGACCTCTTCTATTTGTTAGTGCAAATTGCTCCAGCATATTAACATCAAGTTAAAGAAAGAATACAAAATAACTCAATTGCCCCTCAACCCACACAATATCTGCGGTGGCCCTAAATAAAATATGAATTTATGATTTTTAGTCATTTCTAATTTAAAAAAAATATGGTGTTGAAAACAAACTACATTGAGTATTAATATCTACTTACCTCTGGAAATTGCATATTCAAAAATATCCTTACTAGATCCAATTTTTGTCCTGATGTGTGCAGATAAATTATTAGCCAAAACAATAAGTAATGCTTGCATATATTACACATGTTACATGTTAATGATGTATTTTATGATTTACAGTGGCCTTAGTTTATTAGTTGCAAACCTATCCAATCATATTGACACATGCTCATGTACATCCTCTAACCCACCACTTAGATTACATTGTTGACAAAAGCTTATTTTCAGATCTCAAAGCAACAAATGGCCATAAGTAGGGTAGCGGTCATAAGTAGGGTAGTGGCCATAAGTACTGCCAGGACCCTAACAGAAATTGCTTAAATTTTGGGATTCAATAAATACCTAGGTACCTACCTAGTTAATTTAAAACTAATTTAAATTGTTTTTTCATAACATTTTTATAAAACAATATAAAACTTTTATCAGCACTTTTAAATACAAAAATACAATGGAAATTAGTATATCTATTTGTTGGAACTATTAATCAATAAAATTAAACTGATAAAGAATGCATGACATTGATTTTGTATCAGTTGATAGTGTGTTTAAATTACTTACTAATTTATCAAGGTGTTGCAGAGGGGGTTGTAATTGTGGAGGTTGTTGCTGAATAGATTGCTGAGTATTAGTTTGTGTAATAGTATTATTTACAACTTTAGGAAAACCATTACTAGCAACATGTTCCATTTTCTTCTTTTCCACCGGTTCTTCCTGAACCGCTTTGGTGCTCAACAGTTTTGTTTCCCATGTTTGTTTCAATTCTTGAAGGACCACTTCATCGACTCCATCTTCTAGGAAATGCTCCCTTACTCCAGCTATTACGTCGTCAATTACTTCTTGGTATATCCTTACAACAGAGTTCTTGCATAGTAATGAAGACATTTTGTTAATAAGACAAAATTTCAAATAATAAATATAGTAAACTCAGTAATAAACTCCTTATCAGCAATTTGCTAATAAATTAACGTTTAGCTTGAAGTAAATTAAAATTTTAGATTCGATTTCATAATATAATTATAAACACATATATTTAATATTTATACCACACACATCCCTTGGAATTTCGTAATTTCTTGAAAAAATTACTTAATTTAACACTTCCACCATCTTGTTAGAAAACAGAATGAATGAAAGTTGAGGTTAGAAACCGCAAGGAGCGGATGCTCTTAGGAGTTTTTTAGGGATGCGCATCAGTCTAATGTCACTATCAACCACACTCATTGCGTTCGGTTTGCCACGTTCTTTTAACTCCTTTAACACTTTTTACTCCAAACGACCCTTTTAGCGTTCGGTTTAGGGTGAGATTACAGAACGTCTGCAACTTTGCATCTGCAACTTTGCAAATATGGCGGACTTACAAATGTAAGTATTCCAAAAAATATCTGCAAATTCTCAATATTTATTGTGGTTTATTACCCCCAACAACACTAAACCCAAATTTGGAATACGAAAACTTGATACTTGCATGTGTAAGTCAGTCATATTTGCAGATTTTCAAAGTTGCCGCCATATTTGCAGATCTGCAAAGTTGCAGACGTTCTGTAATCTCACCCTTAGTCCGATTAGTGACAGTTTAACACGCTTAAATGTCATTTAAAAGCACCCTAAAAAAACTCCGCTTTTGTCCCGCTCCAGCCCCTGACTATCCGAACTCGCCTACTATCAACATGATGGCGTCATTTGGCAAGTAGAGGAATTACTATTTATTCTTTAAGGCTGTATGACACGATGCTAAATTTAGTACTAAATTTAGCACTAAATTAAGTTATTAATTTAGTACTAAATTTAGAACTAAAAATAAATTTTGCTGTTTGCAACCACAAAGCATGTATCTTCTAGAGACCCCACGCCAATGGCTGCGTTCATCCGCGCCATTTCAAGGAGCGCTACAAAAGTAGCGATCACTTACGCTACCTGATCGATCTTTATGCACGGATGAACCATGTTTAAAAGTGACATTTGATTTGGCTCTATCAAGCTAGCGGGCACTCTGTGGCGGCACCATTCAAGACCTGGCGGGTTTTTTGTAACTTTTTTGTAGCTTTTTTGTTACGCTATTTGCGAATTTGTAGCTTTGCCCAGGTCCGAAAAAACAGCGGATCTGCTAGCTTGAATTTCCATAAATTCCATAGTAGCGGCACAGATTCAGACCCAGCTGGTTTTTCGTATTTTTTTGTAGCTTTTTTGTTACGCTAGTCTCCCTTTTGTAGCTTGTACTGAACCTGAGAAAAGCGCGAATCCGCTAGCTTAGCGGATATTTGTAGCGGCACCAGTTCGGACTAGGCTCATTTTTTGTAACTTTTTTGTAGCTTTTTTGTTACGCCTGTCTCCATTTCGTTGCGAGGCCTGAACGTGAGTAATAATCGTTTCTCCATGAGCGTGAGAGAAAAGTGCGTTCATTTAAAATCAAGTTTCGGCCTCTACAAATAATATGTGCAACTCGATAGTGTGACTATCTTTTGATAGATGGCACCAGTATTGCATTTCACGAATTATGGCCATTTTCCATCCAATATATTTTTGAGAAATTTAGATATAATCTCAAAATCGGACATTTGTTTTTAAATGTTTTTTAGTGTTGTTTATGTACGTATTTAAACTTTTGTTGAATCCAAAATATTCTTACATCTTTTTTGAATGATTTCCTTAACCAATCGTTTTGCAGTATTTATGGACCAGTGTTTAATTCTGTCGGATCACAACTATACAGTGTGTTCCATCTCAGACGAGCCACCCCGTATTTCTTATCCGTAATTGGAAAAATTTCCCAAAACACGTCGGATGATTTTCTTTGGGGACATCGATCTTTTGACGTATATTTGAGGCTTGAACAAGCAAACCCCCTATGAGGGGGCGCTTCAACCCCTCAAAATGGAATAGGGAAGAAGGGTTGAGTGATACATAATTTGTAAGGTCTTGAAAGCCTCTTTACAACGGTGTATGAAAAAAATCACATTCTTAAAAAAAATTAATTGTTTTATCACATGAAATGATCGAAGAACAAAAAAAATGAAGGCAAGATAAGAAAATGTTTTGATTTTTTTTTATTTATTAGTTCGAGAGAATTTATTATTGCATGGAAGTCAATGGAAGACAAATTGAACATTTCATTTAAAAACGCAGTTTTGATTTTTTTGATTGTAAGCATGATAAAACAATTGATTTTTTTTCATACACCGTTTGTAAAGAGGCTTCCAAGACCTTATAAATGAAGTATCACCCAACCCCTCTTCCCTAATCAATTTTGAGGGGTTGAAGCGTCCCCTTATAGGGGGTTGCTCGTTCAAGCCTCAAATATATATATACGTCAAAAGATGTCCCCCAAAGAAAATCATCAGACGTGTTTCGGGAAATGTTTCCAATTACTATGGGATAAGAACTATACGGGGTGGCTCGTCTGAGATGGAACACCCTGTATATAGTGAGAATAGGTAATTGCTTGGTAGCTATTACCACCGGTGTGAAGTTAGCAGTAAGTTTTTAGCAGTAACAAGTATTAGAAATTTAAAATTAAAAAAAACCGACTTCAAAAACGTTCCAAATTTATATATAGGACCACCCCGAGGTACCCCCTTACTAACAAAAAAAGAATCATATAAATCGGGCAAGGTGGTAAAGCATTATCGCTAAACATACATAAAAAATGAAGAGTTTGAGGATTTTCTCATGGACCCAATTATTAGATTTTGGCCAAATATATATGGTACCACCCCTGAAGTACCCCTTTTCTAACAAAAAAATAATCATTGAAATCGGACACCTTGTTAAAGAATTATCGCTGAACATACATAAAAAAAATATCGCGACGAATTGAGAACCTCCTCCTTTTTTGAAGTCGGTTAAAAATAACCGAAAACACCCGATCGGCAAAATAGTGGCGTCCGGCATACAACTATTTTAATAATCTTGCCAATATGTATTTTACATTAATATCGGACAAATAATTAATATACATACCGTTGAAAATGTCCGATTTTGAGATATCTAAATTTCTCAAAAATATATTGGATGGAAGATGTCCATAATTCGTGAAATGCAATACTGGTGCCATCTATCAACAGATAGTCACACTATCGAGTTGCACACATTACTTGTAGAGGCCGAAACTTGATTTTAAATTAACGCACTTTTCTCTCACTTCATGGAAAAACGATTATTACTCACGTTCAGGCCTCGCAACGAAATAGAGACAGGCGTAACAAAAAAGCTACAAAAAAGTTACAAAAAATGAGCCGAGTCCGGGCTGGTGCCGCTACAAATATCCGCTAAGCTAGCGGATCCGCGCTTTTCTCAGGTTCAGTACAAGCTACAAAAGGGAGACTAGCGTAACAAAAAAGCTACAAAAAAGTTACGAAAAACCAGCTGGGTCTGAATCTGTGCCGCTACTATGGAATTTATGGAAATTCAAGCTAGCGGATCCGCTGTTTTTTCGGACCTGGGCAAAGCTACAAATTTGCAAATAGTGTAACAAAAAAGCTACAAAAAAGCTACAAAAAACCCGCCAGGTCTTGAATGGTGCCGCCACAGAGTGCCCGCTAGCTTGATATAGCTATTTGATTTTGGTTTATTCATTTTACTTTTGAGTTGAATGTCTCTGGTTGAAGATTTGTTTGTTTATTTTTCAATTGCTAATATGCTAATATAACCCTACTAGTCACCAAGCAAACCGTGGACGTAAGTGAGTAAGACAGATCAGTGATCACCAATCAGACGTAAATAAAATGCGCTACTTTTAATATGGCGGCCGCTCCTTGAGCGAAATGTCAAAATACACCGTTCATACGTGCCACTCGAGAGCGCTACCAGATCGATCAGGTAGCATGTGGCGCGGATGAACGCAGCCAATGTTAAACTTTTAAACCCCAGTATAAAGATATTTTTATACTGGGTTTTAAACCAAATTAGCGCTACCTTGTGTTTGGAGCTGGAACTAAAATGACAATTGACAGATGGCGGTAAATTCAAATTGTAATTTTTAGGAGTAGGTAGTAGTTTTAAATTAAATTTTAAATGATTTCCACATAAATTATTTTATAAAATAAAGTATGGAACTAGTAAGTTCGAAACTTTTATTTTACAAAATAATTTAGGTCGATTATACCAAATTTGAAGAATTAATTTGTTATAAGGGGTCTAATGTGGAGAGTTGGTTCTGCATATTTTTATTAAATAAATATAAGATATATCAATAAATAATAAAATAGAACATTCTTAAAATATGTTTATTAATAACTTAAATAAATATTATTAGATAAAAATAAATACAAATAATAAAACATATTTAACGAATACTTACTTGGAGCAAATAGATATATAATCTCAAATCTTTAAAATACCTATCAATAATTTAAATGTGAAGTAGAGACTAGGATATTACATTTTATTAACACTAAAGTTATATATTTTATAAATGTCTTTTTAACTGAGGACAAATGTAATATAGGTATTGTATTAAAAGGTGAATCCTTTTAACTATTCATTCAATGATAAATAGGTATTTTCCTTCCAAATACAGATGGTGATACAGATTTCGGAATCTAGTCCAGTGATAAATTGATTATCAATTAGTTGTTGTCCCCGTTTGTCTTTTTATGATGCAGATGCATGGTGAATATATGGTGAATCAATGAAGTTTTTCTCGAAGTTTTCAACGGAGCACCAAAATTATTGCAAAACACAGTTGGAAATAAAAAAGCGAAACATCACAATTTTGCAAATAACTAAGACGAAACTATAAACAGAAACCAAAAGCCAAAGCCAACAAAAAATCACTAAAATCAGACGGAAAAATGAAACTAACCAAGAACATAAATAAATACACGTCACATCTTTGGAGTCTTTGGTTAAGTTTTTCTCCCATAAGGCTTAAAAATGGAGTAAGAAATCATAATTTCACCAGTAGCCCCATCTAGAGTTTGGAGCAAATAGCATAAAAAATGTCAGTTGTCGGTTTTGACCTTGGTCATTCACGTGGAACCTCTATGTGCTTTGTGGGCTAAACAGAGTTCTTTTACTATACGGAGAATGGTCGCACTGCGCAGCTTTCTGAGTGCCTTTTAAAAGGAGATAGAAATCTCCGCCATTTTGAACCCTTATTACGTGTTGCCTACATCTTGGCGCAATATTTTTAATAGGTGCGTTTTAATCATCCGCTTCTGCTTCGGAATTAACGGTTTTCCTGTTTTAATGTGACAGGTTAAAACGACTAAACCGACAATTCCGGAAGCAGAAGCGGATGATTAAAACGCACCTGATATTTTGCTTGCTGCTGTCAGTGAATATCAAAGTATGTGCCCGTATAATAATCAAAGTATGTGGAATAGGCACATACTTTGATTTTCTTCACTATACGGCGCGAGAGAGAGGTCCGACACGCCCAACATAGGGCCCGGCCATTTTGAACCCTATGCAACAGTTTATAGCTAAAGAATCAGATCGCTCACTCTGCGTCGGCACTTTTGATCTCAATGTTCCAGTTTATACACTGCGCAACTCGGATAATACAATATATAACAACCGCCTATAATAAACAGCTGTCTTCTGCGTATCCTAAATTTGTATCCCTGGAGTGGATCTTATTTTGAAACTTTCAACTGGTCCGAGTGAGCTAACTGATTCTTTAGCAATAATCTGTGACTCAAAAAATAATATTCACTGACACTGACAGCCGCAAGCAAAATATCAGGTGCGTTTTAATCATCCGCTTCTGCTTCCGGAATTGTCGGTTTAGTCGTTTTAACTTGTCAAATTAAAACAAGAAAACCGACAATTCCGAAGCAGAAGCGGATGATTAAAACGCGCCTATTAAAAATATTGCGCCAAGATGTAGACCACACGTAATAAGGGTTCAAAATGGCGGAGTTTTCTATCTCCTTTTAAAAGGCACTCAGAAAGCTGCGCAGTGCGACCATTCTCCGTATAGTAAAAGAAAATCAAAGTATGTGGGAATAGGCATTTAATAGGTTTTGCAATGACATGACGTTCATCTCGGTAAAGCAGTTTCATACTAGGTTTCTATTGGTAGATCATCTAATTTTGCTGAAATAATCTACAACTTTTCGTTAGGTTGATCTGTTCGCAAAATATTTATCGAAGAGCATTCAAAAATATACCTTCCTTGCGGTAAATTTCATGCGTCAATTGATGCATACTACTTTTAGCGAATGGTTTTAAAAATTAACCCCCTGGGGCTGATTTAGAATGGAAAATAAGGAACAAAACAACATTATTACTATATAGGTTGTTAGTTTAACCAAATTCTATTTTTATAAGTCAACGGTTTCTCCTTTAATATAAACTTTCCATAATAATGTATATATTGATTTTAAAACCAAATTAAAAAGTTTTTTTCTTTACGCATCTGGTGACATAATTAATTTTTCGTAAACAGTTTCATAATGTTCAATATTATGCAACTGGTTGCGTAAAGTAGATCATTGTGTAACCAGTTGCGAAAAGAAAAAATAATCTGTTTGGTTTTAAAATCAATATTATAGGTACATTATTATGTAAAGTTTACATCAAAGAAGGGCAGGTTGACTTATAAAAATAGAATTTGGTTAAACTTACAACCTAGTTGTTATAATGTTGTTTTAGTCCTTATTTTTTGTTCTAAATTGGCACAAAATAATAATTAAAACACAAATACACGTCAAAATAACCCAATTTTTTGTAAACTAAATAATAATAAGCCATAATATATAGCCTCTACAAGTCGCTGAGAATAAATATAATTTTAATACTAGCTGACCAGATCCCGCTTCGCTGGAATTTCCCAAACAGTTTTCGTTTCTCGAGAGAAATTTTTTCATGCGATTATTTTCAAATAATTTTTATTAATCTTTAGTTATTTTTATTTTTTTATTAGGTACTTTTATTTATTTTTATATTTGATATTTATTTATTTATTTTTACGATACTCCCTATTTTCCCCTTCCTTAAAATGTTGTGACAGGCTCCTGGTTCACCTACAGTGAATCAGCGAGTCTGTATGGCGCTATGATGGTGATACCCGAATAGGGGTTGCTCAGGCGCCAGTTTTGGTATCGCAGTTTGCTCTGCGACCCTGTGGTACACCAGAGTGTACACCAGAGTGTACTCAAGGTGAACTCAGTGGAAGTAAAAATAATTCCAGGCGGTCACTACTAGGTAGCCACTATACTTAGAATAAATAAAAATAAAACACTTATCTCCTTTTTACACCTCGTACCCTGAAAGAGAATGGTTAAGAACCAGTAATAAGAAAAACACAGGAATAGGTACTAAAATGTATATTTACAAAAAAAAATAAATTATTAAAATTGAAAAGTATTTAAATATTGACGGATCCCTATATCCGGAAAATTGAATAAAAATGAATTATTCAAGTTGAAAATTATTTAAATATTGGCGAATCCCCGTATTCGGAAAATTTGTTAAAAATAAATTATTAAAGTTGAAAATTATTTAAACATATAGAAATATTTATGGTTTATTAGCACAGGAGGCTAATCGGACTGGGAATTGTGAAACGCCCAGTATACGGAAAATGTATGAAAATAAATTAATACACTTGAAACAATTTAAATATGACGGTAATTAAATGCAAACAAATAAATGAGCTTAAAATTGTCGGTGCCCCTTCGTATCTTAATAACCAAGCGATGGGAAACGAAAATTCTCGCTTACTGATAAATATGGTTTATTTACGCGGTGTTTTGAACGGCGACCACGATGGTCGTAGAAAATAATATTTTTGAATTTTGCCCAGAGTCTATCGAGAGCGTATATGTGAATTTAATTTTACAGAAGTCGTCTGGCTTCATTCAATAACTAACTGTGGACGGGGAATGATTCAAATAAGGCTGAATAAAAAAATTAAAAGAAAATAAATTTTACACGAAGTTAGGCGCGGAAATTAATTTAAACATCTTTTTGGGAAATTAGACAACGTCATCAGGAGAGAGAGCTCTCTAACCCAGGAAACGGATCGAACCTCCGAAAAGAAAAAAAAAAAAAAACAATAAAATAATAAAAAATCGAAAACAGGTCGAATCTCTCACTTCGATGTTAACTGGGCGGTTTTTAAAAGAAATTGGATATAGTCGCTGACAAAGAGAGCATTCGGTGTCTAGTCTAGGTCCAACCTCAAATAAAAAATTGCCAACGGTTTCCCACTGAGGGATGAAATAATATATCCTATGTGAATCAAAATTCTTCACTTGTCACACGGGTGTCCCAACTAATTATATAAAAGCCAATATAAAAAAATAACATACGGTTCCTACCTTAGCAGATAAACGGGGTTAATCGATAAACTAAATCACGGTACTCACGGCACTAGGTACTAACTAAGGGTGAATAGTTTTCGGCTGTCGGCAATTAAGAGAGTAGAGCTTACGGCGGCTGGAAAGCGAGCAGAGGGCGTAATTCCCAGATGGGATTTAATTTATGCTTTTTCGGTAAAGCAAGATGGAAGACCAGTAGGTCCGAGTAGGGATACCACCACTACAGCTGACTGTTTACAATTTAGAAATATAAAAAATGTCCTTCTAGTACCTTGACAATTAAAAGTAGATAATCCATACGAAATCGACTCTAAAAATGCCCATTCAGATTTCGGCAAATATAAGAATATTTTAATCTACGAGGGTACTCGCAATTGTTGAAAAACGGTAATTCCTGGGAAACAGAAATACGGGGGAACTTCTACATGTTCTCAGGCGGGAATTAATTGAAATATACATTTTTAAGATGAATTAAAAATCAAATTTAGTGACTTCGTCACAATGTAAAAATCAATAAACCTTGAAATACGTCAGTATTTACTTCATGAATTACATATCCAATTTTCAAGTTTCTATTTAAAAAAAATCGATATCCATGGCATACAGTATACAGGGTGTCCCGAAATTAGACGGTCATATTTTAACAGCGTAATCTACATCCTAAAACAGGAGTAAAAGATCATATAAACATAGGTCCGAAAACGTTTCTTTTCCGAGATACAGGGTGTTAAAAGTGAAGTCCTGATGACACATTTTTGTAAATATTTTCTAAACGCTTAAAGATAACTAAATTATATTTGGTACAAATGCTTAACTTTTTATTCTCTATGTCTTAGTTTTTGATTATCTTCATAGATGGGTAAATTAGGGGGGGGCTTGAGGTAAAATTGCCCTAAGTTTTTTTGTTGTCAGTTTTTAACATTTTTGACTAAAAAATTTGAAAACCCAATGTTTTCTTTACAAAAAAGCTACTTTTGCTGCATCTCGCTAGGACGCACCATTTTCAAGAAAAAGCATTTGAAAATTTTATGATGAGTTCATATTATTTTATTCGAAAGTGCAGACAATAATTAGCAGGCCTGTGGAATCAGAATTTTTTTTTCAGGTTTGGAAAACCGGTGACTAAAGAAATTTATTTAGCTTTAATTTAATGTTTATTTTATAAAAAAACTTTAAATGGTAAAACTAAATAGTATTTAAACTTAAACTAATCAATTGTTTTTTTTTAATGGTTTGGTTGGCTTTTGCCCAATAAAATGATTGATGAGAATTTATTTCTTTAACTGCCGACGTTTAAACTCTTTTAGGGTAATCCTTAGGATGGTAAAAATAAATCAGATACGTTAAATATCGTAAAATTATAGCAAAACTGTATTTGAAATTAAGAATAGCTGGTAATTTCTTGAAAATATGAAGTTTGACTGAGTTAGAGAAGAAATCATTAGTTACCTACTTTTAATGATTGCAAATGCTATTTGATAATAATTTTAAGTTTTTTAACGTGAAGTATCTACTTTTATTTTCCTAAGGATGACTTAAAATAAGTTAAAATGACGACGATAAACAAATGATTCTCAAACATTGTTTTTGTCTATACTACTAAAAATTCTACTAAAAATAACAAAAATTCTACTAAAAATAACAAAAATTCTACTAAAAATATCAATTTATACAACAGTTAAAGTAAATGTTCAAAAACGTTGCCTTGCTGACGAAGGCACATTTCGGCTCTACGGGTAATTGCATGTGAAGCTCGCATTACTTCAAAATTATTTTGCCGAATTTCATTCCCTGCCAAACGTATCCTTTCACGCAACTCTTCCTCACTGTCAACTTCTGTAGCGTATACCATATCTTTTATACGACCCCAAAAGTAATAATCTAATGGATTTAAATCCGGAGATCGAGGTGGCCACGGTATGGGAACACCTCTTCCTATCCATCTACCCGGAAATCTTTAATTTAGCCAATTTCTCACATTAACGCCATAATGGGCTGGCGCTCCGTCGTGCTTAAAGTGCAGCTGATGTCGAATATTTAATGGGAGATTATCCAGAATGGGTTCAAGGTGAGTTTGTAAAAAAATCAGATACTCAATTGAATTTAACCGAGCAGGAATTTCAATCGGCCCAATTAATCTGTCATTGATTACTGCCGCCCAAACATTAATAGAAAATCTATCTTGAAAAAATCGACGTCGCACCACCCTAGGATTTTCTTGTGAATAAAAATGGTGATTGTGAATATTAAAAACACCATCTCTATTTTTTATGTATGTTTAGCGATAATGCTTTACCACCTTGTCCGATTTATATGATTATTTTTTTGTTAGTAAGGGCATACCTCAGGGGTAGTCCCATATAAATTTGGTTAAGGTGTGGTGATGGCATCTACACGTTTTTTAAGTCGGTTTGTTTAAATTTTTAATTTCTAATACTTGTACTTGTAAGTTTGAGCAATAAAAACTAAGAATCATAAAATAGTATAAAGAAAAAGGGACGTAATTATTACTTACTATTGCTCGTGGTATTTCTGAAAGGGTGAAAACAGTTCGAATACTCCTTCGTTGGGTCCTCTTCAAATAAATTAAGGGCGTGTTCCAAATTGTTGTTCCCATGTGGTCTCCCTTGTCCACGATCACGTTGAAATGAACCATGGGCAACAAAATTTCTATGTATATTAATAAATACACGGTAGTCAGAAATTCTTCAGTTAGGAAACCGTCTACGGTATGCTCGTACCGCTGCTCTTGCCCTTCCATTACACAAACCATATACAAAATGAATATCTGCCAATTCTCTATTTATTAGAAGTATTTTTCTTTCACGCAAAAAAAGCACAAATAATTACACAATTGACAGCCAATTTTTGTTTATCACAGCGTCTCAAAAAATTGAAAAGCAGCTATTGGATTCCAGGCCTACTAATTTTTGTTTGCACTTTCTAATAAGATAATATGAACTTATCATGAAATTTTCAAATGCTTTTCTCTTGAAAATGGTGCGTCCTAGCGAGATGCAGCAAGAGTAGCTTTATTGTAAAAAAAAACATTGGGTTTCCAAATTTTTTAGTCAAAAATGTTAAAAACTGACAACAAAAAAACTTAGGGCAATTTTACCTTAAGCTCCCCCTAATTTACCCATCTATGAAGATGAACAAAAACTAAGATTTAGTCCATTACATAGAGCGTAAAACGGTAAGCATTTGTACCAAATTTCATTTAGTTATCTTTAAGTGTTTAGAAAATATTTACAAAAATGTGTCATCAGGACTTCACTTTTAACACCCTGTATCTCGTAAAAGAAACGTTTTCAGACCTATGTTTATATGAACTTTTACTCCTATTTTAGAATGTAGATTACGCTGTTAAAATATGACCGTCTAATTTCGGGACACCCTGTATAGATAGGTCTTTTTTAATGTTCGTATTTGTTACTATTGTTTTAATCAACGACGAACAACTACTAAATTTTGTTTACAAAAATAGATTTGCAAGCATTCAATGTTATCCACGTAGTTGCTAAATTATTATGAGAGCATGTTACAAGGATTGTTTATGGTTATAATTCGAAATTGACTTAATATAAAGCTCTAAAATATACGAAAGGCTTTCAAAATTACATTGAAGAAGTAAATTTATATTATAAATGCTAGTTATCAGTTTATTGTATTTCTGTCATTGCAACGATCATAGAAAAAGGTGAGTTTATTTTGAAGTGTGACAGCAATGTAAAGCAATTGCCTTAGTCAAAATACTGATTCATAAAACGCGTGCTCACTCCTTAAATAAATAAGCTTCCACAAACCATTTCCACTAAATTTAGCAGCCGTCACTCTTTCTAATGCGGCAGCCAGTGTTTGCCTAATATAAAACACAATCTGAATACTTGAAATAAATGAGGGCTTAATTATGAATGAGTGGATCAGTCTAAAAACGTTGGTTTTTAATGGTTGTTTCCAGTTTTTTCCTTTGCATGTAAATTGTTAAATAGTGTGTGTAATGTACATTTTAAATAAAACTTTAAATTTTAAATAGCTATAAAATATATTTAGTGAATAGCAAAAAATAATTTAACTGACTTATAAGCTACTTAACCTTCTGATAGCCAGATAACTTTTGTTGCTGGACATAGTTGCTAATAAAGAACAAAATATTTTTTTATAATAAACAATTTCTTTTAGGCTATGTAGATGGTTGAACAACATTTATTAGAAATAACGTACGAATTTGAAACATAACTGTAGTTTATTAATAATAAAAAATATAATCCCTACTGTAGGTTTTATTGTTTTATTATAAATTACAGTAAATAGAAAATAATTATTGGCGATTTAAAAATCTTGATTTCCCCACCGAATCTGAAACAAATGCACAAAATTAAATTAAAAACAACAGATAAATATTACTGACAATAGAGAGTTATTGTAAGTTCACTTAAGGTCAGTCACTATTAGTGCCCCTCTTATTTTGACATCTGAGCATGCGGAGTTCACATACATTCTAGAATTGACTTTAATAAAGATTGTGCCTGTCTTTAATTGTGGATGTTTAAGGACCGAAGTTAGTGGCGACTTTATAGTTTTCGGATGCGCTTGCCAACATTCGTATGAGTTCAAAGTTTTTAATATTAAATATTTAATATCAGCGTCATCTAAACCTTCTAAAAAGGTAATTTCTAATGCCTCTTCCATATTATGTACTATTATAAACAACAAAAAAGATTAACTGTAATTTAACATTTTTAAAATGAGGTTAGAAATATATATAAGGACAAGAACTCTAATGTCAAAATTTCAGGTTTGCAATACTTAAGTCTTATTTTAGCATGGAATTTATTTGCCTCTAATTACGTTGTCACTATTAGTTGCTGACGTTATAGAAATTTGCAATAACTCTCTAAAATACCACTTTACTCACATCAGTTCTAGCTCTCAATTTTCGGTCAATAAGCCCGCACAGCGTCTCCGATCTTACTGAAAGAGAATCAATTTTTTCAATGAGTTGTTGATATGGTGAAAGAGGCTGAGCTCCCATCACGACATGCCCCAACTTAGAATCGATTTTGGCATCCAATCTGGCGTTCCTAATCAAATTCACGATCCAACACTCCGCTTCGTCGGGATTCATGTTCAACTTTTCTGCTAACATGCCGATGCTGATGCATTGATGGATTCTGCAGAACGTTTCGAAAATCATGAGCCGAGCGTTTTCAACGAACTCATCCAAGCAGGATATGAGGAAGAAGTCATTGAGCAATACCGTTTGGCATTCGTGAAGTTTCTGGCGGGCGCCGTCGAAATCGAAATTGACGTAAAGGTGTTCTAGGAATTCTGTTATAGGGTCTCTGAAAATATGTCACATTTTATTTCATTGTTCGGTGAAACAATCTGATGAATACAAGTCTAAAAATCACGACTTTCCAATCTATTTCTACCAAAATATGTATTACCTGTATGTGTAACTTTCTTGTTGTATAACTTTAACCAAATCCTTAAGGGCTGATCTCCTACCCCTGTTAATAATTACAGCTGTTGCCAAATATCTCAATATGTGAGGGCACATGGTCTGGATGGCATTAAGATAGTGGGGTCTATAGAGGAACAATTCGATGATTAGTTCTCGTCCCAAGGCATGATTGAAAAACACAAAAAGTGACCAATGAATCAGCCATGTTCTTTGCTGTAATGAAAAAAATAAGAATCATAGAGAATATATTATTTTACAAGGTCAATAAAATTTATATATTATACTATTAAATCGGTTTAACTTCTCATCTCTTGAGAATCGCAGGACAAAGATTTCATGTATCTTTATATATTATAAATAATTAATGAATAATTTAACTGATTGCCCAGAGCTCCTAGAACAAATTAATTTATATGTGCCTCGACTAAATAGGAAAAAAGAGCAGACATTTTACCTCTATATATTGCTCACCTATAAATATTAACAGATTTAACAGAAATGACAAAGTTAGTGTCTACTATAATAGCCAATGATATGCCCACCATTCTGCATGGCTCAAGAGGTCTTGGAGGTTTTATACCATGCTTTGAAATGTGGGCCCATTATTTCTACCAAACTTGTATAAGCGATTATAAGCTTCACATAAAAAAAAATTTCTTCGGTTGTAAGCATCTTGTTCACAGTGTTGTATACCCTGACACATAACAAGTTGACAGCAGTGTCACTTTCATAGCAACTCTGATTAGAGTTACAATTTCAGTACTATATATCAGTACAATATACAAGATAATAGAGAGATATTATTGCAAGTTCACTTAATGTCAGTCAATATTAGGGCCGCTCTTATTTTGACATCTGAGCATGCACAGATCGTTTATGTTCTAGAACTGACTTCATTAAAGATTGTGACTGTCCTTAATTGTGGATGTTTAAGAGCAGCAGATAGTGCCGACTTTATAGCTTTCATTGTCATCTAAACCTTCTAAAATGATAATTTCTAATGCATCTTCAATATTCATCGTACTTATATATCAGGTGGCAATATGTTAAAGTAAAATCCTCGAAAACCGATTATTTTCCACAATACTCTGGCGTTCCACAAGGTTCCATTTTTGGACCGCTATTTTTTATTATTTTTATTAACGACATAGGACAGCATCTAGACACTAAATTTCTAATCTACGCGGATGATTGTAAGTTATTTAAAAATATAAATAATATAAATGACTGCTTAGTATTAAAAAATAACGTTGAGCTGATTCAAAACTGGTGTAATTCTAACTGTCTAGAACTAAACGCGCAAAAATGTAACGCGATGACATTCACACGTAAAAAAAATGGAATCCACTACAACTAAGTAATTGGTTCTACGCGTTTAAACAAACCAAATTATATTAAGGACTTGGGAGTTACTTTTGACCCGAAGTTAAGTTTTGTTCCACACATTAACGACGTAGTTGCTTCTGCTTTTCGAATTCTTGGATTCATTCTCAGAAATATGAGTGATTTCAAAAGTATAGACACATGCAAAATGTTATTTAGTTCACTCGTTATATCCAAATTGGAATACGCAAGCGCAGTGTGGTCCCCAATATATGATGTTCATATTGCAAACCTAGAAAAGGTACAGAGACGATTCTTGAAAAGTCTCCATTTTAAAATTTAAGATTATTACCCCCCTCGCGGATTTCCACAGGATCAGTTGCTTCAAAATTTTAATTCTGTAAATCTTCAAGATCGTCGAGTAATGCATTCTATTTTATTTTTGTTTCAACTCATGAACTATAAAATTAATTGTGCCGAACTTTTGTCGTAAATACGTTTACGGGTTCCTCCTATTACCTCGAGACATCACCAAACTTTTTCATTGCCCATACCGCGAACAAACATTTTATTACAATCACCACTTTATCAAATTCAAACCAATTTTAATGCTCACTCTCAAAACATTGATATTTTCAATCGTAGAGAATGTGATATAAAAATTTGTTTAGGTTTCGGTAATACCTAGTTTTATCTTGTACGTCTTATTTTACTTCAGTTTTTATATTTAATGTGTCTAGTTCTAGTTTTACTTAGTTGTATTATTGTCCGAATTAGTTTTTTTTTTGTAAATTTAATATTTACGTTTTGATGTATTTAATGTATGTATGTATGTATGACATTTTATTTTTATTTTATTTGGAATGAATGAGGTTAGAATATAAGGACAATGACTGTAATATCAAAATTTCAGGTTTGCAATAAGTCTTATTTTACCAAGAAATTTATTTTCCACTAATTACGTTGTAACTATTAGTGGCTGACGTTATAGATATTTGCAATATCTCTCTAATAATAATAATAATGGGTATTTAGTAATTTATTTACACTATTGACTAATTAGTAGTTACCTTTTTAAAACCTTTTAAAATATGATTTTTTAATCAATGTGTAAAGTGTTGTACCGAAATAGTGGCTACTCAAAATGGAGCGTATCAAAAGAGCGCCTGAAAGAAATAGTGGGTATAAAAAAAGCCAGTCAAAACAGCTTGCAAACGAAACGGCGTCTTTTGAAATAGTGAGTATTGAAATAGGATCAGTCTGAACAGTTTTGTCATGAAATACTGCCGAACAAAATAAGGTTTCAAAATAGTGCTATTGTTTTTACAAAAATTGATTAAAAAACTGTGCGAAAAATAAAACAAAACTTAACTAACTTACCTAACCTGTGAGGGGCCTGGAGCCATTTGAAATTAAACGATCGTTAGTACACAGGTATTTTTTTTTATTTTCTCACAATATACATAATTTTTGCTCTTTTGATAATAAAGGTTTTTTCGTTCAGGCGCTCTTTTGATAATAACTATTTTGTAATAGAGCTGAAAAACTATGATTATAAATAGCGCTAAATTGATGAGGCATTGTTAAAGTAAAATTGATTCTTATGTTTACATTGTATAGAAATGATTACTTTGCTTACAAGATGATTAATGGTGACACAGTAGAAAGTATTTCAAAAACAAGAGAATATAATATTAACCCAATCAGTTTGGGTGATGACATCCAACCAGTTATACTCTCACTACATTCCGATTCAGACAATGATACAAATAACATTTTCGACTTTTTCTATAATTCCAGTATATAAATATTGTGTCAAATTATTATTTGTTTAATATTTTCATGAGTTACTGGTAAACATATTTTACTATACAGTTCTTGAGATATTGCAGTATCTGTAGACATTGATTTATTGGTAAATAATAGTGTATCACTCTGCAGTTTCTTTTCAATTAAAACTGTAAACTAGTAATTATCTCCATTATGAAGAATATTTTTGGGATTTTAAAAATAGTAACTATACTGGTTTAAATAATTTTCTAGAGAGAACTCTCAACATTATGTTTAATTCATGTACGATTGACATGACTTACACATTTTAATTCCTATAAAAAGATTTAGAACCTCCAACTATCCCAATTGGTTTTCTGGCGAACTCATAAACCTAATTAAACAAAAAAGACATTCACAAATGTTATAAAACATCTGGAAACTTCATTCATTATCATCAGTTTTCTGAACTCAGGGGTCGCTGTTGACAAGTACGTAATGAGTGCTTCAACAGATTTATATCTAAACTTAAGAAAAATATAAGATCAGATACCAAAAACTTTTGGAAATATTACAATAATTTAAGGGGCAACTACTGTTTACCTACTACCATGCATTATGAAGAAAAGCAAGAAAATTGTAACAATGATACCGTTAATTTGTTTTCTTAATTTTTCTCAACTGTCATGAACACCCTAACCAAATTCCGGTTTATATATTCAAAAATGATTATGTTAATGTTACTAATTAATATTAATATTAAAGAGATCATCGATAATATTATGTCCAACCCTTATAAACTTTCATATGGTCCTGATGGAATTCCACTGTTTCTTCTAAAAAAAATGTACTTTCACAATAGCAAAACCTTTACACTATTTATTCAATTTATCACTATCTTCAGGAGTATTCCCTGTGTTCTGGAAGGAAAGCTTTCTTAGCCCAATTTACAAGAGTGGCAGCAAAGATATAAAAAAATACAGACCTATTTGCAGTCGGAAATTCCAAACTTACTTGAATGTATTGTTTCAAAAAATTGTCAAGGAACACTAAATCTATAATAGTGAGCAACATGGATTTATGCCTGGTAAATCTACAACTACAAATCTAGTGCTTTATAAAAAATTTATAATTGGTGCTTTTGAAGAGCACTCTCAGGTTAACCATGCACTCTTGCTAGCAAAACTCAACTCCATAGAAATAGTTGGCTCAATGATTTCATGGCTGGACAGTTATCTTCAAGGACATACTCAGTATGTAAGATATGGGGGCTTCATATCATCTGCGATATCGGTACCATCAGATGTACCACAAGGGTCACATTTAGGTCCTTTATTATTTAATCTATTCACAAACGATGTAGCAGAGGTTATAGTTTGCTCACAAATGTCTATTTTAGCAGACGATTTTAAATTCTATGTATAGCTATTAAAACAATCGAGGATGCCAGACTGCTCTAATCTGATATAGATAATCTTGATAGATGGTGTAAAATAAATCTACTTAAACTAAACCCAAGAAAATGTCATCAAATGACTTTCCATAGAAACAAAAATCTTGTTCAATTCAATTATACATTAGACCAGTATTTCTCAAACTTTTTTGGCGATAGAACCCTTCCGACAAACGAAATATTTGACGGAGCCCTAAAAAAAAGACCTCAAGCAAGATCAGATCCTTTCTTAGTGATATCAAAAAAAAGGTCCTCCGAACTTCCTCATAGTACTCATGTAGTATTTTCTTTTTATTATAAATATTATTTTCGCGCGGAGCCCCACGGAGGCTTTGCGGAACCGCAGGGCTCCGCGAAGCATACTTTGAGAAACACTGCATTAGACAATCATCCACTTCATAAAGTTGATACTATAAAAAATCTTCGTGTTACATTTGGCCCCAAGTTGTCATGTCAATATCATTATTGCTTAATTACTTCCAAGGCATTTAAATTGTTGGGATTTATCATGAGATCATCCAAACATTTTTCAACATATTCGGTAAAATTATTATATTGTTCGTTGGTGAGATCTAATGTTGAATATAATTACATCTTATGGAATACCTATTGCCAACGGGACATAGATTTAAATTTGCTGCATATTTATTTATTTTATTTATTCCTCAGTAGGAATATAAAATACAACAAAAATTAAAAAAATAAATATTAACATGAAAAACTTAAAATTAGCATATTATTTATCTCACATTATAAGTGAGTACACGCTTGTATTGTGTGGTGAGAAAAAAAATAGTATGGAATCAAAACATAGATAAATAGATATCAGAAATGAAAAAATAAGAACCAAACATTTACAATACATACAATATAAAATGTGGAGCATGAAGAAATCCAAATTAGAAATTTGCTATATATATTATTGTGGGTAGAAGTAATAAATATGAAATTTTTATGTTTCTATAATCCTCAAGAAGTCCCTGTAGTTATTGTATATACAGTGAGCATCATAAGTCTTACCCCCCTATCTAACTCGTTACTGGAGTCTTGTTAGGAAAACTGCCGAGACACGTCGATTTTTGATTTCTACAATGTACATATTTGTATGAATAGTTTACCCTTAATTGCATCCCTTCCTGGAGGGGAGCAACCATTTCGAAAAATTTAAATGGCATGAGGTGGTGATAGCTCTATTCAACGGTGAAAAAATTTTGAAATTTGCTTCATTAATTCTCGACTAATTATTGTTTCAAAATAACAGAAAGTAACATAGCGCACTCATCCTTAGAATTAAAATTCGACCCTGCATGATATCGGTTTTGGTTCAGATGTGAAGTAAGACTTTTGCCATTATATAAGGTCACTGTTAGTTTAGTTGCTTTCCTATTTGTGATGTTTTGTTATTTTTAAACATTAATAAATCAACACGTAAATTTCAAATTTTTTTGTATGGTTGAATAGAGAATAAAACCCCCTTTCAAATGAGCTATCACTCACCACCCCATGCCATTTAAAATTTTCGAAAGGGTTGAAATTAAGGATAAACTATTCATACAAAAATGTACATTGTAGAAATCAAAAATCGACGTGTCTTGGCGATTTTCCTAACAATACTCCAGTAACGAGTTAGTTAGGGGGTAAGACTTATGATGCTCACTGTATTGTTTTGCTAGCTGAAGTGGATTTCTTGAGGTTAATACATTTTCGAATGGCAAGAGGTAAGCTTTAGGTAGAATGTATGTTACAAAATGGTGACTAATGTTCTTGTTAATGTTAAGTGATGTAACAAGTAGCTGGTTCATGGTGCCCTGTGTACTATATATAAATGATTGAATGCTTGCTGACAATGACCACTCTTATAGGCAAATGTTAAAATCGTTAGAAAATATAAAGACTGAATATTAGATATTTCTGGAGAATACAATGCATTTGTCAAGGATCGTTTTTTTCGTCTAAAGATAATTTTCAAGATGTAATTCTGTATCACTTTGAGATTTTGTAGAGCGTTTTCATACAGACCGCCCCACACTAGTATTCCATATTCTAGGAGTGACTCCACGAGTGATTTGTAAATTATAAGCAAGAGTTTGATTGACAGTATCTCTCTCAGTATATATAATTTGTAGACAAGCTTTCTGAGTTTTGTTGTTAAGTAGCTGATGTGAGTTTCCCACCTGAGATTTTTCTCAATTAAAACTCCTTAAGAATTTGATCTGACTGACTTCAGTGATGGTTTTGTTCAGATTTGTGAAGCTGATATTCTGGAACTCAGGTCTATTCGCATTAACAAAAGCTATATAATGTGTTTTTTCAACATTTAATGATAGCTGGAAAGCATTTAACCAATTATTTATTATGTTAAGTTCTCTCTGAGCATATAATTTAGCTTGTAGCCAAGTATCAGCCTCGAATAGGATTACAGTGTCATCAGCATAGGAAATAATTTTAGCATTTGATAGTAAAAGCATTGAATTGATGTAGAGTATAAAGAGTATTGGCCAAGTTCTGTTCCTTGAGGTACTCCTGTCTTGACGGAAGTTGGAAGACTTAGTGAGTCATTGATTTTAACCTGTTGTTGTTTATTTTCTAAATAATGGCTGAAAACATTCAACACAGATCCTCCAATCCCATTTGTTTCAAGAACAGAAAGAAGTTCTGGTGGTTTACTGTGTCGAATGCTTTCGCCAGGTCTAGAAAGATCTATATACATTTTTTACTTTTATCGAGTTGGCTCACAATTTCATTCACTATAAGATGGGTATTTCTAGTGGAAGTAGTAATTACAATATTTTACTAAAGCTTAACTTGAATTCTCTTGAGCATCGTAAAACAGAATTAGCACTATGCTTTCTTCATAAGTTACTAAATTATAGAATTTGTTTTCCAGATTTATTGAGGCTAAACAGAAGAATGCGCCTATCAGAATTATTTAGCATTCCATTCTACAGATTATGCTCAACATTAAACTATTTCTAAAATACCTAGGGTTGCTAATAATCACAATGATAACTTGGAAATATTCAACTAATCTTTACAGTCTTTTAAGCACCAGATTAGAAACACACTTTTTTAACTATTTTTTCTCTTTCATCCTTTTTATTCTTATATTTTTTTTACTATTATTATATAATTAATGCTTATAATGTCTGTTTGATATTAATATTTTTTCTCTTTTTCTTATACATATTGTATCTTTTTTTTTTGTAAAATGGTATATCCATAAATAAATGTGGTGAAATTGTAGGAAAGATATGTAATAAATGCGCATGTAAGTTCATCTGATGCAACATTACCAGATTGTGATTAATATAATATAGAATAATATTGAATAAGTAAAATTAACAAATAAATTTAAAAAAATTTACTGGTTACTGAAGGTATTCCATTCCACACCCTAATTTTCCTGTATAGAAGATAAATAAAAGACGAATTGGAAAAATATTAAATAATAATTATTGACTCAATAAAGAATGAATATTCTTTATATAAAATGACTTGACATTTATACAAGCCGTTTAGTTGGTAAATATTGTACAACATTCAACTATCTGAAATAATAATTCATCTTTTCCACCCATTTTAATGTGTAAAATTTACAATAAAAAACACTTCATAATTAATAACACACAGAAAGCCACAATTAAAAACAACTAAAAATAAACAGGATGTGCATTTATTCCATGGTAAAATGTACACACCTCTCCTACAACTTTACCCAAAATTTGAATTGTCGTAATCTGGTTCTATGCCAATTTTTTAATATTTCTTAAGGATGATTTATAAATATCTGATTTGGTATAGTTATATTGCTCTATTTACCTGTAATAATTGTAAGCTATTGCCAGAAAATTGATTAGGGTTTGAATCAATATATTCTCGTAGTTTGTTTAAGTCTTCTAAGGCAGAATCCCAGTTTTGATATAGAATTTCTGATGCAAACTTTCCCCATAGAACACTGAGGTAGTTTTTATCATTTGGAGGCAATACCAATAAGCAGAAGTACAAGTATGAGGTAGATACAGAGTAATTACCACATTCATATCTATATTTGGCTAGCTTGTGCAGGCTATCTATCATTTCAATTTCAAACTAAAAACAAATTAAATTAATTAACAATCTTCAACATTATGCAATTATTTAAAATACCTTATAATCCTTAGACAAAAAGTTAATCAATGTTTTAGAATCTCTCATGCTTTCCATGTTTTTCATTACTTCTTCGTCAGTTATAACAGTCAATATAGGTTCAACCTCTTGTTGCAGCTCCTGAAGTTGAGAGACAACATGGCTACGTCTTTGCTTTAAATCATCGGGTATCTCATCATCAGGATACAGCTGCTTTCTAATATCGATAGCATAATCTATCATATTAGTTTTACTCAAAATATCTAATTTAGCTTTTAAGAGTTCGGTTTCATTGTAAATCTAGAAGAACCGTAAAATAAAATCACATTTGCTCAAAAACGTAACCCTACTTACTCCTTTAGCAGACAGAAACTCCAATAACGGGAAAACCAAATGTCGGTCTAAATACTGACCCATTTTGGGTGTCAAATCAAACTTTGCCATGATTACTTTTTTTCTTAAAACTTATTATTTTTCTATATTTATTTTAACAAAACCCTAAAAAATAAGGCAATCTGTTGAAAAGGAAGCTCTAATAGGCAACCCGCCTCACTCTCACTCAAGACTAAACATGTGTCAGTGTCAGTTGTCAGTGTTCTTCTTTTTTTGATATATCAGACCATAGACTATTTGGATGTTTAGTGTATATGAAACTCGTTCAGATACTTTTAAAATGATTCTTACTGAAATATGTAAATTAATAAAACATTGTAAGTGCATTCATGAGTTCAAAAGTAATAATAATATTTTAACAACAAAACTACTAGGTAGATAAAATCATTTTGTAATCTCTGTATACAGAAAACGGAGAAGGCCAAAATTAATTTTTTATTTTGATATGTGAATGTAGACTTTTGACATTGACATATTGATAGTGGAAAATATATTTGTCAATTTTTAATTTTACAATTTTTAGCAAAAATATAAAAGAAAGATCCATTTTTAAAACACAAAAACTACAATATATTAAAAATTATGGCTTCATCTTCATTAGAAAATCTAGAAACACAACTGGAAATGTTTATAGAAAATGTGCGTCAAATCCATATTATTGTTAGCGATTTTCAACCTCAAAGCCAAAATGTCCTGAATCAAAAACTGTAAGTGCAATTCAACTAACAAATAATATTTTAATTGCTAATTAATTTTTCAGACAAGCTTTGGTCCATGGTTTACAAGAAGTTGACAAATTAAAATCTCAGGTCCAAGATGTACATGTACCCTTGGAAGTTTTTGAGTATGAATTTATTTTTAATTATTGTGATAGTGTTGATTAAACTTTAATTTATTTTCAGTTATATCGACCAAGGGCGCAACCCACAGTTGTACACCAAAGATTGTATAGAGAAAGCTTTGGCCAAAAATGAACAAGTTAAAGGAAAAATAGATGCTTACAGAAAATTCAAAGCTAACATGTTAGTTGAGCTAAGTAGGACATTTCCCAATGAATTGAGCAAATATAGGGCTTTGCGTGCAGATGAATAATTGACAGTTTTTAATCACAATAAAAGAGAATCTAAGTACACTATTGAATTAATAGGTACTGCATATAATTTAATATTAATAATAGACTTTTAAGAATGTATTAATTAAAATGTGTTTTATTGATTGTTATGCATGTGTCTTAACATGTTATTGTATTATGAAATCATTGAAAATCCTGTTTTTAAAATAACTGCATTGTTCATATTCCAAAGGACACCAGAAGGTTAATAAGAAAAGAAATAGGATATCTGTCCATTCACTAATTTAAAATTTACAAGATTGATCTAAATGAGAATAAAAACTGTCCTTTTATAAAAGATAATTTTTGTGGTTTTGACAATTTATTATTTCATCAGGATATTGTATTTTCATATATTAAGCATTATGTACAATGTACAGAATTTTTGTAGCTAAGTATAAAGAATGATTTTATACATTTTTTAAATGATTTTGTATGTGGTCTGAATAAAGAAAATTGAAAATCCTTTAGCTATATTACAATTTTTTTCAATTTTAATTTAACTATTATCTAAAAATGTAATTCCATAAAACTACTGTGAGTAATATCCACAGAAATTATGGAACATTTACGTTTGGTGGTATTGCAGAATGTTAATTGTTAAATACATAAATAGGGTTGGAAAAATGAGTAAAAAATCAGATTTCGGGCTTTACATGACAAGTATCAAAAAAAGGCTGAAGCTCTGACTATGTTTTTTGGATGCACATTTTGATATTCTATTTTCTGTGACATCACTATTAGAGGTATATTATGACTATGAAGACTAGTCTTCATAATTATGACAGGTCATCACCAGTTTTTTGAATGGTAAAACTTTTTTGATAGTACCTAACAATTAAAAAAACATTTTTTGCATTTTTCGCGATATGCTACAATAATAAATGAGATAAATAGTTTTTATTCATAACATTGTACTTTAAAATTAATAAAAAATATTTAAAGAAACTATTTGGATATAGGGTGTTCCAGAATAATGTGCCGTAAACAGATCTTAACTAATTAATAAGAAAAGCTAAATGTAATTTCATGTAAACTTTCAAGTTTTCATTCTACAGGGTGATAAAGTTAATTTTATAAATATCTTCCCATACAGAAAACATTGTAACTTAAAAACATGTTGACTCGATATGTTTCTTGGCAAAATTAGACTTTCTCTCTGAATTTTTTATATTTTGAATTAATTTTAGTTTTTGTATTTTCACATTAAAATGGACACATAAGCTTTCGACCTCTGTCCTTATTTATTTGCAATAATAGTAATATACATGTTTAACTAACACTCTATTTCGATAAATAATGGCAACCCTTTGGTGTAGAATCAAGGGCTAAGAAAACAATTTTAATCCACATTTTTTGAACACCCTATATTTCATAAAAGTTAAGATTAATAAATATTCCTCGCGCAATTTGCCACAAAAAAGGGACACTTGGCTGATCTCTGTAGAACATTCGATTTTCGAGATTTTTTCTTTTTAGTCCTACTCAAACATGAAATCTATGGACAATTTGATCAAAGGCCGATTTCATAATGAATATATTAAAAGGTCTATTGACTAATGGGATCAAGACTCAATAAAAATTTGAATTTTTGGAATTATATAATGGACATAGCTTTCATGTGTTGGTAGGTTCTAAAACTGAAAAATCTCGGAAATGGAATGTTTTACAAAGATCAACCAAGAGTCCCTTTTTGTGACGAATTGCGAGATGAATAATTATTAATCTTTACTTTTAGTAAATATATAGGGCGTTCAAAAAATTTGGATCAAAATTGTTTTCTTGGGCCTTGGATTATACGCCAATGGGTATTCGTTAATTCATCCAAATAACGTGTCATAATTAATAATGATAATTAACAAGTAGGTACCCAGACAACACACCAAATACCAGAGATATCCACAGAATTTCTTTTGTGGATATCCAATATATCTACAGGATTATCAGAAATATTCTGTGGATCTAATATGGATATCCAAATGTCCGTCTATATCCAGAATATAGAAGATATCCTAATGGATATTCAGCAAAATATCTAATAGGTATCTTCCAGAAAATACAAGAAATCCCAGAGATATCCACAGAATATATTTTGTGGATATTCAATATATCCAATATATGGATATCCAACCAAATGTCCGTTTATATACCAGGATATAGAAGATATTCAGCAAAATATTTTATGGGTATCTTTAGTAGAGGTTCATAAGTAACCAATAATTATTGAATAACGTCGAAAGAAAATAGCAGAGATAAAAAATATTTTCAACACTCTGCCTTTCATTTTGCCCACTAAGGAGAAAATCATCCTTATTAGGACTCTTCAGCAATAAATGAAAATTCTCGACTCCAGTCTCTAATGGAGTGATTAGTACACAAATTTCGATCGAACTCAATTACGCCGGGTAGAGCATGAGTAGATGCGATAGTGGTATCGCCATCTATACTTAGTAAGCAGAATCAAATAACATCTAGTGGATATCCACGATGGTTTGCGTTCGCGCCTAGACTTTGATATATTTAGTGGATGTTCATGGGATATTGAATACACCTTAAAAAAATTAATTTTAAATATCTGAACGGTACTATTAGCCACAATGGCGTAATTTTTTAATAATTTACTATATAATTACTATTTATGAACATTTGCATGTCTATAAATTACATTTCATGGATATAAAATAGATATCTACCATGGACTGGACATTCAGTGGATATTGGGATGTTCAGTAGATATCCAAAGGATTTGGTGTGCTGTCTGGGTACATGTTTTTAAGTTAAAGTATTTACCGTAAAGGAAGATATTTAGAAAACTATGTATTTATGAAATTCATTTTATCACCCTCTGTAGAATGAAAACTGGGACGTTTACAAGTAAATTATGTTTAGCTTTTCTTAATAATTATTATATAATTATTAAAATCTAAAAGTTTTACAGTTTTTGGTACTTTATTCTGAAACACCCTGTATATACTTTTTGATACAAAATGTAATGCCTCCTCTTGATAAGAGGCCTCTTGGCGACCAAGAAGCTGGCTCTGTACTCGGACACCTCTTGGTAACGCAGAGGTCGGGTTGTCGCGTATATCTCTTTGAGCGTGAGAGGCTGCGATTGCCCCCTGGATGATTCACAATGGGCCTAGTGAGGCTAAGTAATGTGGAGTAATCCCACTCTCTGTACCTTACAGATATTGTTAAGAATAACGTTTTGTAAGAATTTTTTTCACCAAAATATAATGTAGGTATTACTAATTTTAGCGACCATACACGCAATAATTATGTTTATTGGTATCTTATATATGGGCGGTTCCAAGGGGGGGGGGGGGGGCTATGGGGGCCATGCCCCTCTTCCCCCGATATGAAAACTTACGATTTATGGGCCTTTTATTCAAAAAAATATGCTAAAAAGGGAATGGCTAAAGGCATACTAAATACTAGGTAAAAGCTACAGACGCGAGGTTAGAATAAGTTCCCCCGAGGTAGGTATTTGTACAAATTTACTAACAAATCTACTAAAGTTATTGCGCCTTGCAAAATCAAATTTTATTTGATAGCGTTTGGTATAATTTTTTTATATATATCGAATGAGAATGATATCAGTAATTTTTAATTAAACATAGTAAATTAAATTTGGTTGATTCAAATTGTAGGCGTATTTTCGAAATTTAATGTGATATATATGGTACACACGCGGGCAGATAAATTTATTAAATTAAAACTCAATTTTTATTTGTAATATAATTTATTGTACCTTCCTAGTTTTTTGTTGTATTAGACTTTTGAACAAATATTATTCTTATTATTACAATTATATCTTGGTACACGTTTAAATTAAATATGCTTTCCCAAGTTTTATAGGTAGTTGGAAAATATTTGTACATACTTATTTTTAAAGTTAAAATATCGTATTTGAAATGTAGGTATATATTTTAAATTTGCAG
Source organism: Psylliodes chrysocephalus (assembly GCA_927349885.1). Lineage (NCBI taxonomy): Eukaryota > Metazoa > Arthropoda > Insecta > Coleoptera > Chrysomelidae > Psylliodes > Psylliodes chrysocephalus. The sequence continues at coordinate 59,499,597 of OV651821.1, forward strand.
TTATTTTTTATAATGTACCTATATAGATACTACTTATAGGTAGGTACCCATATAATATTATTTGTAAGTACTCCTAGAGGTATATAAGCGTATACAATGTATGATTTATTATAATTTATAAAATATTAAAAATCTGATGCGTCAAACACATGACTTTTCTGTCTAGTTATTACAGGTTTTTTCGGTTATTTTGTACAACCTACCTATAATGTCTTATATTGTGTGTATCACCCTTGTAAATGTTTATATATATTTTCCACACATCTTACTGGAAACTTTTTTTTTTATAATATTACCTCTGATATTACCAACGAAAATACTGAAAAATAAAAATATACACTTGTCCTCAAATTTTTTCATTATGGCCCGTTTTAGAGAAATCATGTGTAGAACAACAAGTGTAAATTAAAAATTTAAAAAAACCGACTTCAAAAACGTGCAGATGCCATCACCACATCTTAACCAAATTTATATGGGATCACCCCTGAGGTACCCCCTTACTAACAAAAAAAGAATCATATAAATCGGAAAAGGTGGTAAAGCATTACCGCTAAACATACATAAAAAATGAAGAGTTTGAGGATTTTCTCATGGATACAATTATCAGATTTTGACCAAATTTATATGGGACCACCCCTAAAGTAGCCCCTTTCTAACAAAAAAAGAATTATTGAAATCGGACACCGTGTTAACAAATTATCGCTGAACATACATAAAAAATGAAGAGTTTGAGGATTTTCTCATGGACCCAATTATTAGATTTTGACTAAATTTATATGGGACCACCCCTGAAATACCCCCTTTTTAACAAAAAAAGAATTATTGAAATCGGACACCGTGTTAAAGAATAATCGCTAAACATACATAAAAAAAAAAAAAAAAAAATCGCGACGAATTGATAACCTCCTCCTTTTTTGAAGTCGGTTAAAAAAGATAGAGAATATATATGACATCACAAACAACTTTTATTTTAACAATTTGTCAAATTTCTCGAATTCGGACCATTTTAAGAAAATTATAGAGAATAACATTACAAGCAACTTTTATTTAAAGATCTTCTCCAAGCGTAAATATAACATATACTCCATAAAGTAGAAAAATGACACTCTATATAAAGTACTCCCCCCAGATGTTCCCGCTATGCTCAAAATAATAATGATCTCACCGCAGAATGGATTAGGTATAAAGCTTAAGTTTAAAAATTGGTGTTTTCTCTGTATCCGCTCATTAATTATCGACTATATACAGTTACACATACACAGACATTGCAAAAATAGTCAAAATGGATTAAGGGGACCCCAAAACGAAACAATCCGTCGAAAAAATCATGATTTCTATAGGTACTTTTCTTGTGTATATACAGACAGGAAAGTAAAAATTAGATACTCAAAATAACAAGTAAATGGTTGATCTGAATAATTTTAAATATTTTGAAGTCAGCAAGTGCCTAAGTACAAATCGCTGTACCTACAAATACGTAATTTAAGAGATTCCAAAATATGCCTGACAATGCAGCGGGCCGAGCCCGTAGTGAGCACAAAGTTCAAAAAGCTAACTCAACGCGCTTCACTTGACTTGACATGACATTTTCGAACATCAAACAGCTGATGAGAAGGTTGATGTAGCACGTAGCAACTTTACTGAAGATTATTGAAGGCTCAGGGGCAATAAAGAACCGTAGTCAATGTCAATAACTCCTGTTTTTCTGTGTTAAAGATAATTAGCTACCAAGATTGATATAGACTATCCTTTTACAACCATTTAACTTTACGCGCATGGGCTGATAGCAAATTCTTGTTGACATTTCAAAAATTATATATTCATCGAATCCCTCTGGCATGGTAGTCAGTGGTCGGAGTTCGTTGTTTTACCCGGTGGCATGGTAGATAGTGTTGTGAACTAATAAGAACATAAAAACTACTCTTAAAAGAAAAATACAAAATGATTGAAGGTTATGGACCAGTAATGCAAGCCTTCTTGGGCACCCTCTTCACATGGGCCATGACAGCTGCTGGAGCCGCTGTTTGTATCTTTGTACGAGGCTCACAGGTTAGGACATAACCTCAACATGTAAACAAAATCAATTCCATCATCTTTTCATTCATCTTTTTGGGATAATACATACAGACATACATTTGTTAGTTAACTACTTTGAGTTGTTTTTATGTGATAGTATCTTCTCTTTCATTTCATCTACTACTTAATTGTTAATATTCTATTATTTTGTGTTAATAATTGTTTTATACTTATACCATCATTTTGATCAATTAAATCATGGCTAAATATGTGGTATAAATTCATAATAGCAGTTAGTAAACGAGAAGCAAATAAATTAATAAGTCACCCTCTTATTAGTGAATTTCAAACCCCTGAAACCGACTGAGCTTGTGTGGGGAAGGGATGGCTAATATTATTATTTGCCATGGTACTGCAGGGCATCTTAAAGATGATACAGATGAGGAAAACCTCACCCATCATCCTACCTATGCCCTTTTATTTGTAGCTAATAGGTATTTCTTCGTATTTAAATAAATTCGATTTTTATTATGTTTAATTTATTTAGGTATGATAGATTTGGTCCTTCACACTTGTAAGAAATATTGGATCAAAAACATATTTAACAATAATATCTCCAAATTCTTTTAATATCTGAATAAAATATTCTAATGGCTTCAAGTGAACTACCATTGATATTTTTTATTTTTTTGTCCCATAATGAACCCGAATAGTTCAATAGTCTACAACTTCTTTGCTATGAATGACAACCTGTTTCACAAGTTTTTGGAGGACGGATTTATAACATGTTCAAAGAATTTAAATTCTTAAATTTTATCATTTATTATTCATAAAATGGGTTATCCCTTATACATAGTAAACATGGTGAATTTCTTAAACAATTAAGCTAAACTACTTAATCTTTTCAAAAACAAATGCAAATTTATTTAAATAAATATTTTGTGTGGAGATATTTAAGTCGAATAACAACTTAATTCTTGTTGATAAAAAATAATACTATAAAATATAGATAGATATAAAATTATAAATATTCTAAACTACATTCTTGTTAGAATTTGCTTGCTAAATATTTGTTTATACATTTCACAGAATGTTTAATGATCCACTATTGTTTGAAATATACAGATATGAATACTTTCAATTGATTTTTTTACAATTTAAGGACATGTGTACCTGCTTATTTTTTAATTATTTATAAATAAGTATAAGTATCTAGTAGTATAATAAATTATACAGCTCATGCATGTGATTTTTTGGCAATTAATCCCAATATTTACTTTTTTAAATCATTGTCAATAAATAATGAGGATACTTAAGAAATAATAAATATACATTTATTGATTGACTAGTGAAAACATTTAAATTTGCTTTACTTAAATGCTTAACTTAGTCCATTTATTAAGCCTGATAAAACAAGTCTATCATTTTTTAACATATCTTGTTTTTTAATATCTCTATAGCATATCTTTTTTGTTTTACTGATTTTTTTTAAGAAAAATTGAAAAAAAAATGTACATATTTATACAAATATTTGCTTAGATCAGAAGGTAATTCATCAATTTGTATTGACACAATATAAAATATCTATTATAGAATGGGTCATCAAATCTGTATTAGTCTTCAAAAAAGACCATAAATTATTAAATCAATGCAGCAATCAAATATACTACTGCAAAATTCACTTGATAATAATATTTATGATTCGGGTCCTTTTAATTCTCATGGGAGTTTTATTAAGCAATAAATACCTGACAAAGCTTACTTTCCTTATTTTATACTTTTACAGGTCCAATTTTTAAATAATTAAAAAAACCCCTTTTTACATAGCACTTTACACAGTTTTTACCACCATTTCATATGGGTGGCACAAAATTGATCGAAAACAGTTGATCAAATTTATTTGATTGAAAAAACATTTTATTAAATAATAAATCGAAAGAAAAAATTGTCAAAAAGAAAAATGATCGAAAAGAAAATTGATCGAAAATATATTTGATAGAAAAAACAATTGATCGAAAATCAAATATACATAAAAACAGAAAAAAACTCTACTAACTTACCTTACACCTAGATCCATCGCTGGTTGCTTCGCAAAAAAATAACCTAACCAATTTACCTAACCTGTACGAGAGCAATCAGTTAAATTTAAATGGCTCCAGGCCGCACAGGTTAGGTAAATTATTTGTTTTTTAAATTTTTTTCATTTGTATATTTTTTTGCGAAGCGACTCTCGACGGCTCCAGACCGCACAGGTTAGGTAAATTAATTCAGATTTTTTTTAATCGTTCTCATTTTTGTATAATTTTTTTGCGAGGCAAACTGCGACGGCTCCAGGCCTCACAGGTTAGGTAAAGTTTTATATAAAAAAACTTACTGAAATGCATATTTTGTACAAGTTAATCATAATGCTTTAATCTCAATGACGATAAATACTCCTTTAGCTTTAAAAATATTAATTTTTAAATTGACAGTATTGTAAGGATAAAATTTGTTAAATGAGGCAGCTATCGTTTTAGATTATCGAAAAATTTGCCATTAGTAACTAATTTGACGATAGCCGCTGAGTTTATTTTCCCGGGTAATGGGGCTTAGACGGACGGTTGCATGGTGTCGTTAGACTTTTTTTTTATATTTTCGATCTAATGAATTTTAGATGTATTGTCTTTTCGATTTAATATATCTTCGATCCAATGTCATTCGGCAAAATGCATTTTCGATCAAATTTCCAATTCGATCAAATGTTTTTTGATCAATTTTGTGCCACTCATTTCATATGACACCATTCGACCATTGCCAAATGTCCTGATGGCCGATGAAAGGTAGTCTAATCACTAATCAGTTACCTTCCGTAAGAGTTAACCGAACACCTTGATCATTTATAGTTCCTTTTTAGCCTTTTAGACCAGGGTCGATAATTTTTGAAACAAAAAAAAATAATAGTAGGATGAAACCTGTTAAAAAAGGACGAGAATATAACAAAAATCAAAGGAAAAATAATTTACGGGCGATCTGAGGTCGGGAAGTGGAAGGGGGTGAGTTTTTAAGGGTAAAAAACGGTGTATCTCGATTTCCGGCAAAACTACAAGTCCTATGGAAAAATATTAAATGACAAAGTTGTAGGTAATAAAGAGACCTACAACTTTTGTGATTACACTTTTTTCACATAACCTCAAAATTTATGTGAAAAATTCAAATAATCAAGTTTTTGGTTTTTTATTTTTATCTCATGCAAAAAAAAAATTTTTTTCTCGAAATTTGGTGAAAACTTACTTTTATGTCCTAAAGACAATGTAATTTTTTTGATTTGAAATATTTATTTTTTCACCTTATTTTGACTTAATATCGAAAAAACACCCTAATTTTCAATCCAAAATTCTCGCGTCAAAATATCAGCTTTTTAAAAAAGTTGGGGAGTTTTTTGTTCGTTGAAATCTCCTTTCTGATAATGTAAAAAAATATATACATAATACATAACTATGGTAAATGTTCTCAGAAAATGCAAAGTAAAGAAAAAAACTCGAATCCGATTTTTTTTTTAATCACTATGTACAATTTTGAGCTATTTAGTAAAATTGACACTTTAATTACTTGAAAAACGTCAGATTCTATGTTACGTTGATAAACAAAAAAATTACAAATCCATAAATCATAAAAATTGCAAGAAACATGCGAAAATAGTTGTTCTAAATATTAAAGATAGGATTTAAAGGGGGGATTTCAATGGGCCATGTTCACATGTGAGATATGCTGTTTTATAAATTATATTGTAATAGTTAGTCGCTATACAAGTTATTCTAAATAGTCAGTTCGTTAAAAAAGCCAAAAGTTTTTAAATTAAGCCCAATTGAAATTTAAAATTTGAAATTATACGTCATCGGGAATAGACCAATCATCTTGTGTCGAAGTTTTTTTTGTTATACAAAACCAAGCCAACGAACAAACCGACAAACAGAATGTCGAAGTGAACGCACATCTAAGTGACATTAAAATTGACACCACCTAACCTTAGTTTTTTGTTTTGGTTTAATTTTATTATTAATATGAAAATCAGCTGGATTTATAAAAGTTGAATCAAGTGTTTTACCCATTGTAAACGAAAATATGATTACCGAAATGATTACTGCATTTTTTAACAATACTCAGTTTACAAAATTCAGAAAGGTAAGACTTTGTTTTAATAGTAGGTAGTTACAGTTTATATGGAGCAAGTAAAACATATTTTTCCTACGACCACTTAGGAAAGTGACACATATCACACTATATAGTCCTATGGAAAGTGTCCTATATCACACGCGTATGACTAAGAATTTACTTTCCACCCAAGTGAGAATATGTTACTTTCCGCAGTAGTTGTCAAAAAATGTCAAACACCTAATTTCTATTTTGATCTATGTAATGTCCATATTAATACTAAAATCGATATGATTGTTAAATTATTGAAATTGTTTTAAATTAGATCCTAGATATTTGTCTTTAACAATTATTATTAAAATAATTTTAAAATAACTAAGATTATGTTTGCTCTTTAATTTGGGTAAATACATAACCGATTAGATCATTCAATTGACGTAAGGCCCATTAGCTCAGTTGGTTTGGACGTCGAACTTATCAACTTTGCCATTTTTCGACCGCGTTCAATCTATGGTTCAAATCCTGGCGGAGCAGAATTATTTTTGTTTTTTTTTTTTTTTATTTTTTATTAGTTTTTTTTTATTTAGAAAATATGAAAATTGAATAAATACGATTATTGTTGATTATTTTTTTTAAATACATTTTAATTATTATAGTAATAATAACCTTGGTTTTACATTTTTTTGATGACATTATTTTGTGGTCGTAGGAAAAATATTGTACATCACTTGTGTGAAAAGTGATTTTCCACACTCGTGTGATAGTCGCACTCGGCTTGCGCCTCGTGCGACAATATTTCCCACTCGTGTGAAAAATGTCACTTTCCACACTCGTAATGTAATATACTATATCTCCGGTTTTATTTTTAGATCTGCCAAGCAAGAATATGGGGATAATTTCTTTTTCCATAAGAGAGAAGGAGACAAATTACACCTAAACATAAAGTACGGCAAAAACCTTCTGATGAGGTCGTTGTAATTAACAAAAATGAAATTTTTAGTGCACAATATACTTAGGATATGCTGCATGTTAAGGTTTGTAATATTTATTATGCTTTTTTGTTTTTATATTACATATAATAAACAGTGTATAAGGCCCTTTATTCCTATAAATATTTTTTTTCTAATTTTGACATATAGACATTTTTTGTAATCGCAGCAAGTGTTAAAATAATCTAGAAACAGATTTTGTTAGTGAACCTAGTAATAATTATGATACCAAAGAATGCTGCAGAGCACCTATGAAATTTTGAGTTAAAAAATATGCCATATTTTTAGGCTATTTTTATACCCTTTTCAAAAATTTTATGCTCCTCGTTTTTTGCAAAACTTAAAATGCTCTATAGCTTCGAACGAAGTCAGCAAAGCACCTCTGTTTTATAAAGTTTTTTCTTTAAAAACAGCAACACCATATATTTATGCACTCGAAATATTATATTTTTAAAAATACATGGTGCTTGCTAACCTTCGAAAGAAGCCAGCAGAGCAATTCGGTTTTTTAAAGCTTTTTTCTAAAAACCACACACCATTTTTAGAATATTTTTAGACTCTTGAAATATTGTAAAACTTTACTAAAAAAATTGCTATTTTTAAATAATACAGGGTGCTTTGTTGGAACAAAGTCAGCAGGACACTTCAGTTTTTTAATTTGTTTTTTTTTATATATAAAAACAACTACTTATGACACATGTTTAGGCTGTTTTAAAATCCTAAAAATGTGGTAAGTACATTTGTTTTCAGAAAAAAACTTTGAAGTCAGCAAGGAATTGCGAATTTTTTTTAAAATGCCAAATTTCGAATATTTTATAATATTGTAGGAGCCAAAAAACGTGGTGTGGTTTAAAAAAAAACTGGGGTGCTCTGCTGGATTCGTTTGAAGCTAACAAAGCATCCCATAATTTTTTATTTTATAATACTCAATAGCCTAAAATGAGACATAGCTGTTTAAACAAAAAATTGTATTTTTAAAAATGACAAGTTTTTTTCGAAAAGCTCTATAATATTTCAAAAATGTGGTGAGATTGTTTTTTTTTAAGTTTTGAAAATCCGAGGTTCTTTACTGGATTCGTTCAGAGCTAGTAAAGCTCTGCTCGTCTTGTTACATAAAATAAAGGCATTTTGTAGCTGGTTATATAGTTATTTTGTAACTGCATATCTAACCCTTTTATTTTTTTCAGTTGGTTGTAAATATGTGGCTTCATAGAAGAAGTGAGGAACCATCTGTAACATCTACTCAGTGTTATTGGAAAGGCTCTAATTTATCAAAATGCGTAAATATTGATGTACACTTGGCTAGATTGTTAAAGAAACCTCTTCATCCACTACAGGAAAATAAATCAGTACTTTTATATTCTTAGGATTTGTATATATATTTTTTATTTGTAAATAAATTGTTTTTTACTTCATTTTTCTCATTTTTTATTAAATGGTTAATAAATAAAATTTTCACAGATTTTTATATTTTTGTTTGTAAACAATAATTGAAGAGTTTTTATTAAAAATCACCAATGTTAATAATAATAACTTAAGTCAATATTATTCTTTCTCCTTTTTTAATGCTATTATCAATAAAGGTATTACTTTAGCTTGACCTATGATCAATTTTTAAATTTTGTGATATATTTGGTTCGACAGAAAAAAAATTATAACCCTTTGACATTGGTTGTTTTTACTTAGATTTTCATAAAAAATAAACGGAACTGCAAACATGTTTTACTATCGTAATAACGAATAGCAACATTAAATTTTTTTTTCACATTTATCACTGTTGTCATTTTCATAATGGATTGATAAGAAGGCACTTTCTGGTTTTTTGAAAAAGGTGGCAAGAATTGTGATATTTTTAAATTTATCAGCAGTGATACCACATGTAGTTACCCGATTTATTGGAATATATAGACTTTGCTACCACATTCAACTGAACTTGGTTGTTTTTAATATTTATCACTGTGACATAGGCGTTTTTGTCAAAATGTTTCATTTTAAACTGCTGTAAATTGGTGCCTTTGTTTTGGTAGTTTTAGTCCCAAAAAAATCTATGCATATACAGGTACTCTTTCCTCTTTGATTTGTTCGAAAAGTTAAAATTTTATAAAAAAATACATTGGGTGTTTAAAAACTCATTATAATCCCTGAAATGTGATAATTAGGTAAATTAAATTAAAAAAACAAACAAAAAAAATTTATTAAATTAATATTTACTCTTACAAAATAGGTTCTTGTAAGTTAACAAGCAATTATGCAGATATTACTAAGTAAATGTACTTGCTTAAAATTCACACACGAATGTGGTTTTAACATGTTAAATTAACTAACCCTTCTTATAACTCTTTCCACATGTATTCTTAGAGATGCTATTCTTTTACTTAATTGTACATCTTCTGGAGAACTTTTTTCATTCTGTGATACACTAGGTGTGGCTTTACTAAAGTGCATCCCATGTTTTCAAGTAGCTGAATATTCTGAAACCCCTATCTGCCATTATATGGGATCCAGGAACCAGTTTGTTTAAATACCCACATTTTTCTATTATTTCTTTATCACTAGTTCTTCCACAAAATGATGAATAAATTCGGTATCTTCAAAACTTTCAGGAGATTCTGCATTTTCTTCCAGAAGGGTTTTTAGGTTATACACCTAAGAATTTATAGTAGCCTCATTTTCAATTTCCTGAAGGGGACAATTAGCAGAAATTGCTGCTACATCTTGATAATCCGGTGTATTTTTATTAAAAAGTTCACGAGAAACATCACTAGTAGAAGGTTGATTTTCTTCTTTCCAAATTTCTAGGAACACTAATAAATATTTTTGAAGATGAATGTGAATCATTATCACATTCTGGAACAAAACACTTTTTCGTTGTCATAATATTTATAAAAAGTACAAAATTAAACACTCAAATTCCAAATAAATTCTTGATCGAGATCGAGACACTATGATGACAGATGCCATACACAGTGCTGCCATTTTGCCATTTTCTGAATTATTAAGTGTCTTTTAAAACAATGAAACTTTAAATATGGTAAAAGTTTAAACAGAAATAATACTTTCAAAAAACATTTGATATTATATATTTAAAACATATTTGTTTAACGATGTTTTAGAAGTCTAAAAGTAAGAAGGAGTACACAAACGAACGTACATCACTTCTCGTAAACCTTTTAGCCGGCAACGTTGTGCGCTAGCTCCTATTGGTCTATTCCCGGTGACGTCATAAATTTTTAAAAAATTCATAACTCCGGCAAATGAATAGATAAAAAAAAAAAAATAAAAAAAATGTAGTTTTATTTTTAACTCTACTATTCATAAAAAAAATTTCAAAATTTTTGAACATGCCCCATTAAAAAATGTGATTGCTGCAATTTTTTTTAGTCAAAAAGTTGATTTATTAAATTCTAGTTACATTTATGTCATAGAATATCTCATAATATATAAATAGAAATGTAAATCGTACTATTGAATTTAGATACTTTATACCGATTATATTTTAAAATGCATTAATCTTCTTATTTATAAATCTTATCTTGAACGCTAATCACTTATCCATTACTTTTTGTCTCTTCGGTGGCATTTCTTCATCGTTAGATTCGACAAACCTTCCCGATTCTAGTAGATCTTCGAAATCTAACTTCCTCGTAGGTATATAAGTTATCTTAAAATAGCAATAAATAGGCATCTATGAACATAATTTAAAGAATATTCTACAACTTTCTCAAAATATTGTAGATGTCTTATTAAATATTAACTTATTTGGTTGTTAATTATAGTAGTATATTTCGATTTGTATTTTTTGTTTATCAATGTAACATAGAATCTTACGTTTTTCAAGTAATTAAAGTGTAAATTTTACTAAATAGCTCAAAATTGTACAGTGATTAAAAAAAAATTTCGGATTCGAGTTTTTTTTCTTTTCTTTGCATTTTCTGAGAACATTTACCACAGTAATGTATATATTTTTTACATTATCAGAAAGAAGAGATTTCAAGGAACAAAAAACTTGATTATTTGAATTTTTCACATAAATTTTGAGGTTATGTGAAAAAAGTGTAATCACAAAAGTTGTAGGTCTCTTTATTACCTACAACTTTTTTTTTTCCCTAGGACTTGTAGTTTTGCCGGAAATCGAGATACACCGTTTTTTAACTTTAAAAACTCACCCCCTTCCACTTCCCGACCTCAGATCGCCCGTAAATTATTTTTCCTTTCATTTTTGTTATATTCTCGTCCTTTTTTAACGGGTTTCATCCTACTATAATTTTTTTTCACTTTTTACCATTTTCAAAATTATCGACCCTGGTCTATTTATTTTTAGTCCAATAATAACAAAATTTAGGATGGAAAACTCGTTGATTTTTTTTGTAAACCTTCGAAAAATATTTTAGAAAGGAATTAAAAATAAAATATTTACGCGCCATAATGTATTATATATTATGAAATTTTGCTGCTTTCTGTTTTAATAAAATCAAGTCATATTTAAATGGGAGGATTTCCCACCTTTTTTTTAAACGGCTCTATATAGTGCTGACTTATCGTTGCACAAATTTAAAGCTCTATATTCTCGAGAAACATAATATTGGGAAGTATTTCCTGTCAGTGGCGCGCTTATAAATACAATTTTATATTAGAAAATCCTTAAAACGTGTTTGCTTTCGCGAAAGGTCCGGTTTGCTCTAAAATGTATTCTATAATTATTACATATTATGGCATCTACCATTAATTGATTTTAAAAAAACTATCTGAAATTGGTATTGCGCTAATTAATTTATACCTAAGCACTATTTCACAGTTATAATTTTATTTATTTAACAATTAACCTTTACTTGACAACATTTATATTGAAACCTCTGTTTATAAACTTTAACTGACTCACTAAACAAAGTCACACCAGTTATATAAAGCCAGCCCTGCTCGAGAAGATTCTCGTTGGTAGTCTAGAAGCTCTCGAAATCCTTCCTATATGAGTCAGCCCGCGCGCAAATATTCCTTCAGTAACTTCTCGAACGAGTCCGTTTGTCTCTGTCTAGCAGTACAGCGAGAAGACCACGGTTGGACCGGCCCTCGCATGACAAATCAGTTATTCCCAATTAATTCGCCTCAAATTGGCCCTGTCTGTTTTTATTATTCTTGCACGATGTTCTATGTAACTTGTTTTAAAAATATTCACTGCTTTATTTGCGGACGTGTGTTAAAGTTTTCTTAGCACGAAGGTCTTCAGCTTTATATGCATATATGTATATGCAATAAGTGTATCGGGAATAAAATAATTCATATTTGGCTCGTTGGGGCAATACTGAGCATGTGCATTGAGTTGGTTAAACAGGACGGGGTTTATTTCCAATGTTAAAATTATTTCTTACTTAATTATTTCCAATATTTTATAGATTCATTATTTTGTAAAATTATAAAACATACAGCTTATAACATTTCCAAAAAATAAAGCGTGTAAAAAAAAAATAAGAATATTTTTTTGTTGTTACTAATTTGGCGTTTTATTGCGAGTTTTAAAGTTGAGTGTACTTTAAATGCGGCTTAATGAAATAAACAGATTTGTCCGATAGCGAATGAGTAATTAGGGTTAGAAACAGTTTTTATACAAAAAAATGTAGATGAAATAATAATAATAATAATAATAATAATAATAATAATAATAATATTAGATGAAATAGTAGTATCGTAAGAACAATATGAAATTTTGGTCTTTATTTCTATATTTTCTCATTTTAGGCCAATCAAATTAATATTTTTTGAGAAAAATAATTTCCAGCAAGCTGGAAATCGTTTTAATATCTTTATTTGGTACTAGATGCCTGTAATCTAATTTTGCATTATCCCAGGATGTGAGCATACATTTTGGTTGCCAAAAAACCGTCAATTTTTTTTACTTTTTTTAGTTTTTTGCCTTTAGTTGGAAAACGATGCGTCGAAAGGAAAATGTCATTCCAGTCAATATTAAAAAGGACTAAATTCTGCGTCGAGTGACATTTTAATTCGGTTCAGTGGTATAGCCAAAATAAACAGCAATTAGCGCCAAATAAAGGCGTTCAAAACGATTTCCAGCTTGATAGTAATTAATTCCTCGAACTGGTTTTTTCCGATATAATTGTATTGGCCTATTTTCAAGTAAACACGTTTTATTTATTTTGACGTAATAAAGTATAGTTGGAAAATAGAAAATGACTTGTTGTGTAGTTACAAATACCATGTACAATTATTGTAATTTCTATTAAAACGAATGCCAAAGAAGCATATTTTTAGGCTACTTTAAGGCAATTTTAATGCTATTTTTATACTCTATTCAAAAATTGTATGCACCTCGTTTTTTGGAAAAATCAAGGTGCTCTGCTAGCTTCGAACGAAGTCAGTAGAGCACCTCGGTTTATTATCTTTTTTTCTGAAACAACTATTTATGGCCACATTTTTAAGCTATTTTTACTTTTCTTTCTATATACAGATAAGGAAATTATAGGAATCATGATTTTTTCGACCTCGAGTTTTCGACGGATTTTTATGTGTTGAGGTCCCCTGAATCCGTTTTGACTATTTTTGCGATATGTGTGCGCGTGTGCGCGTGTGCGTATGCTTGTGCGTGTGTGTGTGTCTGTATCCACAGTATCTCATGAATGGATAACAAGAAAAACTCCAAATTTTAAACTTATAGGGGGTACTTTATAGTGGGTCATTTTTATATTTTATGGAATATATCTGTTATTTACGTTTGGAGGAGAAAATTTTTCAAATAAAAATTACTTCTTATATTATTTTCTATAATTTTCTATAATTCTTCTCCCATACATAATTTCTTTAAAATGGACCGTATTCGAGATATTTGGAAAAAAGTGTAAATCTAGAATTTTGAAGAAAACTCAAAAACAAATGGAAAAAATACCAAATTTAAAACTTAAGCTTTATTCCGGCCTGAGGTAAACTGATTAGATTTTGGACAGAGTCGGAACATCTGGGGGGTACTTTATAGGGGATCGTTTTTATATTTTATGGAATATATTCGTTATTTTCGGAGAAGAAAATTGTTTAAATAAAAGTTACTTCCTATATTATTCTCTATAATTTTTGATCCATACAAAATTTTCCTAAAATGGTCCGTAATCGAGAAATTATAATTTTTAAGAAAATTGTTAAACTAAAAGTTGTTTGCGATATCGATATTTATAATTTTTGTTTTATACATGATTTCTCTAAAATGGACCGTAATGGAAAAATTGGAGGAATAGTGTAAGATTTTAATTTTTCAGTATTTTTCTTGGCAATGAATATATATATAAAAAATGTTTCGAGTTAAAAGTATGTGGAAAATGTATATATTTAGTTTATCCTCTAAACTTTTACAGAGGTGCTACAATAGGTTGGAAAAGCCTGTAATAACAAGATAGGAAAGTCATGTGTTGGACACATTAGATTTTTAGTTACACTCGAAAATTTTTATATCAAGAACCTAAAAATAGCTTAAAGATGGGGCAGAAGTAGTTTTCAGAAAAAAAAATTAATTAACCGAGGTGCTCGGCTGACTTTGTATCAACAAAGCACACTGTATTATTTAAAAATAGCACTTTTTTACTATAGTTTTATAATATTTCAAGAGCCTAAATATGTGGTGAGATTGTTTTAAAAAAAGCATTAAAAAATTGAGGTGCTATACTGGATTCGTTCGAAGCTAGCCAAGCACCCTGTATTTTTTAATATTTTTTAAAAAATACTAAGTTTTTTCGGAAATTTTATATTATTTCAAGAGCATAAAAATAACTTAAAAATGTGGCATAAGTAGTTGTTTCAGAAAAAAAAAAACAATTAATCAACCGAGCCACTTTGCTGACAAAGCACCCTGTATTAAATAAAAATAGTAATTTTTTATTAAAGCGGTATATTTCAAGAGCTTAAAAATAGCCTATAAATGTGGTGTGGTTGTTTTTAGAAAAAAAAGCTTTAAAAAACTGAGGTGCTCTGTTGGATTCGTTCGAAGCTAGTAAAAAGCACCCTGTATTTTTAAAAAGTACAAATTTTTTTCGAAAATTTTTATCATATTTTAAGAGCCTAAAAATATCCAATGGTGTTGTTTTTGGTAAAAAACTCAAAAAAACTGAGGTGCTCTGCTGACTTCTTTCGAAGCTAGCAGAGCACCTTGAGATTTGGATTTGTTTTGATTAGGCTAAAATAGCCTAAAAATATGGCATAGGTTTTAAGTCAAAATCCCGTAGGTTGCCTTCTTTGGTATTTAAAACGAAGTTATTACATGAAAATACTTTTAGAATGGGCTTTTTATGGGTTCATAATCTAAAATATGGCACAAATCAAAATGTCCAACTACAACATCTGCTAATGTTAAGAGAGGGCCATATAAAATTAATATAAATAAAGGACATTGAAAAACATAAGATCCATCTAGGTATATACAATATACAGTGTGTCTACTTAAGTTGGAACCATATGGAAAACATTTTATATTATTGGTTTTGTGAAAAAATGTATTCTTAATAAAAAGTTCTGCATGGTCCAAAACTTAAAATGTAACCATCAGATATCTATTTATTATAATAATAATAATAATAATAATAATAATAATAATAATAATAATAATAATAATAATAATAATAATAATAATAATATCATCGTCTTTATTATTTCAAATCAAAAGTTCACATATATATTCATACAATAGAAATAAATTAACATTTGAAATAAAGGCGAAGTTCATTTTTTGCATTTCTACGAATGCAAAAAATGTTCTTCCACTTAACCCTTTAAGCTATATACGAGGTTTGTCTAAAAATATGAATTTTACTGAAGAGTAAAGTATCTTTATTTTTTACAATACAGAAGAACATTATAAAGTAAAGTTATTTTGAATTAAAAGTTATATTAAAATATGCAATTACAGTGATTTAGCATGAAAATTCGACACAAATGTCTGTAATTTTTAATTTTGTTTTTTAAATAAAAGAATAAAAATTACCATGTTTGGTTTTTCTCAGTTTCGTTGATTTTTAGTATATTCAATATTAAGAAAAATTAAAGAAAATGAAGTAAGAAAAATCTACTGAGATCCGAAAAACTGAAATGCAATTTTAGAAATAAAAAAATAATCACCAATTTCCCCTACGCAATTATGAAAAAAACACCCCATATACTCGAAGTGAAAACAACGACCAGGGATCAAACCAGGAACCTTTGGATTGTGGCCGTCCATGCTCTTACCAGTTGAGCTACGGAGGCACATGTCTTTCGACATCCGAACTGGTCGATTTTAAGTCAGATTCCGTCTCTCGTCGGCGCAAGCTCAAATTTTAATCTCATTCCAGCTCCCTCAATTATTCTTAAAGCCCACACTTGTGACATCGTGTAGAAAGGACGACCTTCTAAAAATTGTACTAGAAGGTTCCAGGTTCGATCCCTGATCGATGTACTCGTTTTTCTTTCTTTACTTCTCATCTTTTTCAATTTTTCTTTTTGTTTTCACTTTGAGGATATGGAGGTGTATTTTTGATAATTTCTTAGGGGAATTGGGGATTATTCATGTTCATATTTCCAAACTTGAAAATTAAACAATGTTGACAATATCAGTATTACTGTACAGAGTGAGCGATGTTTTATTTTCAAAAGAAATTGATCGGCGTAATATACAATCAGACCTCGGAAGTTGCAATACATACAAAAGTGAAATTTGTAAAAAAAATATCCAGTGAAATCTCGACGTTGATATTTCAAATCATTTTCATGTTATAAGTCTTTAAATTTGGTTCAAATATACTTACTTGGGTCACCCGGTATAGACGAGTGTGTTTCAGAAATAACTGGCCTTGAAAACAAAAAGAAATTGGCTAATTAATTAAACATTGACACGGTTTTGTAATTGTAGGTACTACATTCTACAAAAAGTAATATTTAGAATATTTAAAAAAATATGCATTCTAGAACAAAAAGTAATATATTATTATGTATCTATCGTTACCTATTAACCCCGAACTTTAACACTATTAGAAAAGATAAAACGTTATAGAAACATTTTATCCTTTTAAATATAATTTGTTAAATAAAATATTCAAATAATACCGGGTGTCCCATTATATTTTCCAACATTTAGCAAGCTTATAACTTTTAAACGAAAGTGCTTAAAAACATGCGGTTTTCACCGAAATGTTTATTCCAAGTTATATTTCGGTCAATCCAAAATTATTTAGCACTTCCGGTTTACTGAAAAACAAAATGGCGTTTTTTTAAAGACGAATTTGTTAATTTTTTTTAATGGAACACCCCGTATATTTTTTGATGCTTCGAAAGCCAGTCCTTTTAGCTACTGGCGATATAAAGTTTTTTTAAATCGATGAAGAACTGATTGAAATGTAACAAATTTACTGGTTTTTTAAATCATCCAACATAAATAAGTTACAAATTTAATTTATTATTGAAGGTAGTACATTTTAAATATTGATTTCTAATGATCAAATCATTTGGATCATATCTAAAAATTTTACACCCCTATGTACTCGATTGTCTTTTTTATTCACCTAATTTATAGACAGGTTGTGAAATTATTTTAGCTCTAAACCACCTTGTATAATACCTCTTTTAGTGTTTCCAGTAACTGCACTGCTATTTTCATTAAACGATGTTTGGCCCAATTATGCTAGTTGGTGAAATAAGTTTGAATAACAATAGTTCAAATTAGAAAATTTCGATCGTCAAAATTTCGAAAACAATAGTTCGAACTATAAAAATTCGAAACATCAAAAATACAAAAGTTCGAAAGACAAACTTTGAAACTAAAGAAGTTTGAAATTGAAAAGATCGAAACCAAAAAAGATCGATATTAGAACAAATGATTGAAATCGCATATGATCGAAATTGCAAATGATCGAAATCAGATATGATCACATCTTTTTTACATGCAAAAATCACTATCAAAAAGTACCCAATTACTAGAAGCTAGAAGAAATAGAAATTGTCCTAACCCCATTAATTTAATATTCTTATTAAGCAATGGTAATAAAGATATCTTTGACTTATTTGTTAATTTTTTCAGTTCAATTAATTTAGAAATATAATTCCAAAGTTTATTTTTTGTGTTCCCTTTTTCTTTTTCTACTTCGCATCTGAGGCAAATTGACTCTATCCAATATCCAATGCCAACAACTACACACAAAAATATGATTGAAAGCATAAATGATCGAAATCACGTTTAAAACTACTTATGTTCGAAATGGTATAAGATCGAAACCAATATTATAAAATTAATATTAGTTATTTTTCATTTTATCTATATTTTTTTTTATTAAAAGAGGAAAGATCCTACTCAAAAGTGACCATATTATTTTTTTAGTTTAATGATTTAAGTTTATTTTCAAGTTTTCTCATTTTAAAAACCAAACTAATTTACCTAACCTGCACGGCCTGGAGCCAACGCGGGTTATTTAATAAAGAATTATACACAAAATAAAAAATATATAAAAAACAATTAATTTGCTAATTTCGTAATATAATGCTTTCGATCTTATATCATTTCGGTCATTAGTACTTTCAAACATGCGATTTCGATTACATGTTCTAATTTCGAACTTTTTTTTTTCATATTAAATCTTTTCTAATTTTCGAACTCTTGACATTCGAACTTTTGTACCGACTTTCGAAAATTTTTAAAAATAACTTTTCATTTTCAAATTTTTTTGTATATTTGAATTTTTTTATTTTTATAACTTATTTCACCAACTCGGATTATACAGTAACAAGAACTGCAGATTTAAGATGAATCATCTATTTTAAAACTTAATTTCAATTTTGCACAAAGTTATTAATGAAGAAATTATATTTTTTCTTCGATTGACATTAAATGTCACTTTTAGTGACATTTCTCGATCAAAAAAGTAATACTTTTACTGCCTAGGCATTTAAAATCATTTTTACTGCCTAGGAATAAAAAACTTTTCTTCTTTTATCTTTTGAAGTCTTGCCTGCATGGGCACCCGGCCAAAAAAGTTACTCTAATAAATTAACAACAAAGTTACTATAAGTATTTTTATAAGAACTGAAGGTATATCCGTTATACTTTATACTTTAGTTCCTTTTTTTAAACACACTGTATAAACAATCGGAGAAAACAATATATGTTTTACACGGTAGAGAACAGTAGTTTACGTTATAAGCCCGTTGCCTAGATCTTTACATGCGAGCACGTAGAGATCAGGTAGCGGGCATGTTTTATGATATACTGCAATTTACTACGTCTTACAACCTAAAATGAAATAACATTTTATCATTTGACACCATAATTACATGTTACAGAGGTTTCTTAAACTTCATTCATTTAATTATTTTTATTTTTGTTGATCAAACCCATGGATTTTATATAATAATATGCCCGAAGATAACCGTCGAAAGCGCTTGCAACCTACCAACTGAATTTATTAAAGACCCTGTGGTCGACAGACTTTGTGTGTTTTCTTTTCTACTTTATTTTATTATATAGGTATTATATTTTAAGGTTGTTTTTTTTATATATGTCATTTATCAACAGGTAGGGTTAGATTTATCCCAGAACACTGTGGGTTTACTTCACCGAAAATGGTGAATCATCGCCTAACTATAGCTTCACATTCGAAGATAACTTGGTATGAGGTTTCTTCATCTTCCATGCAGAGTCTACACGTGGTGGGATTATTGTATAATCCCATCACATGAAGTTGTTTCAGCAAGCAGTGTCCCGTAGTAATACCACAATAATGGTGGATATCTTGCGAGAGGTATTACCTCAGCAGCCACGCATGAGTTTGGTCTCCTTAGCATGAGCTTCCTTATTATGTGTCCTTTTATCTGTTGGTAGTGAGTTTGATATTTAGTGGTTATCCATCTGTTCGCTGCTTGTCGTCAGAGGTTTTGCTTATCCGAAATACAGATTCAATTCCTGTTAATTGTAGTTTTGATTTCTCCTTGGCGAGTTCACTAGCCTTTTCATTTCCTTGGACAACTTTATGTCTCGGTACCTACCCTAGTTTTACCTTATTGTGGGTTTTCAGATCATTAAATATTCCAAAGTGGTTCCAGACCAGCTGTGACTCGATTCGACTTGATTTAGCCACGAGCCTGCTTGGCTGTATGAGAGAATTAAAGATGGTTTCTTTTTCGTATTTCCTTCTTAAAATCCCTCTTACAAAGAACTTGATAGCATGGACCATTGTTTCATTAAATTTCAGCCTGAAATATAGTGGTATGTTTTCCAGTTGAGACAGTGATGTCGCATTTGGGTTTAACTCTATGTACGACAGAGCCTTACTTATTGTAGATCCTTGGTTATACCTTGTCTATACCCCTTAGCAAGTATTTATCAACCTCCTGATTTGCATCGTTTCAGTTGCAGTTTACCTAAAAGTGTCTGTGAAGATTTGGCGTCATGTGGATACCATATTTAATAAGGGATGATTTACCCCATGTGTTATTCTGGTATGTTTTATATTTCTTAGTGGGCTCCAATTGATATCAAGCATGTATGCACTCTTTCTGACTAGGTTAAGGCGCACGCTCTGGTCAAGGGGGGGGGGAGATTAATACTTATTTACATATTTACAAAAGCATGCCAGTCTCTGTACTTTTGAGAGGGTATTGAGGGCTATTTTAATGCTTACTCTTGGCTACTAAACTGCTCCATAGATAATCATGGGGTTTGTAATTGGCGAATATAGCCAGAGAACCATTTTCGGGTTTAATCCCTATATTTTCCCAAATGCCGTTCTTTCTACAAAGTTATTTTACATTTGTTGGGTAGCCATTGAAAGTGTTGGTTCCAAGTATTTTTGCTATCTAGGATTATACTCGGATATTTTATTTGGTTTATTCTTTTTAGCCCTCCTCCAAACAGATTCGGAGTTTCTAAGACCTCCAACCTTGGTATCCGATTAAAGGTTATGAGTAGTGCCTTGTCAAGGGTTACCAAGAGGTTTTCCCCTAACTCCACAAATTTCTGTCAGCCTTAGGGCTCTTTGCATGAGTACGAAAACTGTGATTTGGTGCATCCCTCGGATGAGGACGAGTACGTCATCGACGTATCCTTGGGCGTTCAGAGTTCTCAACAAAAATTTGATTAATTTTAATGTTCCAATGTATGCAATCCGATCTCCTCAGCTATTTAGAATAATCTCTTCAACGCTAACGTACCATATTAGTCCATGCTTAGAACGACAAACGAAATCAGCGACTCAACTGACATACATTTTTCCATGGTACACAGGAATTAAATAATAAATAAATATTTAAAAAACGTTAAATAACAAATTGAATAGTTTTAATTTATTTTTGTTTTTTGGATTTTCAGAGAAAGTTGTTAGACGCTAGTTTAGGCTTCGCAGCTGGTGTAATGACAGCAGCTTCCTTTTGGTCGTTGCTGTCTCCAGCTATAGAGCAAGCTAGCGAATCTAAGTTGTACGGCCAAAAGGGAGAGTATGCATTTGTTCCAGTAGCAGCTGGTTTCCTGCTGGGAGCGCTTTTCGTTTTTGGTGCTGACAGACTGATAACGGTCCTGGGACTGAGTTCGCCAAATATGATGTTAGGTAAGTGAATAGATTTAATTTATAATAATAGTCTAATGATAATAGGCCGTTTTCACAAAACGTTTTCATTGTTACTCAAAATCTTGGAATCAAACACCTACATTCACCCCGCCTGTATGATTTCTCATTGGCTGCGTCTGAAAACAATCGATTTTTAAAGTTCTGGAAATTTGTCGATTATAGATCCGAAAACTAAGATGTTAAATTCCTTGGAAATCCCCAAACAAATTCCAAAATCACCCCTACGAAATAATGAAAACTATTTTTGAACCCCCATTGAAAACAAATTTAATGAAAAATTGAAAAAAATTCTGTCTGCGGGGGAATTGGAACCCACTTATCCGTGTTCTGCGCATACCGCTCTATCCAACTGAGCTATCAAGGACCTAGTCACCGACTTCTAAATTGATGAACATAAGATTTCGAATCCAACCTCGTTTACAAAACATTTTCAATTCTTCAACAAACTACTAATCAGCATGTTTTCCAACCTTTTATTATAGTAAAAAAAAACCTATCTACGGATGATCAATCTATATGACTATTTAATTGACCCTGTCAAATCCAGGGTTGCCATATCAATGCCTACTGGTAACCATTTTGTTTAGAATGTCCAAGAGAAGCGAAAAAATCAATGAATTCATTCATGAAGAAATTGATATATGTAAAGCCAAACTTCCACGTGAATAAATTCATGAATTTCTTCAAGGACGTTTTCACGATAAATAGAACATATTCTATTTTCCTTCAATTTTACCTTAAAGTTCAGAAGTACCAACCAACCTAAATATTAATAAGTTGAACTAAATTTGTTTTGATTTGAGTCTTTGTTCCTACATGTGATAGAATCATTGTGTATGGTGCGGGTCATACGTTATTATGCAATAATTATTCGGTTCCGGTCATATGAATTTCAACACTTAACCTCACTTATTTACAATTTTTGTTGTTGTGTTGATACACTTGTTAAACAGATATATATGACTCAAAATTTCTTTACAAATGTAAAACCATTTTTATTGTATCGTATGAATAAAATCATGAATGAAACTGATAGATCTAAACGCGCCGAAGACAGTAGCATTGTTTACAATATTTCTGAAGCCAAGATGAGTTAATATTCCAACTGTCCTAGGCAGAAATGAAATATTCTGATTGAACATTGATGCCAAGTTTACGGTAATCACGAGTATACGTTATCTCGCAATACCGTGTCCTTCAAATTATTTGAAGAAATTTTTCGTCTGACGGAGCTTTGACAAGCAATGCCATTTGTGAAATAGTTGTAAACTCGTTTCACTCATAATTTAGCTTCGAGAATTGTTTATCGCAGCCATTTTTATTTGTGAAAAGGGTGTTTTTGACTTTTCTGATTGTTTGTAAGTGATTAAATAGAACATAACTATACCAACGTGGTTCGGCAGTATTTTGTATCGCAATATATCCCATGTAGTAGTGCAACTTACTTGTTAACGAGATGGCTTTAAGTTTGCAGCGCTAACTGCGACTGGCATCTCAACTAACTTGATATGGCGATAAATTCAAATATAATTTTAAGGCGATAATACGAATTTTTTATTGTTAGCTATTATAATAAGAGCAGCGTTTGGATTAACAACACATTTAAAAGAACATGTAATATACTTTTCAATTTTACCTGAATCACTTATTTTTTACCTATAGAGGCTAGATCTGGAAAAAAAAAATAGCTCTGGTATAAAACGAAAATTGTATAAAATATTTTAATTAAAAATTATACAACTTACCTATTTAATTTGTTTTAAAGTCGAGGATAACTCTAGCTATATCCATTTTACTGAAAAAAAAAAAAAAAAAAAAAAAAGGAACACTATAGTAAATTAAATAATTCGTTAGTTATTTAGAGATGTTTGTGATAGTACAGTGTTGGCTATCGAATACGTTTTGCTAATGCAAAATGGCTGGCTACGCCACTGCAAAGCACACAAGGCAACATTCATATAATTCGTTTCCTGATCGCACTAATGCTCTTTAGTTTTCACTTCAAAGCTAGCAAAGCGCATTGAAAAGTGTTCAATAGCCAATACTGTATACAAAGTGTAACTAAATAAGTGTAAAACATTTAAAGGGGTGATTCCTCATCGAAAAAAAGATAGGATCTTTCATATAAAGAAACTTCATTGGAGCATCCCTTGTTAAGATACAGCCCCTTAAAGAGGGTACATCAAATTTGTTTAACAATTTTTTTCACAAGCACTAAACAAGTTACAATATTGAAATTAACCTGACATTTTCTACTACCAAAAAGACACTTAGCCAGTAATTTATTTGGTTTACCCCATGGTTGTAAGGGGTGGAAAACGCAACCCCTAAAATTTCGTTCCAACGTAACTTTTTGTCTTATTATTTGTTTACCATTTAAAAATTTATTTCCGATAGCCTGTTTCATTCTAAACAAAAAATGTCTCTTGAATTTTTTGCCCAAAATAAACCAGTTCGCAGCAAAAAATTATTTTACGAACAACTGCAGAGATACATCGTCATAAATGCGAACTGGATTTATTGTTATTTTGTAGTTACTACCTGCATTAAATGATTAAAAAGGGGAATAATCAAAACTAATTTATTAATAACAAAACATACAACATGTAGAAATCATAGCAAATGTTCAATATGTCTACCTTCAGACATTACGCATGCGTCTAGACGTCGGCGCATTGACCCACGTATTCGCTCAAATAATTCTGGAGTCTCTCTAATTACCCTGCACGCATCGATGATGCGGTTTCTTAAGTCCTCTACATCGCGAACAGGAGTACGATAAACCAAATGCTGCAAATAGCCCCAAGTAGAGAAATCGAGAGGATTGAGATCCGGGGATCGAGCGGGCCAATTATGTGGTCCTCCTCGACCTATCCACTGATTTGCATATGTTTCAGTTAAATGCTGACGTGCTATTTGACTAAAATGGGCGGGAGCATATGCCTTCTGACGCCCAAAGGAACTTCCTCCAGCAGTACGGGATGCACTTATCTTAAACATTGAACGTATACCTCACCATTTAATCGAGGAGGTAGAAAATGAGGCCCAATTAAATAATCACCAATAACTCCGGCCCACACGTTAAGAGAAAAGTGTTCTTGATGGTGAGTTTCAACAATAGCGTGAGGGTTTTCATCAGCCCATATGTGGTAATTATGAAAATTAATAATCTTGTCCCGAGAAAAACTAAATTCGTCTGTGAATTCGATCGTCTTCAGAAAGTCACGATTTCTTCTAATCATTTCCAGCATTCTGCAAAATTGAAGACGGTTCGGAAAGTCTCGCGGTAACAGTGCCTGTACTCGTTGCAGATGGTAAGGGTATAAGAGATGTTTCTTTAAAATTCGAAATACCGTCATATGATCAACATTTAGCTGGAAAGCAATCTTTCTAGTACTGGTAGTAGGTTGTTCTTCAATAAAATTAAGTAGTGCTTCCTCAAGCTGTGGTGTTCTTACTTCTCGATGACGACCACAATCGTGCGTTCCTTTGTTGAATGAACCATATTCTCGTAATCGTTGATGAAGTCGGGCAAATATTCTATGTGAAGGATGCTGTCGTTGAGGATACATTTCAGCATATCTTCTAGAAGCTTCTAACATATTCCCCTGCGACAGACCGTAAACGTAATGCATATCAGCCATTTCCTCATTTGTGTATGCCATTTTAATAACAAGTGAATTATTAAAGTAACAAATTACGAACAGAACAACAATACACAATTAGTATTACTTCAATTTCAAAAATTTACAAATTGACAGCTTGATTTCAATGTAATTGTCAGTATCGCTAATAGCGGCCTACTAGATAAATTAGTTTCGTATTTTCGTTTTATGGCGATATCTATCTTGTTCGTAAAATCATTTTTTGCTGCGAACTGGTTTATTTTGGGCAAAAAATTCAAGATACATTTTTTGTTTAGAATGAAACAGGCTATCGGAAATAAATTTTTAAATGGTAAACAAATAAGACAAAAAGTTACGTTGAAACGAAATTTTAGGGGTTGCGTTTTCCACCCCTTACAACCATGGGGTAAACCAAATAAATTACTGGCTAAGTGTCTTTTTGGTAGTAGAAAATGTCAGGTTAATTTCAATATTGTAACTTGTTTAGTGCTTGTGAAAAAAATTGTTAAACAAATTTTATGTACCCCCTTTAAAAGGCCGTATCTTAACAAGGGATGCTCCAATGAAGTTTCTTTATATTAAAGATCCTATCTTTTTTTCGATGAGGAATCACCCCCTTAAATGTTTTACACTTATTTAGTTACACCCTGTATAAATGCTAAAATCAACAAGTGAAATAAAAATTTGTATTTAAAATGGACACCTACTTCGAAAAAGGAAAGAAACTGAAACAGTAACTTATTATACTTAAATTTTAAAGGATGTTGCCACTGGAAAAGTATTATCTATGGCGGGGACCCTTGGATGATAGCCATAGGAATCCCTCCTTGAATCCTCTTTTTTTGAATTTGTTGTACGTTTTGCTTTCCATATTGAATAAGTAAGCACTTAATACAACAACACAAATCACAATAAATATCGCTGAAACAAAATTAATGGTATAAATTTCGTAGCAGAAAAAAATAAAAAAGTATCACTAGTTAATACTGACACTTCACGCTTCGTCTTTAACCAATGAACGTGCCGCTGTCAGACGTGTCAAAATTCAAAACGATACTAGCGCCAAGTGACTCTGCGCCTAGCCGCAGCTTAACTCAAAGCCATTTCTTGAATCCCAGTGACATTACTAAAGGGGATATACTGCGTTTTGTATGTAAAAAACGGACTATTTACTCTGATCTTTCGTTCCACAGGCAAGTTGATTTTGTAGGTTATCATTGGCGACATAATATGCATAACAAAAACAAATTCAAATACCGAAAACGTATCTACAGAAAATTATTTGTAAATCGGTACCACATAATACATCCAATTAGTTTCGACCTTCTTGGGTCATCATCAGGCATGACAAACATTATTACAAGTATGCAGAAAAAATGGTTTTAATTATCTTTAATAAAATTGCAACACACCAGTAATACAGCACTCCTGGTGCACTCACATCGGTTTGAAAATAAAGGTATAGGTACTACAAATTCTTTGAAAGTCCCTAAATGAATAACACTTTTCAAAATGACTCGTACGAAATGAGAATACTATTTTTGAACGCCGAAAAGTAAAAACAAATTTAATACAAAAATTTAAAAATTTTAATCTACCCGCATATCCCTAGGCAATGCTGATTAGTAGTTTGTTGAAAAATTGGAAATGTTCTGTCACCGACAACAAAAAATTAGTATGTTTTGTTTCTACTTGTATAATAAGCATACCAACAGATTAGTTTATCAAAAAAGTAGACTATAACGACTATATTTTGAATCCGGAATAATAGGCAGTAATTGAAAGTCAGGAATGTGTGAAGAATGCTAATAAAGCTGCTATTTGCAATGTCTTTCAACGAAAAATTCCTTTCATTATACAAATTATGCCAATCAAATCTATCTAAATGTTCAAAATACATATTTATTGGATCAGTGACAAGTGGCAGCATTTTTCATACACCCCATTATAGCCTATTATTTCCGGATTCAATTATAATTTAAAATCCTTAGTAATTGATTAAAGAATGTTAAAAATATTTATGCAAGGTCAACCACAACGAGCAATTTTTTTTAATTTTTATTAACCTTCAGGTTCATTTTTTAAAATGTCTTTTTTTAATTGCCCTGGAAATAGATAAATTTATTAATTTAATACTGGCAGATCTTTTCGAACATTTTTACTTTCCTGTCTGTATACAGATAAATTAATTTAAATTAAAATTATTATAATTAAATTAATGTGGTACTATTATAGGTTTGAATTTTTCTTTTATTGTTAAAGACAGATTTGACAACCTGTCATGTCAAAATTGTGCCTTTTGCTGTTTGTGTACGCAATTATGATAGTTTAATACTGAAATTACTAATAAGGAACCAGTTAGGAGAAAAATATTTTAACTCCCTCTCTCCCATCCTGGCTCAAAGGCTACGGGCAGGGAATTTTGATATATTCACCTTCTAACTAGTCCAAACAAAGTTACGAAGTCAAAAATTGTGTTCATGTCACAATTTAACTTCAAAATTTGCAATATGCGTACATTGCAGATAAATGGCTTGAGTAGGTACAGTAGGAGTACCTTACTCCAAATAATGCCCAAGTTATTTTTTTAGAAAAGTTGATTTTCGAAATAGATATAAATCACATGGAGCTAATTCAGATGAGTAGTCAGGACGATTTATTTGTGTAATAGCTTTTTAATAATTTCTGTAACGTTTTATTTTTCTATTGCAGCACTGCATGCCACCGGTAGTCGGCGAGATAGTAGGAGAAGTAGCGCGCGTCGGGAGTCGCACTACTTACCGGAAACGACTGCCATTGAGGGATTCATAGAAACAGGAGGTACGGCGGTGCATCAGCGTAAAGGGGGTAAGTCAGCGCTTATCAACCTACTTTAGGTTTTGCTTTCCTCTCAACCCATGAAAAGCCCCACGCCCTACCTGCTGTCATTTGGGTTATAGAGTGCGGAGATTAAATCTTAGTGTAAAACAGTGGAGCAATTTACGTCGCCGCGCTTCTTGCCTTGCACGTTGCCGTGCAGGTCGCCGCGTTATCGACACTCTGAAGCATAACTATTCTGTTCACGTCAGTCTTTCAGCTAGTTTCAGGCAGCTGCCGGTAGAAAAACAAATTTTTTTGCTCTCAATTTACGGCAAGGCGCGCGGCGATGTACGCGGCTAGGCATTGCTACGGTCTGTTTCTATTTGGGCGTTCTACTGATATTGTTTAACTATTGCCGTGCAGCTCGGCGATATGACCTGCTCTTTTATGTTTTTACCTTAAAGCCCTCCCCATATAAACATTATTTGAAACAAAAGTGAAAAACGATCGGATATCCCTACTTTTATTTTAATCCAGGCACTTTATGACATGAAAGGTCCTTCCTGCCTGCCTTCCCTCATTTTTTTATAGCAAGAGGGTACTTCATCTGAAAGGGCTTAAGTATGATTCATTTTTAAATCCAGCTTTTCAATGATTATTTCAAATATCGACGGGATTGGATTATGAATATCCACCGCACGGTATATCTATTTAACTAGTTAGATTGAAACAAGATTGTATTGTTTAAATATATTATAATATCGAGTTTTCCGCACAAGCCGGATACCTAAAGTCTATTCAACTAATGTAAAACCTGATTTTGTTTTTTTTTTCTTTCGTACTTACAAATCTATGCGAGGCTATCTGCAGGACATCAAACCTGAATAGATTTCGAGTTAAGCTATATTCGAGCGATTGACTGGTTTAAATAATATTTTATTTCATGTGGTTTGAACTATCCCCATTCGAATGACCAAACAATGATATCACGTTGAATTAGATTCAAACCAGCTGGCCAGCTGCATCTGGATGCTGGTAATCTTTTGTTAATCTTTCTGTTTAGATGTCAAAATAGCTGTCGTAATAATCTTTGGCAACAACAAGCCCGTTAAACTCCTCCCAATATGCCTACCAAGCAGGCAAATCGACAGATCATGCGCTGCACGATCTAGTAGGCAAAATCGGCCATTCCCTAAATCATGGGGAGATTGTGCTAGGTGCCTTCCTAGATATAGAAGGCGCGTTCAACAACGCCCTTCCTCAGTCTTTGTTCACTTCTATTGAAAGAAGAGGAATCGACAAACTAACTTGTAATTGGATCAAAAGCATGCTGGCAAACCGGAATATCACTTCATCACTGCAGGGAGAGACGGTCACTTTCAGGCCTGCCAGAGGATGTCCACAAGGCGGCGTACTTTCACCCCTACTGTGGACCATTCTAGTGGATAACCTGCTAGACGATCTCTACAGGTAGGGGGTGGATTTACAATGCTATGCGGACGATCTGGTTATCTTAATTTGGGGGAAAGTTTGAAGAGGTGATCTTCAATCCTTCAATAAGCCCTTAATACGATCAACAGATGGTGCGAGAGAGAGAGAGAGAGAGAGAGAGAGAGAGAGAGAGAGAGAGAGAGAGAGAGAGAGAGAGAGAGAGAGAGAGAGAGAGAGAGAGAGAGAGAGAGAGAGAGAGAGAGTGAGAGAGAGAGAGAGAGGAGAGAGAGTGAGAGTGAGAGTGAGAGTGAGAGTGAGAGTGAGAGTGAGAGTGAGAGTGAGAGTGAGAGTGAGAGTGAGAGTGAGAGTGAGAGTGAGAGTGAGAGTGAGAGTGAGAGTGAGAGTGAGAGTGAGAGTGAGAGTGAGAGTGAGAGTGAGAGTGAGAGTGAGAGTGAGAGTGAGAGTGAGAGTGAGAGTGAGAGTGAGAGTGAGAGTGAGAGTGAGAGTGAGAGTGAGAGTGAGAGTGAGAGTGAGAGTGAGAGTGAGAGTGAGAGTGAGAGTGAGAGTGAGAGTGAGAGTGAGAGTGAGAGTGAGAGTGAGAGTGAGAGTGAGAGTGAGAGTGAGAGTGAGAGTGAGAGTGAGAGTTGAGAGTGAGAGTGAGAGTGAGAGAGTGAGAGTGAGAGTGAGAGTGAGAGTGAGAGTGAGAGTGAGAGTGAGAGTGAGAGTGAGAGTGAGAGTGAGAGTGAGAGTGAGAGTGAGAGTGAGAGTGAGAGTGAGAGTGAGAGTGAGAGTGAGAGTGAGAGTGAGAGTGAGAGTGAGAGTGAGAGTGAGAGTGAGAGTGAGAGTGAGAGTGAGAGTGAGAGTGAGAGTGAGAGTGAGAGTGAGAGTGAGAGTGAGAGTGAGAGTGAGAGTGAGAGTGAGAGTGAGAGTGAGAGTGAGAGTGAGAGTGAGAGTGAGAGTGAGAGTGAGAGTGAGAGTGAGAGTGAGAGTGAGAGTGAGAGTGAGAGTGAGAGTGAGAGTGAGAGTGAGAGTGAGAGTGAGAGTGAGAGTGAGAGTGAGAGTGAGAGTGAGAGTGAGAGTGAGAGAGTGAGAGTGAGAGTGAGAGTGAGAGTGAGAGTGAGAGTGAGAGTGAGAGTGAGAGTGAGAGTGAGAGTGAGAGTGAGAGTGAGAGTTGAGAGTGAGAGTGAGAGTGAGAGTGAGAGTGAGAGTGAGAGTGAGAGTGAGAGTGAGAGTGAGAGTGAGAGTGAGAGTGAGAGTGAGAGTGAGAGTGAGAGTGAGAGTGAGAGTGAGAGTGAGAGTGAGAGTGAGAGTGAGAGTGAGAGTTGAGAGTGAGAGTGAGAGTGAGAGTGAGAGTGAGAGTGAGAGTGAGAGTGAGAGTGAGAGTGAGAGTGAGAGTGGAGTGAGAGTGAGAGTGAGAGTGAGAGTGAGAGTGAGAGTGAGAGTGAGAGTGAGAGTGAGAGTGAGAGTGAGAGAGTGAGAGTGGAGAGTGAGATGAGTGAGAGTGAGAGTGACGACGTGAGAAGTGAGAGTGAGAGTGCAGAGTGAGAGTGAGAGTGAGAGTGAGAGTGAGAGAGTGAGAGTGAGAGTGAGAGTGAGAGTGAGAGTGAGAGTGAGAGTGAGAGTGAGAGTGAGAGTGAGAGTGAGAGTGAGAGTGAGAGTGGAGTGAGAGTGAGAGTGAGAGTGAGAGTGAGAGTGAGAGTGTGAGAGTGAGAGAGAGTGAGAGTGAGAGTGATGAGAGTGAGCTGTGAGAGTGAGAGTGAGAGTGGAGTGAGGAGAGTGGAGTGAGAGTGAGAGTGAGAGTGAGAGTGAGAGTGAGAGTGAGAGTGAGAGTGAGAGTGAGAGTGTGAGAGTGAGAGTGCGAGAGCGAGTGCGAGTGCGAGTGCGAGTGCGAGTGCGATGTCGCGAGTGCGAGTGCGAGTGCGAAGTGCGAGTGCGAGTGCGAGGTGCGAGTGCGAGATGGTGCGAGTGCGAGTGCGAGTGCGAGTGCGAGTGCGAGTGCGAGTGCGAGTGCGAGTGCGAGTGCGAGTGCGAGTGCGAGTGCGAGTGCGAGTGCGAGTGCGAGTGCGAGTGAGAGTGAGAGAGACCTGGCCACGATCTTCCACGCAGAAATGATTGCTATAGAATTGTGAGCGAGAGAGTTGATTAATTTTCTCCCCCGCAAACAAGACTATAACGATCTTTTCAGATAGCCAGGCAGCCCTTAAGGCCCTCAGCTCCAATCGAGTTGACTCAAAGCTGGTTTGGAACTGTATAAATCCCCTTGAATGTCTCGGTGCCCGGAACAAAGTTACTTTGATCTGGGTTCCGAGACACAGTGGTGTGGAGGCAACGTAAACGCCGACGCACTTGCTAAAAGAGGAACCGAATCTGTGTTCATAGGACCAGGACCATTCCTGGGCATTGCAAAGAGCACTTCCAAAGGAACTATCTCAAAATGGACGGAGGGTGCAACACCCACGAACTGGAGTGATACCCCAGGGCTAACTCATTCGAAGGCGTCTATCTCCAACCCTTCTATGAACGCCTCTGCTCAGATCCGAGAATGGAGTAGGAAGAATCTACGCATTTTCACGGGACTGATGACAGGACACTGCCGTATGAGAAGGGTAGGTCTGCAACAAACATCGGTTCTGCAGCGTGGAGGACGAGTCTGCAGAGCACATTCTATGTACCTGCTCTGCTCTGGAACGAACCAGGTTCCAGATCTTCGGATTTACCCGACTGGAGCCTACCGACTTTAAACAAGTCTCACCCAATTTAACCATGACCTTCATCAAAAGGTGTGGCTTGTACGGTGAACTGTAAGTTAGTCATGAGCCACAATAGACCCATCTGGGTCGCAGTGGAAGGCGATGAGATCATCCCACTCATTTTAAACCTTACCTAACCTTGGCAACAACAATCGATGCACTTAAGAAAATTAAATACTACTATATTCACTTGCAGATAGTCTCGCAAGGAAAGGGGCTCAAACACCCTTTGTGGGACCTGGAGAGATTAAAAAAGAATTGGGCAATAGAAGAACCGATAATTGGAACAATTCCTTGGGGCTAAGACAGGCTAAGATATTTCTGGGTGAATATAACCAGAAAAGAACGGAAGCCTGTATCTGTCTGAGCAAGAACCTTAGTAAACTGAAAATAGTAGAATATAGTGAGTGCTGATTTTGTGACGAGGAGGACGAAATCTCCATCCACATTCTGACTAAATGTGTAGCACTCCAGAATCCAAGGACCCTATACCTAGGAGCATATCAAATAGAAGATATGATTATAAGGGTCGTTATAGGCATCGATACATTTCATTGTTGTATTAGCGACAGAAGGGGCCAAAATAGATCTTTTAGGTCGTAGTGTATTAACGCCCCATTCCCAACATAACATAGTGCATATTAGTACTGTACATCAGAACATCTTTTTACATTCGGATCAGATCCGAATAATTCTACGTGAACAATCCGGATCCGGTTCTATCCGGATACCAAAGCCGGATCCCGAGATTCGGATCAAAGATCCTTGATCAAATTTAATACCAAAGATAGCTATTGCAATCTTACAGGAAACATATATGCTGTGTTTTATGATAATGCTAGTAATTTAAAAAGTGTCATTACAAGAAATATAGATATTGTTGATGAAAGTATCCCTTGTTTTGCGCATACGCTGCAATTATGTGCTAATCGAAGATTGAGTCCTTCAACTACAGTGGAAAAAATTACTAAAATAGGGAGCAGTATACTCGCCCATTTTCACCATTCAAATGTTGCCACCGAAGCTTTGAAGAGGATACAGCAACAACTTAATTTAATCCAACATAATAGTCCAATTAAATAACGAAAAAAAGGCCCTTCGAGCTTACATTAATTTGTAATTGGATGAAACAAAGTGGACCTTGTGTATTTTGATGTGATCTTTCCGAAAAAGAGAAAAAAAAATGAGTGTAGCAGTTTTTCAATTTTTTTTAAATTAGGAAAAAACCGGGTTTTCCGGAATTTTCAATGGTAAAAATGCTAATTATCTGGGCAAGTAATCATTCTGATAGTAAAAATAAATGCACCAATCGAAAGAGGAGGGCAAAAATAGTTCGGAATTTCATTGCACAGGTAGTTTTAATGGCGAATTTCTCGCCGCCAGAAGTGCTTTTACCAAAAAGTTGTTTTTTCGTTTCTTTGATCAGAATCATGAACATGAGATTTGCGATGAATTTGTGGCGAAATTATAAATGTTAGACATATGTGCCCATGAGAGAAGTTGCGTATTTTTTTGTGGGCTCTCAAATAAAATAAGTCCCGCGTCGAAATCTGCCGTAATTTTTCGGGAATTCGCAGGAAACAGGAAGGCGTAAATTTTTTTTAATTAATGATTTTCTCCGGGTTTTCCGAAAACATCTAACAAAAAATATATTTGAAGAAACTAACTGCTCCATCGGAAAGAGCACAAAAAAATATACAAAAAGGTATACTTTAAAAATGTTAGGAAATTAATCCTAAGCTTGAGTGTAAGTTCCAACTTGGTGATAAGCTTGTTTTTTGTTCTCTAACATCTGGTTTTCTTCTCGGTTGGTGCTCCATCCTCCTTTTTTTTTGGCATTGTCAATCGCGGCCCTTTTATGCCTATCCCAGGTTTTATAAATAAACTCTTTTCCGTAACGTCGAGCTACGTTATGTTTGCGACACCTTTCATGCAATATAAAACCTGGTTCTAAAGAACTGAAAAAATCATTCCCTCTCTCTTTGCTGACCATCTGCAGACCTTTCAATCCTGTCGGTCTAATTGGGGTAAGTTCACCCTCTGCAAGTTTCTGATGACATAATAAACACAGTCCAGCCATTGCAACCTGGAAACAAAAAAATTATAGCACTGTGATAGAATTTTCTTAATTTAAGAACGTACTTACTTAATAAATTGCTGAAGAAGTCCGAAAAACCACGTGTACAGAGAGCTTGCTGAACACGGTTATTCAAAATCTATGCCGATATACACTATCAAGCGATTCAATTTGTAATAATATGACCGTTTCAAGTTTAAACTTGTCGGATAGCGACGTCCGGCTAATTTTGCGGTAATTCTATTTTTTGCACAAAACTCAAGAAACGTCTTATAACAAGTCAGTAAAATACAATTTAATAAATTTTAGGCCTAATAAATTTAGGTATGTAAGAAATTTAAATTGGAAATCACAAAAAATCAAATTACAGGAATGCACGAGTTTTGGATCCCGCGGAGCGCGTGTGTTGGGACTTTTGCCGGGAGAATTCTACAACTTAGAAGAAACATACATACTTTAAACTTTGTATACACATTCAGAAGACATGAGATTTGGGTTTGCTCAATTTTCAGACCAAAAAACTGAAAATCGTCAATTTTAGGCAACTTTTCTCAAAAACCGTGTTTTTTTGGTCGTCACTCAATGAACAGTGGTCAAAAAAATTGATAAAATATTTTTGCAGAATTTTCCGTAATGTAATCGTATTCTAGATATAATAGAGTATTCAAAAAAAAAAAAAAAAGTTTTGAGTCATTGGGTGCATTTTTGGCATTTTTGTGCCACTTCAAACTTTCGAAAAAAAATTTAGTTTTTTTTTAGAGAAAAAAATTTGTTAATTGTTTGATATCTTGGCCAATTATAATCCGATTTCGGTAAAATTCACAAAAGTATAAGATTTCATATTTAAAAATATGCTCTGTAAGTGGCATTAAATAAATTTAAATAGTTTGGCCGTTATAGGCAAACAATGAAATTAGGCTTGCGGTACACTTTGCCCTTCCGCCATATGCCCAATTTTGGGATTTATCTTGCCCCCTTCTGGGAATCAATAGTCACATCCCTTAAGTTCAAAACAAATTTTTGTTTTTTCAAATATCTTAATTTTTACCAAAGTTATGAAGAGTTTAGTGTTTGAACATTTAACAAATTCAATTTTTCGACCTTCGCCGCCTCAAAATACTAAACAAATTTCAACCGTCCATACCGCGAGAACGGTGCATCCGATCAAAATTTCTCAGGAGACATAAAAATTAGCATTTTTTCTAAGCTTTCAAATGTCGTAAACTACGTTTTAAAAATAATGATTTATTTGCGACATGCGCATGCGCAAAATTGAAAAATTGACAAAATCCAAAATTTCGGCACTTTCGAAAAACTGCTACATTTTGTTTCATCTAATTACAATTTAATGTAAGCTCAAAACCGGTAATTTAATTCGATTATAAACTCATACAGAGAAATAATAACGATGGAACACAATTTTTGGCACGGCTTCAATTTTTGACCGTAGATTTAAAAGCACTTTGCCTATATATTTGGAACAGTGGAACATACACTAGCAAGATTAACCAATCAAAGCGAATAAGAAGAAACTGTGTGTATTGAATTTCCTTTTCCCAAAACCGTCAGGTACTAAGGAGTTGAATGAAGTTGAAAAATTCATTAAAGAGCAAGATCTCGACAAAAATAGATAGCAGAATGGCAAATAAAAAAAAATCCCAAATTTATCAATTCTAGCGAGAAAATTCCTCTGTATTCCTTCGACTTCTACACCTTCTGAAAGTAAGATTCGGATCGTAAATAAAATTTTGATCTGGATCTGAGATCCAGATCCGAATCCGGTTCCTATATTTAAATCTGGTAACGAATACATCCTGATCCGGTTTTTTTTTTTTATTTCTATTTTTCGATCCTTTGTATTGGATCTTTTGTTTTCAATCTCTTATTTTCGATCTTTTCCTAAAGCTCAAGGTGGATAGAAGGAAAAATGCCGACGATCGAATAGGCATAAAGATAGAGAAAGCGGAAAAAACAAATAAAAAAGGCGAGAGACTAGACTGGAAAGGTACTCTTCCACAGCCCGTAAATGTTGGACTGGTTTAAGGTCCCTACCTCTGATTAGAACATTAGATGATTCAGTAGGTTACATTTCTGGTAAGGGCGTATTGTACTCACAAGTGCCGGTGATTAAACTTGACTAAAATAGACCGATATTAAATAAAGAAATAAATATAAAAGATAAGAGGAAAGAAGTCAAAAAGATAAATGAAAAACAAGCGATATGACGAAATATCAAAGGAGAAACATATTTTTTGTTATACTTCGTATAATATTTAATAAAATATGTATATTCTAAAAAAAAACGTCGTCTTAAAAATTTGCACACGTTTCTGTAAATTGGAAGGTTCTTTCTTCAGTTGAGACTGTTCAAAGAATACGTGCATTGATAACGATTCCTTAATTTCTCATTGTGAGACATTGAATATTTGATTTGCTAAATCTTTTATTAACGCTATTGAATACAGTTGTAAATAATAATTTTATTTCTATTTGTGTATTGATAACAATGGAACATGAGTAATCATATATTTATTTACACAGTAGTATGATTTCGGATTTCTCAGATTTGATCTGTCCTAATAAAATTTATAAATATTAAAAATATAACATGTGAGTGTTCTTCTACAATGGTTTATTTATAAGAACCGTAAGCTTAGTTATTTTAAAAGGAAGCTGCGTATTAATGATAAAAGAGTAGAATTTATAAAATTCAACAAACAGTTCAGTGGGAATAGAAGCTAGATTTGTTTCTCTATATAGGATGTTTCTGAGTGAAATGTACCTATATACGTTAATTGGATGATTTGAAATCGCCCATTGTGGATGGGTCTAGCATATTTCATTACCTAGATATAGATTTTGTATGAATTTGTATTTGGCCAAAACTCAACAACTACTCTGTATAGAAATTTCAAATTTGACAAAAATTTTCCTCAACATTGTAAAAATAATACCATAGAAACAATAAATAAAATCCAGGTTTGGCCTAACAAAATTTGGCAATTTCTTTCCCCCTCAAAAACAACATCCTCTATCTAAAATATTACAAAAATGCGGAAAACATTGATTTAAATTGGGGTGTTTTCGAATATGCCATTTTTTAGAGGTCCTAATTTTTTGTTAAAAATTAGTTTCTTAGAATTTAAAAATAATGTATTCTTCTTCATGGCAGAATACGCCATGAGGTGAAGTCAAAGTTAAAATTGAAATGATTTGTAAATTCTGCCCGCGTGATAGCCCCAATTTCGACGGGAAGATGCTGTGGATCAATTACCTGAAACAGTTCGAAACAGTTGCGAGCAAACGATTGGTCTGAAAGAGAAAAGGCAGTAAATTTGACCATCGCCCTTCGAGGAGACGCTTTAGATGTCCTTCAGACTATACCCGTGGAAAGAGACAGATTATTTTGAACGACTTAAAAAAAGATTAACAGGTGATATGGCCACGAACACTTGGAGCAGGTGTACCGATTACAGTTAAAGAATCACAAACAGAAACGTGACGAGAGCCTTCAAGAATACGAATTAGATATTGCGAAGATGGTGCGATTTGCTTACCCATCAGCTCCGGAATATATGATTGACTATTTGGAAGCATTTGTTGATAGACTTCGTGATCATGAAATGCATAGAACACTCCGTCTAGCGCTTCACAAAACATTGGTCGGGTCGATATCTTGAATATGAAGCTGGAGGATACAGTGAAGGACTGTAAAAGAGGAAAACCATGGAAATAACTTCGACCAATTGTTTAACATGTAAAAACTCCTTATTGAGAAGCACCAAAGACGGTGTTGAAATTGCGTTGAAATGTGAAACGTAAGCAGTTCGCGTAAACGATATAGGAACACTACGATTTAAAAAACCAGTTGCACAGAAAGGAACGGTGCTACCTGATATATGTGAAACCATAATGGTAACGGGACTTCAAGGAACTAAAGAAAAGAACGCCTGTCATGGTGGAACCTTTGAAGCGCAATGAAGGGGTTGCTCGAGGAACTCCGATTGGAAAAGGGTTGGCTACATCTGCTAAAGAAGTTGCAGTACAAAGAACAACGACTGTCAACGACGAGTGGGCCCCTACTAAAATTAGAGAATAACAAGAGAACGATCTCGTTTTAAGGCAGATGGGACAATGGATAGAGGAAAATCGTCGAGAATTATCGAAACTCTCTTCAGTATAAGTCGTATTGGACTCAGTGAGACTTTTTAATTCTGAAAGACGGCTTATTAAAGCGAGTACTAAATAATGATAGTTCCGTAACCGAAAACAGTTGGTCATTCTAAAGACATTTCATCAGGAGGACATCTCGGTGTTAAGAAAACCCTTCAGAAAGTTTGTAAAAGGTTTTATTGGATGAACAGTTCCGATGATGTGAAGGATTGTTGCAAGAAATGTCCCACCTGCGCTATAAGTAATGGACCACAACGAAAAAGGAAGGCAGTACAACGTCGATACCCATTTGAGAGAATTGCCTTTGATATTGCTGGATCATTCCCTATGACCGAGGTTGGTAATAAATACATGATGGCGGTTATGGATTATTTCACAAAGTGGTTGGAAGTGTACGCCATGCAAAATTAACAGGCCGCAACCGTTGACGTGTTGATAAAATAACTTATCAGTCGATTTGGAGTTTCCTTAAAGGTCCGTAGTGACCAAGGCAGAAATGTTGAAAGTCAGCTCTTCCGATGAATCTGTAACATATTAGGCATGCAGAAAACCAGAACTACGGTATTGCATCCACAATCAGATGAAATGGTAGTTTCCAACCATCAGTAATATTGTGATCAGTATCTTTAACTCTTCTCAATGGCATATAGATCTGCTGTTAATGAATTGTCAGGCCAAATACCAGCAAAAGTCCTGTTTGGGCGTGAGATGAGACTACCGTTCGACCTCGAGTTTGGATGTCGACCTGGGGACGACATAGCTGGTGTAGATTATGTGATCCAGCTACGAACGATATGCATGAGTTTTCTCGCATCTGCAAATCGCCAGAGACAGGAGAATGAAGAAATGGTACGATACCCCAGCCACAGAAGGATGTTTCAAGGAAGGTGACAAAGTCTGGCTCCATAACCCAAAAAAAAGAAAGGTTATTTTACAAAGCTCCAATGGTCTGGGAAGGCCCGTACCTCATCAAGAAAAAAATTAACGATGTCATATAAATAAGATCCCCAACGCAAACCAAAGTTAGTGCACCAAAACCGGCTGGCGCAATTTGAAGGTGACCCAAATTTCAAGATGTACTGCGTTACCTTTTCTATTTGGTAACAAAAAATATCTTCCGGGATTGATCCACTTATCATGATGTATGGAAAGCATTACTTACAGAAAGTAGCCATGACAAAGCTAGAGGATTATTAGAAATATGGTGGAAGTAATCTTCCAAGGTACCGAGATCCAAATACTGGTCTGCAGCCATTCGCCTAGTATCTAAGTTTCAGCAAAAACCGTCCCTTGTTATTTTCATGAAAATGGAAATTGTAAAAAAGGGCCCAGTTCTAGATACAACCATTCAGTTTTAGTTCCAGGAGGAACTATCTCTTAAGGAGGAGGCAGTGTCATGCGATCGCATGAGGCCGACCCTGTTCTTTGTCTACTTTCACTGCTATTACGCCTGCTCTGGCCCACTGGCGATCGACTAGAATTGACTTGAATGTTTCTTTGTACGCAGCCCAACGCTTGAATATAATATTAAAATACATGTATAAAAAAGATAGTAAAACAAATTATAGAATCATTAAAAATAAAAACCTAATTATTAAAAATATAGCTAAACTTAAGTGTTTTTTCTCACTTTTAATTCTGAGAATTTTTAGATATTTTTTTTAACATCAGTCTCTTCAGCGAGCTCATGTTCTTCAATGGCTAATGTTGGGATGAAAAAAATTGTTATGAATTTTAATTTGGAGAAATTTCTTTCTAGACTTGCCACAGTTATTGGGAGAGTAAGCAAGATTCTTAACACTTAACCGAAATTTGGAGCAAAATTCAGCTTTAAAATAAATGTTGCCAAAACCGATACTATCTCGTCTGCCAGGTCCAGTGCGTTTATATCCGATCAATACATTTAGTCGTTTTGAGGGGTATCTTTTAAATGATAAATATTGTATAAAAACTGGAAATAGTTGTTATGGGTACTGATCAAATCAAGCCTGGATTAAAGTACATTAATAGTTTGGTCTAATGTGAAAAAATAAAACTTATATTTCAAAGTAGGATCTTCTCTCCCATCATTTCGAACCTCATAGGCAAAATTAACACTTCTTTTTCGAACTCTATGACGTGCCTGAGTAAGCTTAAAATTAGCCGGTATGTCAATTTCGTCGACGAGTTCTTGAGCATCACAAAGCATTTCATTAAAGGCCGTGTCCGATCTAAGATCCTTGAAAAATCTTTAAAAATTTTCAAGAGTTGCATATAAGATGGTAAGTCATATTCTTTTGTATGCAAGTGCTTACTTATTGTATTCATACAATGGAGCATAAGAACTTAAATTGTTTAACAAAACTTAATAGTTCTTATAGAGTTGGAGGAAATAATTCAAATTTCTCAAATATTACCATGTTTAAAAATGAATATTATGAAAGTCCGTGTCACAGCAAAGTCGAGCGACCGTTTCCCTCCTGAAAACAACTACTCCCTCGGATAATACCATTATAATGATTTTCTATATCTGCTTTTTTTTCTCTTGATATAATGCAATGCATGTTCTATTCATCTTTCAAAATGTGTTTTTATTTAAAAAACAACGTACCTCCACCTTCTTATATCGTTCTCATAACACAAAAGCTCGTCAATAGTACCTAAACGAAAATTAAAAAAAGAAAATCGGTTTATAAACAAAAGAGAAAATGGTACTTAACCATTTTATATTTGCCTATTTATATGTAGATACGCAAAATTTGTATATACA
The DNA here is from genome assembly GCA_927349885.1 of Psylliodes chrysocephalus. NCBI lineage: Eukaryota > Metazoa > Arthropoda > Insecta > Coleoptera > Chrysomelidae > Psylliodes > Psylliodes chrysocephalus. The sequence goes on from OV651821.1 coordinate 59,540,914, forward strand.
TGATGTTGTTTTGAGGCGTTAATAAATTACAAAATTTTGTCAAGCTAGACGGGATTTTAATTATGGTTTCTGTAGGTATTGCTAAATCGAGGTAACAGACTTATTCCACTTAATCTGGTAAGAAATTGAATTGAAATGGCTCTGTTGTTATTTGCCAATTCGGTCAAATATGTCAGAAGTAGTTTTGGGGTTACTGCTGAAATTAATAATTTTACTCTTAGGTAGTTATGATGACATCAGTGTGTTCACGTGAGATAAGTGCGAGTACTGTTGAAGACTCGTTATTTAATTTTATTTATTTCTCAATGGCTATCATGAAAATATGAACACTAAAATGTTTATTAAATGTTTGAAAGAGAGACTATGGTTAAACAAAGACCCTTTTATTATATTAGATTTAGGAGTCTATTCTGTAACAATTCCTTTATATTTAACGGCCTTTAAAAATATTGGCGGCCTTTAAAAATATGTTCGTATTCGTTAATTTACTTCGTCATTATTTAAACAGATTTCTTTAAGATAGTCCTCTAATGTATTTTAAAGATCCGTTTAAATAATGACAAGTAAAGAAGAAAATATTTTTAAAGGCCGTTAAATATAAAGGAATTGTTACAGAATAGACCCCATAGACAACTAAAAATCGTCTCACTAACGTGATGAAACAACTAGTATAATACAACCACTTTATAAACATTATTGGTATTCACCCATTGATTTTTAGTGTCATAATGAAAATCCCATTTTAAATGATTTATTTGTTAATACACTGTTTTATAAAACGCAAATTCTAAGACATATTTTAGCGCTAAATATCTTACACGGTCTTTTTTTCGTCTCTTGCAGTAGGTATAATATCCTTACATAAACACAGAGATATTGAGGAAAAACTTCACACACAGAGTTTCGACGACGACGAGGACTGTAACATCGAAGAAATCCAAAAAGGACAATGGAAGAGGATCGTCCTGTTGGTGGTCGCCATCACCGTGCACAACATTCCCGAAGGACTAGCGGTTGGCGTCGGTTTCGCGGCCACCGGTACCGGCACTGCTTCTACGCTCGAAAAAGCTAGGTGAGTTACTTATTTGTTATTTTAGACCAAACGGACCTTTTTTTATGTGTTTAGGGCTCCGTCAAATATTTCGCTTTTCAAAAAGGTTCTGTCGCCAAAAAAGTTTGAGAACCACTGCCCTAATGTATTTCTAAATTAATTTTTCCACAATGTATACAGTGAGTGCTTCCCAAAAGTAGCCCCTTCGTATATTTTGAACTTTTATGCTAATACTAATAAAATTTGCAGGGGGAGGGTGAAAATAAACTGTGTAAGCGTCTCTACTAGTGGTAACAGATGACGTAATTGTCATATAGAGACCCCACAGAACCGCTGTGACCAATGATTTTATATGGGATCTTATTGTTTGAAGGTATTTAAAATACCTATTCAGTCATACTTATTTGGTTCAGATAAACTAAATGAAAAATCCCTAATTCTCCCTACGAAATTATGAAAATTATACGATCATATCCCCAAGGTGAAAACAAAACAAAAAAAAAAAGAAAAATCTGAGATTTAAAGAAAGAAAAAATAGTATCTGTTCCAATTGTGCTCTATCTACTTCCTAATAGTAAAACATTTTGAGTCATTTTCATTGAGGAAAAAAGTACTTTTGTCACTATAACAAATTGTTTTTACATAGTTTGGCCAATTTTATTGTCACAGAATTCCACTCTTCTTTCGGGATCGTCATCTGAAAGTTGATTTGCCATTTTTAATTTGTATGGGTGAACTTTTTGGTCAACACTCTTTGTACTTTACTTTGACTGACTTTACAGGGAAACGAAACTTGGGCTGTAGAAGAAGTATGGTTTACCTATCACCACTTCTGCAACTAAATTTATTGTTTCTCATTATTAATTTTTGATTGACCAGATCGTTTGGTGTCATGGACACTACCTGTTGTTTGAAATTTAAGACTTTTACTAGGTAACTGTTGTCTCTATATTTTAAAATCATATTTAAAGCATTTTTTACACTAATAAAATTGTATTTAAGATCTATAAGGTTCGTATCATAAACTTCACACCCTCGTGAGTAACAGCCAACACATTATGTTCGTTAAATGTTATCCACGATTTGTTGGTGATATTTGTTGGTGATATTTGTTGGTGAAATTAATATATAATTTACGAAACGAACCGTTAGAGGTCGAATTTCTTTTAAAAATATACACTAATTGAATAATTATAGTAGCGCAACTGTACACGTTCTAAAAGTTTATTTTACCCTCAAGTTAAAATATTAAAATATAGTAATTGAATTTACCAAATCAATACATAACGAGCCATCGAGAACGATCATAATTGGAGTTTGCTGCTAAATTTAAATGTTTTGGGTTGGTACTTTAGCCACTTTCACAGAATGACATTTTAACATTAAAATTGAAACTGAACGTATGTGTAAAATTTTTCAAAACTTTAATTATTATTTAAATTAAATTTGAAAAATTGTTTTCAACACAAAGCAAAAATTATTGAATGTTAGGTACTTCCGTACAGGTGTGAAAGTAAATGTCTAGTTGCAGTATTCATTATCAGAATGCATGGCTGATTGTCTTGAAGAGTATCCTGAATAATTGTTTGACTACAATTGTTTTTACAATGGTTTGACAAATTTTGTACAGTTATTCAGAGAGATTGCTAGCGAAGGTCAAAGAACTGGAAGTGGACGGCCGTCTAAACATACAGCCGAAAATATTAAAGCCGTTCGGGATATTATTAATGAAAATACAGAAACATCGATTTCAGTAGTGACGCTACAAACAAATTTGTTTTCCAACTTATTCTAAAAAGAGACTTACGAGTACACTGTTATCCATACAATGTTTGCATGCGTATTTTCCAGTAGATTAGCCAAGATGAGTGGAATTTTGTCAAAATAATCTAAACAATAAAAACTGTGGTACGGATAGTACCACATTTTTTTTTCTCGGATTCCTTGGTTTTATCTTTCTGGATATGTTAATTGACAGAATATGAGGAGGGGAGTCAACGGAAAATCTTCATTTTTTTGTTGAAGAACCTCTGGATCCCCAAAAAATTGGTGTTTGGGATGGAATATGTCGAAGAAGATTGGTAGGTATCATCTTTTTTCTTTAAAGGCACTCTATGATATCGCATTCAAATACTCGGCCCAATCATACATCAATTGGATGATGAGGAATTACCAAATGGGTATTTCCAACAAGATGGTGCAACATCAGATACGATCAGAGAAACACTAACATCCCATATCCAACTAGATCTTGCGATTTAAACATAATATGCGGTTTTTTTTGTATGGCCATACATCAATCATTTTTATTTTAGTTTTTCACGTAAAAACATATAATCGAATATTTTCAGCGTCCAGCACCTCTATCTTTATCTTTATATAGGGTAGTGAAAAAATCTGACAACAAGGTATTTTCTTGGAAACGAATTAATGTATAATTATGAAATTGTAGGATATGAATGGGATTATATTCGGCATTTTATAGAGTACATGTACATGTCAAATTTTTGTTACGTTAGCCGCGGTTAGCGTACCGCCACCATCTTGATTTTTTTTTTAAATGGCAACGTAGGTCGAGTGGTACCTATATAAGAAAAAATCTTGTTTTCCTCTTTTCAAGAATACTAAAAAAGTACCACATTACTAATGCAATACTACACAAAAACACCTTTTTGTAGCCTTTTTCGCTATCCTTTATACAGGGTGTCCTTTAAAATGTGTCCCAAAATTCTCAGGCAGATTCCTTAACCAAAAAATGGAAAAAAAGTTCCTATAGACCTATGTCCTAAAGTGCCCCCTAAGCGAGCAACAGCCTCTCGAAATCATTTTTTTTATTTTGATTTTTTGAATTTTCTTAAAAATGGAAACAAATAAAAGAACCAAATTTTGGCTGTTAAATATGATCAATAATAGTGACCTTTTGACACCTTCAAAAAGAAATTATTTCGTCAGGGGTGTACTTGGGAATTTTTTGAAAATTTTGATTATTCATAACTTTTTTGTGTTTTTGGTAATGACTTATCCATATTTTTTTTTACATTCTACATTGAAAACTACGTCAAAAAGGAATACTTGTTTGATCTCGATTGGAGCAGCCGTTTCCGAGAAAACATCATCCAAAGATATTCGTCCACTTTAGCTTAATTTTCAATTTTCCTAAATTACCTCGGTGAATCTCGTAAATAAAAATAACTTTTTTAGCTCTCTCTAAATAATTGTAGTTCAAATGTCGTGGTGGGACTATTTTTATTTAATAATAAGAAACGGTTTAAAAAAATATTTATTCTAAAAAAACAAATAAAAAAAAATTAAAGCAGATGCTCAATGTGGCGACCATTGGTTTCCACACACAAGCGCAACCGTCGCATCATAGACTGTCTTACACGAAAAAATACTTCAGGATTATTCCTAAGAACTTCGCAATGATGAAAAACTCGTTCTTCCAATTCTTCAACTGTTTCAACAGGACTGGAATAAACCAATGATTTTAAATAACCCCAAACAAAAAAATCCATTGGATTTAGATCTGGTGAACGAGGTGGCCAGTTAACAGGACAACCTCTGCCAATTACTCTACCCTCAAATCTTTCGTTAAGGTGCTGTCTAGCTTCAAGGCTGTAATGTGGTGGAGCTCCATCATGCATAAACCACATGTTATGTCTGATTTGAATCGGAATATTATCAAGAAGCTCATGTAAGTTATTTTCCAAAAAAAGCCTGTATGCTGCTCCATTTAACCTATTCGGCAAAACAAATGGTCCAATAAGGTAATTATCAATAACTCCAGCCCAGACGTTTATTGAAAATTTATCCTGGTGGTGACGTTCAACAACCGCGTGAGGGTTATCTTCAGCCCATTCATGCATATTTCGAAAATTTATTATACCATCTCTAGTGAAACCAGCTTCATCGGTAAATAGCACTTTATTAAGAAACATTGCATCTTGATTACATCTTCCAAGAAACCATTCAGAAAAGATAACTCGCGGCTCATAATCAGTAGCTTTAAGTGCCTGAATTTTTTTGAATGTGGTAAGGGTACAATTGTTGTTCACGCAAAACTTTCCATACCGTGTTACGTCCGACTCCCACTTCTGAAATTAAATGAGAGAATCTGTGTAGTGAATAGTTAAGAAAGAGAATCCATTGATTTGGGAAATCAGATTTTTTCTGCATAACGCAACTCTTTTCGATACGAAAAGTCGTGAAATGTAAGAGAAGCAATAACAAGTAAAAAAACTAGTTTTATACGATAAGGTACGGGGTAGCTAAAATAATAAATAAGTAATTACTTACTATTTGCTATTTTTCTGGTACTTGTCGATGGGGTTTCAGCTACCCTATCCAAAATTGCTTCTTCCAAAGCAGGAGTTCTCACATAATTTTGTCTTCCACTGTTACTAGAGTTTTTCTTAAATGTACCAGTTTCCCGAAGTCTATCGTCAATTCTAGAAAACGTCTTAGCGCATGGAAGATGCCTATTTGGAAAGCGCTCCTGATAAAGTCTGCGAGCTTCATTGGCATTTCCAGAAGCGAGTCCAAAACATAAGTGCATGTCCGTCATTTCGCCGAATGTGTAATCATTATTGTAGTTATTGTGAGCCATTTTAAACAAAATAATAACAATACAACGAATCGCACCAGAACACTTTTAGAAATAATGTTTAACTGAAGAAACATTTTTATCAGTGAGCGAAAAAAATTATCCATGAAACACAAAAACGCCAAAAAAATACATATTTTTACTTTTTTATTCTAAACAGCTAAATACAAACCTTATGGTCTTCATAATAAATAAATGGGAACTAAATTTTTAAATTTTATTTAGAGAGCTAAAAATAGTATACAGGGTGATTGATTAGTGTGAGGAAGCTCTGTAGATCTGTTATAATAAAAGTAGGCAGCTTTAAGCTTCACATTTTAAAATTAGTTACGATGTGACAGGGTGTTTCATAAGGCCGTGCCAAATCAAAGTTATGTTTTTTAAATGGAACACCCTGTATATTTTTATATTTTTAGAATCTGCTCGATAATCTGATTTCAATGATACATCACACTTGTTATCTAATATGAATAGTAAAGGATCTACAGCTACTCAAAAATCACATTTTTTAAAATTCAGGTGGCTGTTGTAGCCAAACAGTTGGAAATCGAGGAAAACGGCTTACAGTCCCTATCCTAACTTTTTAAGGTCTATTCAGTGACATAAAATACATATTATTTGATACAGGGTGATCAAAAATCCAAAATCACATCCGATTTTTGATCACCCTGTATCAACTAATATTTTTTGCCACTGAATAGACCTTCAAAAGTAAGGATAGGGACATGTAAGCCGTGTTCCTCGATTTCCAACTTTTTGGCTACAACAGCCAAAATTGAAAATTAACCTAAACTGCACGAATATCTTTGGATGATGTTTTCTCGGAAACGGCTGCTCCAATCGAGATCAAACAAGTATTCCTTTTTGACGTAGTTTTCAATGTAGAATGTAAAAAAAAATATGGATAAGTCATTACCAAAAACACAAAAAAGTTATGAATAATCAAAATTTTCAAAAAATTCCCAAGTACACCCCTGACGAAATAATTTCTTTTTGAAGGTGTCAAAAGGTCACTATTATTGATCATATTTAACAGCCAAAATTTGGTTCTTTTATTTGTTTCCATTTTTAAGAAAATTCAAAAAATCAAAATAAAAAAAATGATTTCGAGAGGCTGTTGCTCGCTTAGGGGGCACTTTAGGACATAGGTCTATAGGAACTTTTTTTCCATTTTTTGGTTAAGGAATCTGCCTGAGAATTTTGGGACACATTTTAAAGGACACCCTGTATATAGGATTAGAAAAACACAATAATAATATAAAACAGACCCATTTTTCAGCAGTGCAATTTTATAAACATGCATTATTCGTTTCAAAGAAAATATCTTTTTCGCTACCCCGTATATAAAATTCAGATGTGCGTGTGTTCGTGATTACTCCTCTCTTCCTAAACAGCTTGACCGAATTTGATTTTTTTTGTACTGCATGGTTCTTAGCTATAGTTGGACCTGATATTTGGCGCCATGGGGGTCGCTTTCCCTGTAAATAGTAGGTAACAAGTTTGCTTGACCTCGACAGTAGCGCGCTAAGCGCTTACGGTTGAACCGTTGTATGAAGATATAGTAGGATAATCTTATGGACACTTAATTTAATTGCGATGGAGACGACATGTAGATGGCACCACTCCCATGGTCTCAAAGTCAGGTATTTAGGCCATGTCGGCGCTTGAGTGTGAATTATAATTTAAAATCTTCTTTTTCATACGTGTCTTTGGTAATGTGTTCTTTAGTTATGTTGAAAATGGGGTGTTAATACACTGCGACCTAAAAGATCTATTGTGCCCCCTTCTATGGCCAATGCACCAAGGAAATGTATTAATGTCTATAACGACCCTTCTAATCCTATTTTCTCAAGGAAGTGTAGGATTTGAAGTGGCTTCAAGTTAGGTAAATCTCCCTCATCTATTTGATATCCTCCTAGATATAGTGCCCTTGGATTCTGGAGTGCTACACATTCAGTTAGGATGTGAATGGAGGTTTCGTTCTCCTCCTCACAGAATCTGCACTTACTATCCTCTACTACTCTGTTTACTCAGGTGTCCTTTTAGTCGGCAATGCCCGGTAAGGATCCCTGTTACAATACGTAGCCTGTTCTTGCTCAGGCAGATGCAGGTTTCCGATCTTTCCTGGTTATATTCACCTAGAAGTATCTTGGCATGTCTCAGCCCCAAGAGATTGTTCCAATTATCGGTTCTTCTACTGCCCAATGCTTTTTTAATCTCTCCTAATATTATGTTACTGATGATACCGCAGAACGGCTCAGGTCCTACAAAGCGTGTTTGAGCCCCTTTCCTTGCAAGGCTATCTGCAATCTCGTTACCCTGTACCCCGTTATATCCCGGGACCCAAGTGAGAGTAACTCTATTTTTCTCGCCTAGCTCATTCAATTGTTCTAGGCATCTATCTCCAGACCATTTTTGAGCTGATTACGTAAGAGCACAGCGCTTTGATGGCTGCTTGAGTATCGGACATGATGATAATCTCTTGTCTATGATAGTTTCTCTCGATGTTAAACTGGATACACTTCTCTATGGCGTGAATTTCTGCCTGGAAGATGCTTGGGTATTTTCCCAAGCTTTCGGAGTGCTTGATTCTCGGCCCATACACTCCTATTCCAGTTCCTTCTATGGTTTTGGAACCGTCCGTATACCACTGAATAGCACGTCTTTCGGTTGCAAGCGCGATGTATTCTTGGCTCCATTCTTTCTTGCAGCCCAGCTCTGTGGTTTTGAAGTTTTTCACAAAACTATACTTCTTTAACATTTCATCCTGGGGCATGTCCCAGGTATCTTTAGTCCTGAAGCAAGTAGATTTTCGTCTGATTACTCCGTTCCTGATCATTCTATATCGTGTCCTATTTGCCACATTCTCTATCATCAAATGTAGAGGGGTGAGGTTTAAGATCACCTCCATTGCGGCCGTAGGACAGGTTCTCATTGCACTAGTAATGCAAACACAGGCTAGTCTTTGTACTTTTGAGATATTAGCTCTCGTAGTAGCTAAACTAGTTCTGTTACTTTAGGCTATAGCCCCGTAAGTGATGATTGGTCTCACTATTGCAGTATACATCCATCGCAGTATGTTTGGGTTACATCCCCATCGTTTACCTGCAATGTTTCTGCATACAATTAGGGCTTTGTGGCCCTATTTACTACTTCCTTCTCATGTGTGTTCCAGAGAAGTTTGTTGTCCAGGGTTAGGCCTAGATATTTGACTTCATTTTTCCATTCTATATCTATCCCGTCTAATTTAACGGTTTTGAGATTAAGTTTTCTTTTCCTTGAAAAGGCTACTAGGGTTGTTTTTGTAGTCCCACTTCACGGCACCATCTTTTGGTGTGTTCTAGTCCTCGTTGGACTATATCACACAGGATATTACTAAACCTACCACTAGCAAATATGACTATGTCGTCGGCATAACCTTGACAGGTCAGTCAATCTGCATAGAAGTTCGTCTACGATTAGGCTCCACATTAGTGGGGATAGAACTCCTCCTTGTGGACATCCTCTGGTTGTGCAGATGGAGATGGTGTCCTGTCCTATCTGTGTCTCTGCAGTTCTCGTAGATAACAGCTGAGCCATTCATCTGGATGTGATGTTATCTACTCCTCTATGCCTCTATGTCTCTCATTGTTTAGATTATTTTGACAAAAAAAACATCGTATGGATGACAGTGTAAGTCTCTTGTTAGAATAAGTTGAAAAACAAATTTGTTTGTAGCGTCACTACATTAATGATATCCCGAACAGCTTTAATATTTTCGGCTCTATGTCTAGGAAGGCACACACGACCGTTTTTTTGTTTGTCAGTGCATCCTGGATTACGTCAGTCAACTGTACCAGGGCAGTTTCTGTAGATCTTCTTGCTTGGTACGCGTGTTGGCTGTGGTGGAGTGGCACCCTCTCCAGGACTTCCGTTCTGATATAATTATCAACAGCCTTCTCCATTGTTTTTAATACAATGGATGTGAGGCTGATTGGTCGGAAGGATTTAGGATGTGTGGTATCCTTTTTCCCTACTTTTGGAATAAATGTGACTCTGGCCCTTCTCCATGCTTCTGGTATATATCCCAGCTCCAGACTGCTTCGGGATAGCCGGGATTATGTGTGGTAGTAATCCGTCCTGTGCCTGCTGAAACAGGGCAGGAAATATTCCATCCACACCTGGAAACTTAAACGGTTCAAAAGTGTTTACGGCCCACTTTAACCGATTTCTGCTGCATATGTGTTTGGCCACTACAGCGGCCTCTCTTGGGGGCCTGCTTACCTTAGTTGTGTCCCTTATTAGAAAAGGTGTGCTTCCAGGAAAGTATATGTTTTTTAGTTACAATTGCAAATTATTGCAAATTTTATAGGTAAAGGTATTTGAAGGTCACTAGAATTTGTTAACGGCGAAATAATCAATAAACGCAATAAACCAGTTTTTGTCTTGGGAAAGATTGAATGGGTTGAGTGAAATTTTCCTATATAGGCTGGGAACATTGTTCTCCACTTTACGATTGTAGTTTTGGACGTATAATAAGTTGGACGGTTAATTAATATTTGAGTTTAGCGCTGTTAATTTTTTTTCACTTTTTATGTACAGAATTGCGCGAAAGTCCGGAATTAAATTATCTCTTTAACCAGTAACTTAAAAAAAAACCTGAAACACCTGAGTTGATTTTACATTGTTGCCAATAAAATGAATTTTTTTTTCTACAACTCTTAGCTGCAATCCTACCCTACTTTTTTTCAAAAGCTATAGATAATTGCTTGATCTACAACTTTTGCATTATACAATTTTCGCCGGAAAACGCGATAATACCATTTTTCGCTCCTTTTCAACCACCTACAACTTCAACCCCCAGGTTGCATTTTTTTTAATTTAATATAAGCCCCTCCACCATTTACACTTATCAAAGGCTTGTTAACAATTTATATTGATCTTTTTCATCTAAATAAGTTAATTAGACTGGTCTATTACTAGTAATAAGGGACAAAACTTATCAATAGCAAAATTAATAATTCCATAGAAAATTTTGAACATTTCGTTTATGTTTTTACCATTACATATCATATCATATCATATCATATCATATCATATCATATCATATCATATCATATCATATCATATATCATATCATATATCATATCATATCATATCATATCATATCATATCATATCATATCATATCGTATCATATCATATCATATCATATCATATCATATCATATCATATCATATCATATCATATCATATCATATCATATCATATCATATCATATCATATCATATCATATCATATCATATCATATCATATCATATCATATCATATCATATCATATCATATCATATCATATCATATCATATCATATCATATCATATCATATCATATCATATCATATCATATCATATCATATCATATCATATCATATCATATCATATCATATCATATCATATCATATCATATCATATCATATCATATATCATATCATATATCATATCATATATCATATATCATATCATATATCATATCATATATCATATCATATCATATCATATCATATCATATCATATCATATCATATCATATCATATCATATCATATCATATCATATCATATCATATCATATCATATCATATCATATCATATCATATCATATCATATCATATCATATCATATCATATCATATCATATCATATCATATCATCATATCATATCATATCATATAATATCATATCATATCATATCATATCATATCATATCATATCATATCATATCATATCATATCATATAATATCATATATCGTATCATATCATATCATATCATATCATATCATATCATATCATATCATATCATATCATATCATATCATATCATATCATATCATATCATATCATATCATATCATATCATATCATATCATATCATATCATATCATATCATATCATATCATATCATATATCATATCATATCATATCATATCATATCATATCATATCATATCATATCATATCATATCATATCATATCATATCATATCATATCATATCATATCATATCATATCATATCATATCATATCATATCATATCATATCATATCATATCATATCATATCATATCATATCATATCATATCATATCATATCATATCATATCATATCATATCATATCATATCATATCATATCATATCATATCATATCATATCATATCATATCATATCATATCATATCATATCATATCATATCATATCATATCATATCATATCATATCATATCATATCATCATCATCATATCATATCATATCATATAATATCATATCATATCATATCATATCATATCATATCATATCATATCATATCATATCATATCATCGTATCATATCATATCATATCATATCATATCATATCATATCATATCATATCATATCATATCATATCATATCATATCATATCATATCATATCATATCATATCATATCATATCATATCATATCATATCATATCATATCATATCATATCATATCATATCATATCATATCATATCATATCATATCATATCATATCATATCATATCATATCATATCATATCATATCATATCATATCATATCATATCATATCATATCATATCATATCAAAAATATTCATGTTTCAAATAGTCATTTAAATTTATAGTTAAAATCTCATTTTTAAATTGATTACCGAGATTATTATTAGGTAGTGTACAGAGTCGCCGTAGCTCTCATTATCAATATTTGTGAATATATAATCAAGTTTAGATATTGATAAAAAACCATTTATATTTTTAAATAATCTAGTCGATTCAATATTTTGTGTATTTAATTGGTAACACTGAATTATGTTCAAGAGATCATTTTTGTTATTAGATTATGTTAAATAATAATTGCAAAATATAACTTTGTCAAAAATTTTTACACAGTAGTCAAGTATTTCAGAAACTTGTTTAAAAAATGTTTCTACATCTGCACCGCACGGTCTATATATTACAAAAATACAATATCTTACATTATTTACACTGATTTGTACGGCACAGTTCTCTGAATGCATTTTTATGGAAACATTTTCTATGAAGGTAATTCTCTTAAATTGTATATTATTCCTGACTAATATTATTACGCCACCATGTATATGGTTGGGTCTAACTACAATGTTTTCAAAACATACAAAATTTACATTATTTTTTGTTACACATATAATATGAGGGTTATATTCTTTAATTATCATCTAGAACTCTTTTATTTTATTTGTTATACATTTATTTACCAATTTATTTTATCTCTTTTAATAAACGTTTTAAGTGCCGTTCTAAAAATTTAGTGTACATTCAAGAAGATTATGGGAAAAATTTGTATACTATATCTTCTCAGGGAAATTGCGCTCTGATGATATTGCAACACTGTATTAGTTATATTATTCCATATAACATCAAAATTTACAGTAGGTACTGACGAAGAAAACAACTTTTGAGAATTTTTACATTTGTTCTGTTCTGATAACAGCTGCCTGTTCACTACAGAGTAATAACGTTTAAGAGTTTTGGTACAATTCATTTGTTGTTTAAGTTATCTATAAAAAGTTGTCGAAAATCGGAAAGTAATCTTTTTGCGAGACTTTTTGTTGTTTCCCATTTTACACACAAATGCACTCTAGATAAGTCTAAAAACAAAGTAATTTGCGCACAGATCGACGACACTTTGGTAGTTTTTTCTTTATTGTAAAGGCGGACAATGTAGAAAGCAGGCCACTAATAGGCAACGGTTACTTCATTGTGAAATTTGAAGGTAATAGTAACTTTGAAGTGGCTTTTGTTCCACGCAATATGTGGAAATCACTTAAGAGCGTGACGAAAACGTGGCAAGAACTACTGCAGTTATACAATCAAGTGCCGCCACTTTAAAGATATATTTATGGTTCCCGAATCGTTACTAAAACTATCAAACCCACTTTAAGATTACTGCCACTTCTAAGTGGTATTTAAGAGATATGATTTGGTGGCCGTAACTACTATTTTCCACATTCAAGTTTGTGCAACTTTAAAGTGGTCCCGCTTAGTGGCTATAACGTTTCAAACACCTTCAGAGGCAACTAAATAATATAAAACTTTGAAGTGATTCCCAGTGGTGAAATACACGTGGCTATAACTGGGAAAATATAAAATTAAGTTATTCTTACTAGATAGGGGTACATTTAGTGATTATAACGTAATAGTCACTTAACTGAAGTGGCGATATAAGTTTCTGTCACTATAATGCTACTTGGGAAGCACTGAAGATGGCGCTATGCCGAAAGCGCTTTGTATTTTTTAAATAAAACAATTTTGCACGAAATACAAGTTTTTTTGTTAATTAAAGGTATGCAAATTCTTTGGAAGTCCCCAAATAAATTACAAAATTCCCCTACGAAATAATGAAAATTATTTTTAAATCCCCAAAGTGAAAACAAATTTAATAAAAAATTGAAAAAAATCTGTCTGCGGGAGAATTTGATGCCACTTATTCGTGTTCTACCTACACTGCCTTAACCATTTATCCATCGGGATTATTTAATTAGTCATTACGAATACGTATATATTATTTTTTAATATTGATTTAATAACTACATTAAGTATTGTTTAGAATTTTTTTGTATATTATACACATAACTATGACCTTTAAATATTAATTAAACATTGTTTTTTTGCATGGTGAAAAGCAAGTAACAATACAATACATTTTATTAGAGATGATGGGACAGGTAAATACAATCTACAACGTGGATAAGATAATAATACGTGGTGATTAAAATATTAATAATAATAAAAGTACTGAAGAAGGCACATACTAGCTTTACAACTTTACTATTAATAGACTGTAATTTATTTTATTTTAAACACCTACAACCCAAGAAGACCAAAACCAGAAAATTCACTAATTTAGTACAACAGGATTTAAAAATGCAAATACCCCGTTTTTTTTGTATCATGGTGCTGTCCTTGGCTGTGCAGGTTTAATGCTATAATGAGCGCACTGCTTTAGGGAATAGCGGTTCTGTCGCATCGCGGATTGTGTACGATGCTAGTTGTAGCTATGCTGTAGCAACTTTCTACGACAATATGTTGCTTCTTCCTGTAAACTTGTAAGCTTTTTTTTTTTTTTTTTTTTTTTTTTTTTCCTGGGCTCGTCTGACTATGTGTCTCCGAATAACACTGAAGCCTATTGGCTTATTGTGTTTTACCCCATGTTAGTTCATAGCACCCACTCTATCATGTTTGTACCTTGTACAAGTTTGTACAGATCCTTGGGTGAGTGGGTTCTATACGTTGTTGGATCAACCTGGGGTTGTCCAAAAAGAGCCTGTCTTTTGCGATCTAGAGCTTCGCATTCGCACAGTATGTGTTTGGCCGTTTCTGGTTTCTTGTGATATAGTCGGCACATGAGTTCCCCATTGTACATGCTAATTTTGTTGTCCCTTTACTGGGGCGTGCCCAGTCATGAACCCTGTTATCACTTTCAACTGGTTCCTATTCATTAAGAGTAGTTCTCCAGTTCTTTTGGGACATGGTCTGCCTATGAAGGCTTTTCCATGTGCCTGTTTTGGAGTGCTTCCCCAATAGTTGATATGTTGTTCCCGAATCCAGTCATTTATAAAACCCCGGACTTTACTTTTTGGTACTCCTGGGTTTGTGTCTGGTTCCGGTGTTTCTTCTGACCCTCTTTTTGCAAGTTCGTCAGCCTTTTCGTTGCCTTCGATCCCTTTGTGACCTGGCACCCAAAATAGTTTTACTCTATTTCGGTCTACAGTGTTCTTAGTTCTTCGATGCATTCCCATACCAGCCTCGACGTAACTTTCTGACTCGATATGGCCTTAAGTGCCGCTTGGCTGTCTGACATTATTTGAATATGCTGATTTTCATTTTCATTGTTCGTTTTTGCACATTGCAAAATTGCGCATACCTCGGCCTGAAATACCGAGGAATGTATTCCTATAGCATAGGTATGGTTAGTATCAGGGTTTTTGGAGAATACTCCTGCCCCAGTGCCTTCCGCAGTCTTAGACCCGTCTGTATACCAGGTTTGTTCCTGTCGTTGGGCATTGGGCTCCCTTATGGTGATCTCCGCTCTTTCCTGTATTAAAACCTCAAAGGGAGTATTAAAAGAGTACCTCTTGGTTATGTGGTCTGATCTCATGTCTAGTACGTCTCCTGTCACTAACCTTGAGATACTCATGTGACCTGGCCTAATGTCAATATTTCCCAGTGTATTCCCTAATCTGTAAGCACCTAATCTTGCCTCCCCTTGTATCACATGGTGAAGAGGTGGGAGTCCTATTAGTGCTTCCATTGCAGCAGTGGGGGTTGTTTTCATTGCCCCCGTTATTCCGAGGCAGGCAAGTCTTTGTACCTTGCTTAGCCTCGTTATTGCTATCCTTTGCTGTGTCTTTGGCCACCACACCAAAGCTGCTTATGTTATTATGGGTCTCACCACCATGTTATAAAGCCAGTATACCATGTCTGGTTTTAACCCCCATTTTTTTTTCCAAAGGATCGCCTTGCCATCATTAATGAGGTTTCCGCTCTCCTTGTGGTTCTTTCTAGATGCTGGTTGTAAGCTTATTAACATATATTTATGTATGAAGGTAGTAAGATTTTGGAAATCATTTTTAAATAGATTTTAATTACTGTAAACGTGCTTTAAGCACTTTAATGGTAGTTGAAGTACTTTCTTCGGTAATATATAGCTTCTTTTTATAAATATGTAAGCTTTTTAGGATGGTAAGAGATTTAAATATTTCTCACTCTACCTATTAATTAATAATTATATCACACAAACAAAAACCATGCCAAATGTCACTTACCGAATGTCAATTACCGACATAAAACTACCGTTACCACATTCTCATTAACATTATCCAGTTCAGAAACGCTCATCATTAACACAATTTGGGAATTAAAAATATAACAAGGCCCGTTTTTATCGCTTCCGATACAACAAAACTCGAAGATGTATACATATAATTTATGTTCCAATTTTCGGTTTAGTGCTTCCGGGTTTACGAATAAAAACACTGGACTAGAACAAATTTGGGGCCCCCACTTGAAAATGTGTCGATAAAAATAAAGAAGTTTGTATTTATAAAACAGTACAGTTAAAGGTATACTAATTTTTAATAGTCGCATTATTTATTAATAAATAGATACTCTATAGCTACGCGGGTTTCTTAATTTTCGTAAATAACAAAACAGGCCAAATGCGAATCGGACTCGCGCATGAAGAGTTCTGCACCATAATACAAGATTTAATACTATGTAGGTACTTTTTAAATACTTTATTAATTACGATCTAACAGTGGCGGCTTGTGGTAATTTAAAATGGGTGTTCACTTTTTCCAATAATTTTATCATTTGTAAGTTCGGATCAAAACTTTGTACAAGCGTCAATATCGCTGTTTTTTTTTTAATATTTGAGTTTGTATTAAGTGCAGTTATTATTATCAACATCATACTGTTTTCAAGTACTACAACTATTAATAAATGAATATTTTAGTTAGTGTAATATTTGTTTTGTTTTTAATACGTTGAAAACCATCTATAAACATTATTAGTAAACTGACTTTTCTTCATAATTTCAGATTATTTTTAAATATATATCAGGTTATGTAGAAAGCTTGACATTGATTTTTGTGTAAAAAAATTTATATGAAACTTTACCTACCATTTTTTAGTTTTTATTGTAAGTTTAATCATTTTCACAATTTGTCACTGATGTCAAATAAAAAATATATTTTTTTAAATAGCTTTTATTGGCAAATAAAATAAGAACTAAAATATTTTAAATGTTTATTTTATAAAATCAGTCCCATCACAATACATAATATTACACAGACACAAACTAAAATAAAGATATATAATGCTTGGCATTCTAAATGATACTCTTCGCAGTTTAACAGAGCTCCTTAACCCCCATTTTCAAACAGAATGTTTTAAATGTTTATTTTATAAAATCAGTCCCATCACAATACATAATATTACACAGACACAAACTAGAATAAAGATATATAATGCCTGGCATTCTAAATGATACTCTTCGCAGTTTAACAGAGCCCCTTAACCCCCATTTTCAAACAGATTGTTTTCACAATCAATAGGCCTCAACTCCTTATAGAGCTTGATTTTTACTAAAAATTTCATGTTGATATCGCTTCTCATTTTTGATTTTTTTTTTAATTTCAACCCCCCTTAAATCACCCATATTTAATCAGACTTTTTTTATATTAAAGGGCTTCTCCTTTTAGAGATTGATGTTTGCTTTATTTTTACTAAAAATTTCATGTTGATATCGCTTTTCGTTTTTAATTTAGGTTTTTTTTTGAGGAGTATTTACTTGGCTTTAGAGCAGAGCATGCAAGGGTTTCGTAGTACCCCCACTTTTAAAGTTTATTTTAAAAGAAAAAAATATGTGCGTGAAGGTAAAGGTTAAATCTGTGCTCCTCTGGAAACACTTTTTCCAAATTTCAATTTGTTTTTTCTAAAAAAAAACCACAAAACTCGACTTTTTTGATTCATTTTCTCAATTTTTTTTTAGAAAAAACTAAATTGAATTTTGAAAAAGTGGTTCCAGAGGAGCATAGATTTAACCTTTATCTACACGTACATATTTTTTCTTTTAAAAATACTTAAAAATAAACTTTAAAAGTGGGGGTACTACGAAACCCTTACATTGCAAGATTTTTCGTCTGGCAAGTGGCGCCTCTGTTAGATTTTTAAGAAATTAATATTTGGGAATGAAAACAATTTAAAAAATATTTTACTGATGTTTTACGAGGGATAATTAAAGTTTACGTATTTGTAGGTACACCTTATTGTTTTACGTAAATCATTTCTGTAATACTAATATCGACATATTTATATAATATGCAATGGGTTTCATAGTACACCAATTTTACAGATTATTTTTTATTTTTTGAAAAATTATGTAAGTACAGGTAAAGGAGTCACTTTTTGAACATTTGAATTGGTTTATTTTGAGAAAATGTAAGAAGATATCTTTCTATCGAAAAAAAAAAAAAAAAAAAAAAAAAAAAAAAAAAAAAAAATATACAAATAAAAATGCTAGAAGAGAACAATATATGTTTTTAATTTTTACAGGAACATTTATTTTTCTTAATAAAAATTAAAAAAATACGTTAAAAGCTTTTTCGTCTAGAGGGCGACACCAACAAAATGTATATCCTTTTCTACTGTTTACAAGTGATACACGTACGCAAGTGATTTGAATTTATTTTGATTTATGTCTGTACATTTTGTTATTTTTACATACAGTAATTTCGCTCAATTATTTTAAATTAATTTTATCATTTATTTATTGAAAAAATATATCCGAAATTAAAAGGTATACAATGAGATTTGAATTATAAATTAACTTTTATATTGCACGGGAATTTTTTTTAATGAATACATCTTCGAGTTAAGAATAATTAATTCCAGCTGTTAAAGTAATGTATATTTTTTCGAACTTAGTAAATCATTTTTTTTGCTTTCGAGCGTGGCTTTGATCTATCACACTATTTGATGCGCGTTGCAAAAGAAGATTTTCTAAAAAGTTTGATAATGTCTATAGATGAGAAAAAAATGAATGTGACAAGAGATCAAGCTGATTGTGGATTGTAGTAAAATGAAAGACGAAAACGAGTCACTGTTTCAAAATTTGGAGACATAAGTAAAAAAAGGAAAGGCATTTTTTAAACAATCTCATAAAATTCAAATATTTTTTGCTAAAGCCTTTTAATATGACATGGACAATAAATCCAGAGCAAAATAAGATTTGGAAATTTATTAGCAAGAAAAAGTTTTTATATGTGGACTTTTATTGATTCCGAATTTGATTATGTTCCTGCCAGTCCAGATGGAATTTAAAACAAAAAACTCTATGATAGAGTTAAAATGTCCATATGAAGCTAGAGTATTGACTAAAGAAAAAGGAATATGCAGTAGAAAAATAACTTTCTGGAAAAAGGATAATACCATTAACGGGAACCACAATCGGTACTTTCAAATTCAGGGCTAGCTGCACATTACATAAATGAATTTTTGCATTTTGTGCGTTTGGACTTCTCGAGAAATAAAAGTGGAGGAAATTCCTCATAATGACAGCTTTTGGGAAGAAAAGGTGCAAAATAAAATTCAAAATTATTATATGCAATATGCCTTACCAGAACTAGTTGCAGCAGAGCTAATAGAGACATGGAAGTACGGGACAGAATGCCAAATAAATGGTGAGTTTAACAGTACGGGTATTTTATGAATTTATTCTAGAAGCTGTACCTCATTATAACAGATTATTCAAACAATAAAAATAATTTTTGTTAAAGTATAAACAATAATATGCTGAAACATTATATCTGATCGCTACATATTATAAAACCAAAGGTACCTTTTCATTTAACTAACTCACACATGGCTACTCCAAGTTTAAATATTATAAATCCGCTTGAATATAAAAAATAACAGGTATAGAAAATATTTTTTGAAAACCTAGTTTATTTAAAAATATAAAATGTCATGAGACCGTTTATTGTTTGTTTACATTGGCCTCCTGTTTTTGGTACTTTGACTTTTTGTATCGAGGACATATTATTATGTAATATAGATGGAAATGTATTGCTAAACTATGGACGCTTTTCTACTCTTAATCAATTATTATTAGTAGAGTGTATGTATTGAAATATTCGCTCTAGAAAACGATTTACCCCCCTTTGTCACAAGCTGAATTTTTCAGAGATAAGAGGTCATGATAAGGTAACCCTTATTCCGGAGGTAACACAAAATTAGACTGTGCAGAAGGGCACTATCATCAAAAATCCAGATACTGATACCGCCGAATAAAAAAAAATATTTATATTTTTGTCCAATGCACAATAAAATCTTTGTAAGGAGTAATTTTTTATACTTATTTAAAAAAAAATTCAGTCCTTCAAAAATTTGTTTAAAAAGTCTTTTTCTTTTAAATATAATTTTATCATTTAACAAAAAGGAAGGCCCTAATGAAAAACGTAGTATAGCTCTGTTTCTCTCTACGTGTCGGCTGATGCATTACATTATTGATATGTTCAAATTTTTTTCATTTTTTTATTATAAAACTTTTCGTTAGGTGGCAATGGACAAAGTGTCTTATTGTCTGTTTTTACTAAAAAATTAATAAGTGTGTTACATATTAAAGTTCCTAATAAATTGGAAAGAAATATAGACATTTTTCAGGTTTTTATTACATCTACATTCATCCTGTTATAGCTGAATGCCTGAATATATTTGGGTAAGTTGGGTAAGTTTTCGTTAAACATTTTAATTACGGATTTGTTGTTGCAAGAAGCAAAGACACAAATGATATCAAAATATGACTTCTTAATCCTTGCATGGTCAACAGTTTCTTCACAATATTTTATTAGCAAAGGATATGGACAGAAGCATTAGGCAATTATGCTGCAATATTTAAGTTTGATCTGACAGCCTCTCCCATGTCTCTAACAGTAAATGGGTATCTCGGCATCTCTACAAATAAGAGTTTATTGGGAAATATTTTAGAGCAATATGACCCACAAAGACTTACCTGCACCTAGGTGATCTTGCAAAACTTGTCACATTTTTGATGGGATAGCAATAGCTCAAGGTTTGGGAAAGTCCAAAAGTTGCATATCATTTAAAGAATATGCTAATATATTTGTAAAGATTATTTTTAAAAATAAATTTAATGCTCAAAGGATAGATGTGGTATTTAATCATTATAAAGAAAATTCTATCAAAAATACAACACGTCAAAAGAGATGATCCTAGAAATCAATTGATATAGAAATTGACCGACCCAATATTCCACTTCCAGAATAATGAAACTTGTTCATTCATTCGATATTTAATAAAAGACGTTTAACACATTTTCTGTCAGAGCAACTTCTTGAAAATTTGTATCTAGTGATGGATTCGCAAGTAACAATAAATATGGGATGAATTTTGAACCATCAAAAGACGATTTCTTAAATTTAAATCTTGAGGAAGTTGATACTCGTATCATTGGTTATTGCACATATTATCAGCCAGAAATTCGGGGAATTCACGCTGCATTATTGATTGCAACGATACAGATGTTCTAGTCTTATTAATTTATTTTAAGTAGTTTTGAACTAAAAAGATATGGTTCATAATAGGGCGAGGAGATTCGTGACGATTTATAACATTTATAACATATAACATATATATACATGATTTAAATTTGGATAAAAAAAACTTCTAAAAAATTTGCCTTCTTTTCATTCTGTGACAGGTCGTAATAAATCCAACCAATTGTCTGGCATTGGAAAAAGAACCTGTTGGAAAACCTACCTTGAACACCTTTTGGATGGATTTGGCACTGATTCGTAGGTACTCTGAAAACACATTCTCTAATCTTGAAAATTTTTTCATAAAACTGTATTTAAAAACTGCCAATTTTACTTTCATTAACATTTTGAGGAGATTATTGGCCCCTTTAAAATAATTGCTAAATTGCCATTGACTGAAGACGCCCTAAAATTACATTATTTAAGATGTTTTTACCAGCTAAGTATTTGGCTAAGCTCTTTAAAGACCCAGATGCAGCTTCCTAATGTTGAAGAGTATGAATGGAAAGTAGATCAAGATTGAAGCCTGATACCCACTCTTAAGATTAAGCTCGACCTGCTACCAGAAATAACAGAACTTATCATGCAAATGCAAAAAAGGTACTATACACCTATAATTTTCATATATGTACAATATTTTAACAATATTATTCTATTCTAGACTATGGAAGCAAAATTTACAAATGCAGATTAAAATATTAGCTATATCGGTTAATGCACCTGTATGGCACAGAAAAACTGCAGAAATAGTTTGATCATAGCCGCTAATGTTTTAAAAACGTAGATTAATGTGGTGAATCTGATTTTGATTAGTTTTAGTCCTGTACTTATATATTTTAATATTATTAATTTATGCTTTATATACTTCTAATTATTGAATTTTTTTATTAGGAATTTATTGTATTCTGCAAAGAAATAGCCTTACTGTTTATAACCTATACTTATATATACTGTGCTTATACCTTCCATAAATAGTTTATATTTTATTTTTTTATTTTCTTAAAAAAAAAATATTGAAGTAATACACCTTATAAAACATTATTCGCCTTCATAGCGGATAAATCAATAATACCTATATAAAATAATGTAAGAGAGTCAAACAGATTGCATATATTTCATCCCTGAGAGAGACGCATACAGTCAAGAGACTGCTTCCTTTCCTGTAAAACCATGATATCAGTAATTGTTTATTGCTATATTTTTGTTAATTTCATAGCAAAAAATATAAGGAAAGCACTATTACCTTGTCAATACACAGGCGAAACTTTTATGAAGAATATTTTTTTTTCGTTTAGGCCTTCGTTTTTCGTCAAATGAAAGGTATATTTCTAAAAGAAGATTTTTTAACCAAATTTGTCGACAGCCAAAATAAGTTTTAATCTACACCATACTTATATTGTAAAATACATAGGTAATATTATTTTGTGCTATTGTGGAATATTTTTCGGTTCCTTTGTCTTCAACTTCGCTCGTTAAAGTTTAGAATATGCATCCCTCGTATCTACATGCAATTGTTAAAATTATGAATGAATGCGGATTTTGTTTAGTCTCTGAAGTAATTTTGTAGTATTTAGGCTCCACCCTCAAGTTGTAATTTTTATACCTTCTAAACTACCGTTGCCCCGCAGGTCTTTTAGTTTGTAATGTAAATTTTCCTCTTAATTTCAACTCATCTTAACCCCCTATTTTTAATCAGATTTGTTAAAAATCAATAGGCTTTGTCCCTTATAGAGCTTGGTTTTTGCTTAAAATTTTCAAGTTGATATCATTTCTCGTTTTTGACTTATCGTGCAGACAAAAAACGTGACATCGGACAGACAGACAAAGTAAACCTATAATACTCTACTGTATGAAGAGTAGAAAAAAAATGTATGAGGTAAAATAAACAATTTAAAAAGGTCAACAACTTTTTTTATCAAAGGATACTAAAAGTTTGAAATAACAGCACATAATTGAACACAGAACACAGAAATCTGTGAACTAAACTAGTGAGATACATATCGTAAAATGTTATCACACTTAATTCTCCATATGATACTTTCTAAGTGTATTTCACAGCACATTCCAGAGTTATCTTGCTTTCACTAATGTCCTACCCTCATGGCTGCTTTTGCATGTCCAAGTTTACTAAAAAATAATGTGTTTTAATAAATAATAGAATAATAGTAATTTTGTTTAAATAGGTAAATCGGCTTCATCTGTATTTTCAAATTATTGTTTAATTGCAGATAGTATATTAATGTTTTTATAACTTATAGGATTGATTAGCCAGAGCATGTAGATATGTGGGATGTGACTTGTTAAGTGCCTAATCAAAATCACAATTTATGTTTGATACTTATTTCGAGACTTTTTTCGAGACATTCTTAATTACCAACTGTAAACTAATTTACCAATAGCTTTATTTTTATTTAATATCTGTAGTTATTCAAATTACCATAACATTTAATATTTTTGAAAATACTAAATTATACAAACAAGGCAATAAAAAAATGTCATTAAAATAAAAGATTTCTTGTTTGTATTCAACAAACGATCTTGGTTAGAGGGTAACACGATTGATAATTGCAAACGTAACTTTATATAGGTAAACTATTTAAATGTACATACTATTTCTTAGGTAAAATTTCTCATCGAGTATATTAAATTAACTGGTTAATCTATTTTTCCGATTCAGACTTTTAAAGTGAAAAACCATTTGTCTCTTTATCTTTATCAAATTTTTATTGTACATTTCCATAATGATGTTACCTCATCAGCATAATCAAATTTTTCCTTTTAGCGGGAAAAAAAATTACCAATTTTTTGCTTACTTCTTACTTCATAGTATTTACAATTGGGTACAAAATAGACCATTTTGAATTAGTCTTTGGATGGTCTTAGGCACTGAAACAAGATATAAAACAAATTACAGTCGTAAAACGCAATTATATGTAAACAACATAACCTTAAAAAGTTTCTATTTAACTTGCCTTTTTCGGGAACAATCGTTAAATTGACATACATCCTTCCAATTTATTAAAGTTGCAGTTCTCAATTAAACACATTTTTTTTAAATGATCACAAATAATAAAATAATCTTAATTTTATTAAAGCCGTTTCATAATGACAGTTTGTTTTATTTGGTACAGTGTTGCCAGAATATGTTTTTGTTATGTACTAGATTTGTCTAAAAAATGTACCAGATTCCTTAAATGTATCAGATTTTTTGAATTCTATTTGCAGTGACATCTAATTCATTGAAGGGGAAAAAAGG
The DNA here is from genome assembly GCA_927349885.1 of Psylliodes chrysocephalus. Taxonomy (NCBI): domain Eukaryota; kingdom Metazoa; phylum Arthropoda; class Insecta; order Coleoptera; family Chrysomelidae; genus Psylliodes; species Psylliodes chrysocephalus. Next base: position 59,565,939 of record OV651821.1, read on the forward strand.
GGGTCTTTATTGATAACGAACCCAAACAAGGAACACAATATATATATTTTACACGTGAACACGCAGAATGTACTACATCTATTACAATAGTGAATTGTACTAGACTGGCAACACTGGTTTGGCAACCTTGTTTGTGAGCGGCGCGCCAATTAATGTGTTCTTTGACAGTTTGAAGAATCTGTTGGCGTGTTTTCTTCTCTTTTTAGCTATATGCATTCATCATGTCGTCTCACTCGTGTTAGGCTCACTCATCATAATGCGCCACAGACACAGTATACTTAGGTATACTGTGCCACAGAGATGCGATCAGCCAGAGGACAATGATGTACCAAAAAATATAGATTAACACGTATGAAAATAAAAATATTAAAATTAAATTTATTCAACCTATTTTATTGCAACTGAACCCAAAATTTTGAATCATTAGTTATATAAAATTTAACTAAATTAGATGTAATTTCATATGTTTTTAATATTTTATATCTTGAATGTAACTATTTGACCACCAATAATTGCGGATCCTAGTGTAGTTTTGTTTTGCAGATCCTTATGATAGTCAACAGACCTTTTGAAAACTCGTGAAATGTAATATGTATTTCGTTTTTTCAATTACGCTGTGTTATTTTTATAATTTGTATATAGGTACCTAAATAGTACCTAATTTAATCTTTTTTTGCCTGAAAAATCTAAAGATTTTAAAATTATTCAAATGTTGATAATAATTTGTTATAATATTGAAAAGTAAATGTTAATAGCCATTGTGGAAAAGTTAGATATCTTTTTTGTTGATATTAAAAACTCTATTAACCAAAATCAAAGGGGTGGTTTGAGAGCTACATTTTAAAATAACATACATACGTTTCATACATGGTGTTGCATAACTCGGGTACGAACCAAACATTTTTCTCTAACCAGAACACCAGTACATTGTTTTCGATTTTGATTACTCTCATTTCTAATAGATGGTTTGTCTACTGGGGTATATAGGGGACTCTAAAAGTAATTTCCATTTTTGTATGAAAATCAAAGTAAATCAATGCCCTGTAGCCAATTACACACTGTATAAAAATTATTTTAGATGCACGAGTTTTTCAATATCATTTAGGTATTACATTTTACACTTTTTGTTAGTTGCGTTTTTATGCTTTGGTCTTTAGTATACACAGTGACTTAATACTCGGACCCTGGATTTTTATGTTTTATTACCAGTAGCTTCCTCAGTCCTTCCTATTTTTATAGAATTACCTAAATCTGTAGTTAATCATAGTCATCAATATTTTATAACATTGAATGAACATTATGGTTATTTCGATAAATAAAACAAGTATTTAAAAAAATCAAAAAAATTATGTGCATAAAATAAACAGAAACAAAATAATTAAACAAATTGAAGTTCAAATGACTGACTAATATTTCTCAGCATTTGAACAGTAATATTCTGAAACTTCAAACTTCACTGGACAATTTATTAATATTTGTAATATTTTTTTATGTGTATCTCTCTAGAAGGAAAAATTAGTAAAATTTTTATTAGCTAAGGGGTAATAAAAATTCACTTTACAACTTTATTAATCAATAATGGTTGAACAGCTCAGAATGAATGCCTCAGTCCCGGTCTATATTTCCATTTCTGAGCGTTTTTCCAGTCATCGAAATATTAGCAGAATATATAATATATGTAATAAATACTGGAAGCTAACATCCGGCCATCCTGGATGTGAACCTTGTCCTGAAGGTATATCTGATATATGAATACATGGAACAATAATAATTTATCACCAAACAAATATTTAATTTTTTTTTTGTTGATTTTAGGTAGAAAGTACTATGCCTGAAAACATTTTCACCTGATATACTTTTTACAGTACTACGCCTGAAAACATTTTTACCTGATAGTGTTTTAGAAACGAGACTTTACATTACTATGCCTGAAAACATTTTCACCTGATAGACTTTTTACAGTGCTATGCCTGAAAACATTTCCACCTGATAAACTTTTTACAGTGCTATGCCTGAAAACATTTTCACCTGATACTGTTTTACATTACTTGTAATAATATCTTGTTACTATTATTAATACATTTTTATTTCTGGAAAAACTCATAGAAGAATGGATTTATTTGAAAATTTCATTAACAATTATATATTTTTCACTACAAGTTACTTGACATACAGCTGCATCCCAAGTCCAAGGTAATCGAAGTCTACTAAAAACTTTCATTCTTGTGTTTACCCAAAAAAAAGGTTTGAGGTTTGTGTAATTACGATTACTGGCTTACTTACAAATCGCTTCAATCTAATCCATGACATAGATATCGAGGACTAGTTTTTTTCTTACTTACCTATCAATAATTTCTTAAAACCATCGTTGTTTGCATCACTTAACCTTTTAGATCAGATCTGCATATCATTCATTATATTTTTTTCATTTATTTTTCGTCTTGACAATGAAATTCGTTTAATTGAAAAATTGACGTGACCTACAGATATTTGCTAGAATGGCCTAGATACTCCAGGTCCGGATTGAGTAAACATGAATAAATAGGCTGTATAAACTGATTGAAAATGAATAGTTTACGTAATTATCTTTCTTTATTCACATTTGTTACGTGCCCATTGTTTGCAACATATTTTGAAAAACAAAATAAACATTAAAAACAATACAGTTTAAAATAACACAATTATTTATTTAATTGACTTGAATTATTTTTTACATTCCAAAGTATAAATATTTCTCTTCTATAAAAAATATTAACCAAAAATCACCTATCTAGATCAAGGAAATTATGGCTTTCTCTTTCACTTCCCTCCTGTCTCTTTTTCTGGGCTGAGATTGAGCCATGCGGACTCTTAATTATCGAAACCTATTTCGCATTTAAAAATACTAAAAATAATACCATCAAAGATATTTATTGTATGACGAAAAATGAATTAAATACAATTTGTCACTTTACGTACTCACATACCTGTAAAACAAGAAACCTATGTTCTGTAAATCACATATTATTCTTTAAATTACGTAAAACATCTTAATGATAATTTGATTTGTTCCATATAAAGAAACCTTTAGATCTGCTCGTGGTTTTTTAATACGAACCCAGACTCAAACTGATCCAGCCGAGAACAATGTTTAATATTTTTTTTTGTTTTTACTGAACGATACGTTTATATGATTTGTGTATCTCCTAATTTTTTTCTAATATACGAGGAGATTCTAAAAGACTTCTTTCTCTGTATCTGTAACGTGTGGAGGGTGGGTTACCCTACGGCACTTAGGTCTTAGTAAGTCCATTGTATATCCTCAAAAATTGATTATTAAAAAAAAATATTTATTGAAAATGAAATACAAAATTTTACAAATGTTTTGTTTCTTAAAACGTTAGTTTATCTACTTCAAGAAAATAATCTATTGAATATAAATCAAGTGACGTATCACTCAATTATGAAGACTAGAGATAAGGAGATGAATCGGCATACTAAAAATACGGTCCCAAAAAACGCATGCTAATTGAGCTTCTATAATTAACCGCATGGGCGCTGGTACTGCATACGTTGTTCAAAATACATGGCTTCTTATTATTATACATAATTTTGTCAAAATAATAAAAATAAACTTGTTTACAGCTAAATAAAGCCCAGAACATACTGTTGTATATATTTCTAAATAAGTCTTGCATGTTTTAATTGATAAATTATTTAATTTTATCTATATAAAATACAAATTAGGTATGTATGACCAAATTCGAAAAGGTTTCTTAATTGCTGAAAGAACCCCGCACAAATCTTATGGAAATTGGCTCCCGGCCAAATTGGCTGAAATTTGGATATGTTTCGGCATCCTGAGCAAAAGTCTTAATGGGTACAAAGCTCAATTTTGCTTATTTTGGCTCCTACGGAGCTCCAAAGCTCCACGGATTGACAATTACTTACTACTTAAAAAGGCAATCTACTCGAAAGTTTAGTGTTTGCTGCGTTAAAAAAGAAGTACCTTCTTATGTTTTCGGGGTCCCTGCATTCAAATCCAATGCCAATATAATAATATTGACAGTTGACAGCTGTGAACTAGCTGTCAAACAACAAGCAATAATCAAAATTGAAAAATCCACATGTAAATATCTGTTTTTGAGGCAACTGAGTTCAAAACTGATGTTAACAACTCGATATTGATAGTTGACAGCTGTCAACTTTGAAATTTGACCATTACCGATTCGCCTCCTTCTCTCTATAATCTTCATACTCTCAATGAATCCTTACTGTAATTAGTAAATTTCAAAAAATGAGTTTATGTTTCCTCAAATCATTGATAAATTACCTTTAAAAAATTTTTGTAAGGCTTAGTGTTCCCATTGAGACTAACCCAAATTACACCAGTGATGTATCTTAACAGTTTTGTTATTGGTATACTTCGTAAAAATTCCACCTGCTCTTATCTTAGTGATTCTTCGAGATATCGAATTGATTCTTTTGTTTGAAAGCTTTCATCCAATTATTATGTGATGAGAATACAGTGTGGCCTCTTTATTTTATCTCATTCACTCACATGAAAAACTATAATTATTACTTTTGGTTATATTTACATACAGAGTTACAGTTTTTTTTTAGACAGAATATCCTTCATACTTTTAAATTGTGCCCAAAAAGATAGGTTCAAAAATAATATGGTCTTAGGGGCATCCGATTTTTTGTTTCCAACTTATCAACGATCATCAATGAAAAAATGTAAATGTACGGGGTGCTCCATTTAGAAAATAATATAACTATGTAAGTACCCTGTACATAAAATAAGAAAACGATTTCACCTGAAACTTTTCATTTATAATCTTTATTTTCACATGTAAGGGGTTAGGACCAAATAAAAAGGCTACTCTGTACAGTGTCCGCTTGTGCGAGAGTATCAATCTACTGCGGATATATACATGAGAGAGGGTAAATGGAAATTTGGAGCAAAGATAACTGGATGTAATGAAAGAAACCTATTAATTAATATGTAAGGTTTAAATAAAAAGTAGACGATTTTGCGGATTGGAATTACGTGCCAGAAGACGGTAAAGTTATTTAAAACTACTGAAGAAAAGTAACTTATAACACTGCAGAAAACAATCCTATAATTTGTTATTGTTATTCCTTGTTCAATTTTAAGTAAAAATTTTTTATAAACGTAGTTACTAAACGACTTTTTTTTTAAATTAAACTCCATGCGTTAACCCACCAATGGTAAAACCATAAAAATACGAGGTGTGACAGAAAAGTAATGAGACTCATTTTTACTTTCCTATCTGTATACAGATATAAGGAAAGTATAGGAATCATGATTTTTTTCGACCTCGAGTTTTCGACGGATTTTTACGTTTTGAGGTCCCCTGAATCCGTTTTGACTATTTTCGCGATGATGTCTGTGTGTGTGTGTGTGTGTGTGTGTGTGTGTGTGTGTGTGTGTGTGTGTGTGTGTGTGTGTGTGTGTGTGTGTGTGTGTGTGTGTGTGTGTGTGTGTGTGTGTGTGTGTGTGTGTGTGTGTGTGTGTGTGTGTGTGTGTGTGTGTGTGTGTGTGTGTGTGTGTGTGTGTGTGTGTGTGTGTGTGTGTGTGTGTGTGTGTGTGTGTGTGTGTGTGTGTGTGTGTGTGTGTGTGTGTGTGTGTGTGTGTGTGTGTGTGTGTGTGTGTGTGTGTGTGTGTGTGTGTGTGTGTGTGTGTGTGTGTGTGTGTGTGTGTGTGTGTGTGTGTGTGTGTGTGTGTGTGTGTGTGTGTGTGTGTGTGTGTGTGTGTGTGTGTGTGTGTGTGTGTGTGTGTGTGTGTGTGTGTGTGTGTGTGTGTGTGTGTGTGTGTGTGTGTGTGTGTGTGTGTGTGTGTGTGTGTGTGTGTGTGTGTGTGTGTGTGTGTGTGTGTGTGTGTGTGTGTGTGTGTGTGTGTGTGTGTGTGTGTGTGTGTGTGTGTGTGTGTGTGTGTGTGTGTGTGTGTGTGTGTGTGTGTGTGTGTGTGTGTGTGTGTGTGTGTGTGTGTGTGTGTGTGTGTGTGTGTGTGTGTGTGTGTGTGTGTGTGTGTGTGTGTGTGTGTGTGTGTGTGTGTGTGTGTGTGTGTGTGTGTGTGTGTGTGTGTGTGTGTGTGTGTGTGTGTGTGTGTGTGTGTGTGTGTGTGTGTGTGTGTGTGTGTGTGTGTGTGTGTGTGTGTGTGTGTGTGTGTGTGTGTGTGTGTGTGTGTGTGTGTGTGTGTGTGTGTGTGTGTGTGTGTGTGTGTGTGTGTGTGTGTGTGTGTGTGTGTGTGTGTGTGTGTGTGTGTGTGTGTGTGTGTGTGTGTGTGTGTGTGTGTGTGTGTGTGTGTGTGTGTGTGTGTGTGTGTGTGTGTGTGTGTGTGTGTGTGTGTGTGTGTGTGTGTGTGTGTGTGTGTGTGTGTGTGTGTGTGTGTGTGTGTGTGTGTGTGTGTGTGTGTGTGTGTGTGTGTGTGTGTGTGTGTGTGTGTGTGTGTGTGTGTGTGTGTGTGTGTGTGTGTGTGTGTGTGTGTGTGTGTGTGTGTGTGTGTGTGTGTGTGTGTGTGTGTGTGTGTGTGTGTGTGTGTGTGTGTGTGTGTGTGTGTGTGTGTGTGTGTGTGTGTGTGTGTGTGTGTGTGTGTGTGTGTGTGTGTGTGTGTGTGTGTGTGTGTGTGTGTGTGTGTGTGTGTGTGTGTGTGTGTGTGTGTGTGTGTGTGTGTGTGTGTGTGTGTGTGTGTGTGTGTGTGTGTGTGTGTGTGTGTGTGTGTGTGTGTGTGTGTGTGTGTGTGTGTGTGTGTGTGTCTGTGTGTGTCTGTGTGTGTCTGTGTGTGTCTGTGTGTGTCTGTGTGTGTCTGTGTGTGTCTGTGTGTGTCTGTGTGTGTCTGTGTGTGTCTGTGTGTGTCTGTGTGTGTCTGTGTGTGTCTGTGTGTGTCTGTGTGTGTCTGTGTGTGTCTGTGTGTGTCTGTGTGTGTCTGTGTGTGTCTGTGTGTGTCTGTGTGTGTCTGTGTGTGTCTGTGTGTGTCTGTGTGTGTCTGTGTGTGTCTGTGTGTGTCTGTGTGTGTCTGTGTGTGTCTGTGTGTGTCTGTGTGTGTCTGTGTGTGTCTGTGTGTGTCTGTGTGTGTCTGTGTGTGTGTGTGTGTGTGTGTGTGTGTGTGTGTGTGTGTGTGTGTGTGTGTGTGTGTGTGTGTGTGTGTGTGTGTGTGTGTGTGTGTGTGTGTGTGTGTGTGTGTGTGTGTGTGTGTGTGTGTGTGTGTGTGTGTGTGTATGTGTGTGTGTATGTGTGTGTGTATGTGTGTGTGTATGTGTGTGTGTATGTGTGTGTGTGTGTGTGTGTGTGTGTGTGTGTGTGTGTGTGTGTGTGTGTGTGTGTGTGTGTGTGTGTGTGTGTGTGTGTGTGTGTGTGTGTGTGTGTGTGTGTGTGTGTGTGTGTGTGTGTGTGTGTGTGTGTGTGTGTGTGTGTGTGTGTGTGTGTGTGTGTGTGTGTGTGTGTGTGTGTGTGTGTGTGTGTGTGTGTGTGTGTGTGTGTGTGTGTGTGTGTGTGTGTGTGTGTGTGTGTGTGTGTGTGTGTGTGTGTGTGTGTGTGTGTGTGTGTGTGTGTGTGTGTGTGTGTGTGTGTGTGTGTGTGTGTGTGTGTGTGTGTGTGTGTGTGTGTGTGTGTGTGTGTGTGTGTGTGTGTGTGTGTGTGTGTGTGTGTGTGTGTGTGTGTGTGTGTGTGTGTGTGTGTGTGTGTGTGTGTGTGTGTGTGTGTGTGTGTGTGTGTGTGTGTGTGTGTGTGTGTGTGTGTGTGTGTGTGTGTGTGTGTGTGTGTGTGTGTGTGTGTGTGTGTGTGTGTGTGTGTGTGTGTGTGTGTGTGTGTGTGTGTGTGTGTGTGTGTGTGTGTGTGTGTGTGTGTGTGTGTGTGTGTGTGTGTGTGTGTGTGTGTGTGTGTGTGTGTGTGTGTGTGTGTGTGTGTGTGTGTGTGTGTGTGTGTGTGTGTGTGTGTGTGTGTGTGTGTGTGTGTGTGTGTGTGTGTGTGTGTGTGTGTGTGTGTGTGTGTGTGTGTGTGTGTGTGTGTGTGTGTGTGTGTGTGTGTGTGTGTGTGTGTGTGTGTGTGTGTGTGTGTGTGTGTGTGTGTGTGTGTGTGTGTGTGTGTGTGTGTGTGTGTGTGTGTGTGTGTGTGTGTGTGTGTGTGTGTGTGTGTGTGTGTGTGTGTGTGTGTGTGTGTGTGTGTGTGTGTGTGTGTGTGTGTGTGTGTGTGTGTGTGTGTGTGTGTGTGTGTGTGTGTGTGTGTGTGTGTGTGTGTGTGTGTGTGTGTGTGTGTGTGTGTGTGTGTGTGTGTGTGTGTGTGTGTGTGTGTGTGTGTGTGTGTGTGTGTGTGTGTGTGTGTGTGTGTGTGTGTGTGTGTGTGTGTGTGTGTGTGTGTGTGTGTGTGTGTGTGTGTGTGTGTGTGTGTGTGTGTGTGTGTGTGTGTGTGTGTGTGTGTGTGTGTGTGTGTGTGTGTGTGTGTGTGTGTGTGTGTGTGTGTGTGTGTGTGTGTGTGTGTGTGTGTGTGTGTGTGTGTGTGTGTGTGTGTGTGTGTGTGTGTGTGTGTGTGTGTGTGTGTGTGTGTGTGTCTGTATAACGCATAACTCATGAACCGATACACGGAAAAACACCAAATTTTAAACTTAAGCTTTGTTCCAGCGTCTAATGAGCAGATTAGATTTTGGGCAGAGTCGGAACATCTGGGGGGGTACTTTATGGATGGTCATTTTTATATTTTATGGAATAATCTGTTATTTACGTTTGGGGAAGAAAATTCTTCAAATGAAAATTACTTCTTATTTTATTATCTATAATTTTTGTTATATACAAAATTTTCCTAAAATGGTCCGTATTCGCGAAATTTGACAAAATGTAAAAAAATATTTTTTTTTATAAAAATTGTTCAAACAAAAGTTGTTTGTAATATAATTTTCTATAATTTTTATCCTATAGATAATTTCTCTAAAATGGACCGTATTCGAGATATTTGAGAAAATGTGTAAATTTCGAAATTTGAAGAAAACTCAAAAACGGATAAAGAAAAAACATTTAATTTTAAACTTAAGTTTTATTTCGGCCTGACGTGAAATGATTAGATTTTGGACAAAGTCGGAACATCTGGGGGGGTACTTTATGGGAGGCCGTTTTTATATTTTATGGAATATATGTTATTTATGTTTGGAGAAAAAAATTGTTCAAATAAAAGTTACTTCTAATATTATTATCTATAATTTTTGCTTTATGTAAAAATTTCCTGAAATGGTCCGTATTCGAAAAATTTGACAAAATGTGCAAAATTCTGATTTTTATGAAAATTGTTGAAATAAAAGTTGTTTGCGATATCGATCTCTATAATATTTGTTCATACATGATTTTATTAAAATGGACCGTAATGGAAAAATTGTAGGAAAAGTGCTAAATTTAAATTTTTCATTATTTTTATTTTCAATGAATATCTATAGAAAAATGTTTCGCGGTAGATGTATGTGGACAATGTATATATTTAGTTTATCCTCTAAACATTTATAGAGATGCTGCAATAGGTTGTACAAAATAACCGGAAAAAGCCTGTAATAAGATAGGAAAGTCATGTGTTGGACACATCAGATTTTTTACTTTACAAAGTTTTTATTTGTTTCAAACGTCAGTGTTATCCCCTTTAAAGTAGTTCCCTTGGCCAGCTACACACCGATGGAGACTTTGTTCCCACTGTTCGTAGTAGCGCTGGAAGTCTTCAATCGTCTTTTGGATAATTCTAAAGTCCCGAAATGACGGCCTTTGAGGACATTTTTCAGTTTAGGAAACAGGAAGAAGTCACAGGAACTGAGGTCACGGGAATAAGGGGGATGAGGAACTACAGGAATGCCTTATGAGGTCAAAAATTCTGTTTTGGAGAGGGCAGTGTGACATAGCGCGTTGCCATGATGGAGCAACCATTTCTCTGGTCTCACGCGAATGACCCTTTTTCTGAGCCTTTCAAAGACGGCTTCCCATAGGCCTGTTTTAACTTTTCAAACGTCACACTTGCCGATTCTCCAAGCTTAACACAAAATTTAATGGCACAACGTTGCTCCAAATTCCGATGTTCCATTTTGCGTGACCATAACGAAAACACAACTTCACTAATCACAGTCTCGAAAATCACGTAGTTGATGGATGGAGTAGAAACTCGAACTGAGCTATAGGAGAGTTCTGATCTTCTGATACACAAGGACAACAACACAGGGTTGCCAGATCGCTTGCAATATCGCCAGTCTCATTAATTTTCTGCCAGACCTCGTAAAATAAAATAATGATTTACTGCAGTAGCAACCGTTAAAATGGTCTGGCAATTGTAATGATGTTGATAAAATAATTAAAACAGTATTTTCTGAAAGTTATAGCCTTGTAAAAACACGTTAATTTTAAAAAAGTACACTTTTAAAAATTTAAATGTAGATATCGCAACCGCGGTATCCCTGCCAGATCACTATTTCCTTATTTAACTGGTTTTAAATTATAAATCTACAAATTTGTGCTCAACACGTTAGTCAAAACAAAATCCAGTATATTAGTTCTTAGGCATAATGGATCCTTTTTTTTTTCGGACCTCCTTTTCTACACCCTAATCCGTCTATAGCCTGGCGGCACTGAACCCTGCTGCCTACTGTACCACCTTATTTTTTTACATTAAATTGACTGATTCATTTAAGGATCCTATAAATCAGGATGGACTATGATTCACCATTTTCTTAAGACATTCTACGGGCACGGTGGTGTAGCGGTCTATCGCGCTTATATTCATTTATAGGCAAGTTTATGAGTCTGAGACTGCTGGGTTTCGAATCCCAGACCAGACCATGTGGATTTTTAATTAAATTGCATGGTTTGGTTTAGGATTTGATGTGTGGCGTATTAATAGAAATTCAATTTCTGTTGATATGACATGCAGATTAAAAAAATTCGCCATACATTACCGTCTCGATGATGGTGGGTGAGGTTTTCCGGGTTTTCCTCACCTGTAAGTCAAATGGCACCATCAATCATCTTTAAGTCGCCCCGGAGCGCCACGGCAAATAATAATAATAGCCGTCCCTTTCCTCGGACAAGCTCAGCTTTTGGGGTTAAAATTCACTCGTAAGGGGGTGAATTAGGGAGAGTATTATTATTATTATTATTATTATTATTATTATTATTATTATTATTATTATTATTATTTTATAACAAAGTGTACTAAGGTGTACTGTATATGAGGAAGAGTATTAATAGGTGGTAGATTGGTAGAAGTTGGAATTAAAGAACATACATAAATAATCATGTTTGGCCATGTAACTCATTTAACCATTGTTAAACACTATACAAATGCTGATAATGTACGTTTCAGTGCTTTTTTGTGTTTATTTATTTAGAAGTTCATTGGGTGTCCTTTTTCCTTGTCTTTGTTCTTTGCAAGGGCGTTCCAAAACCGACATCCTGGAAAGAGATTTTTTTTAATTTTGGACCTAAGCTTTAAAATGCCAAGTCTGTTTTTTGTAAATGATGTTCATTATGAAGTTTATAGTGATTCTTGTTCTAAATAGTGTTCACTCTTGTTTTATTTTAAAGCATGTACATTAAAAAAATACATATCTTGTTTGGAAGCGATTTAGATTGTTCCTATACTCTGTTTTGTATTCGTCGGTTGTGCTGTCCTATGTATATTTGTGAATATTTCGTGCAGGTGTTATTTTTTTTTAATTTAAAACGTGAGTCTTTCTGTTAAATCTACTAAATATGCGTAAGTGTATAAAAATTCTGCTGTTGAAGAAGAAAAAACTCATAAATCAGGCTTGAATATTAATGATCAGTTTGTTTTTATTTTTTTCGTGTTTTAAACATTCTTTAATATCGGAATTTAATTACAGTTCTATCTGACAATCATAAATTATAGACAAATGGACTTCTTAATTGAAATTCAAATATTTTTACTAGTATTAAGGAAATTATTTATTCAAATATGCAAATTGCTCGTAACATCTGAAATACAAACGTCTTACGGCGTCGTTGTCTTCCTCTTTTAAAATAGAACGATGAACGACCAGAGACGGTTTCAGGTACTTTCAAAAAAATACCCTTAATGATAGATTGATTTAAAGTTTTAAAAAAGTATCGATTTGAACTGAAACCAAAGTAAATAAAATATAAATCTATACTTGCTTATTTTTTTTTTTATTTAACATCCCAAAATTATTTGCAATCTTTAAATTACAGTACAATAAGTAAATGGTAAGGTATAATAAACTATTAGCATGAGGGATTAATGCCCAAAAAAAGTAGAAGAGATCTAAGAGTATCAGATCACTTTTGTAACATAACCTAAAAATCATTCCATCGAGTTCTCTTATCCGACAAATTGGGTGGCCGGGGAGGACGAGAAGGCGTTGAAGAAGCCCTTGGAGACTTGAAGACGAAGGAGAATGGGGCGCATTAAAGAACACGAAGAACACACAGGAGTGTTGCGAGAGAATTAATTCTTCGTAACATAGGATATGAGATAACAAAATGATAGATATATCCGTCTGAAATTCGTAATTAGTATGTTGCAAACAATAGAGTGTTAATTTTTTAATTAATTCTCTCGCAACCCTATTTTGTTCTTCTTGTTCTTTAATGCGCCCCATTCTTCTTCGTCTTCCCCGGCCCCCCAAACCGTCGGACAATAGAACTCGATAGGTTATGTTACAAGAGTGATCTGCAGTGGGATTCTCATGTGCGTACTCAACACGTAACGGATCAAATAAAGAGAGACATTACATACAAACCGAAATCTGTGGAACGAAGATAGTCGTCTCAACACGTATCGTATTGAAAGATGAGAATCCCAATGCAGATCAGGGATGGGATTCCGTTTCACTATTTGGTTCAAATTTGATATCAAACTCCATAAAAGCAATTCCGTTCAACGAAACTCGACATCTCTAGAGTAGTCGATTCAATATCAAATCGTTAAATTTGGATTATTTTGACATTAAGTATGACCTGTCAATAGGGTTGCCAGATTTATGAAAGGGAAAAGCGGGACAACGGTGACGACAAGGCATCCGCTTCAAAAGCAGGGTATTGTTATAAAATCAGGTCCTTTTTGTGGAGATTCTATAAAAGCTAATATTTTTATAAATCCGGTCATTTTTCTGACGAGCTTCTAAAAAAAATATGTCCTCAGCTTATATTTTTATAAACCAGGTCCTAAAACTTATCTCTTCAAACATTTATTTATGGCATTTAAGTAAAAATCGTGGCATTTAGGCCAAAAGCAAGACATTTTCGTACTTTGGCGTGACGCGTGCCAGCAAGTGAAAAAGCGGGACAATTACGCCTAAAGCGGGACGTCTGGCAACCCTTCCTGTCGATCAGGTTGAATAATAATCCCGTGGCTTAAAATTTTAGGGAAGAAAAGAATTTAGTTTTCAGGGCATACGTCTTTGGCATAACCTCTCCTGCAACAGAGGCCTTTTATGTTCTTAAAACATCAATAAAAGGATTATGTATTATACAAAAGGATGATACAAAACGCTACAAAATATAAACATAGGTAGATACCTTTCATTCAACTGAAAAGGTTCTCCACAACGATTTTCAGAGAGTTCTAAAGGATCGCTTCTTTTTTTAGCTCATCCTGTCTTTAGCCTAATAATAAATAATAGTATTTTTATAATTTATCCCATTAAGAGTGATGCCTGCAGCTCTGATAGCAGAGTTGTTTGTGTCGAGGGGTGGACGACTAGAATTATTTTCAATGGCGCTCCTAGGTAACTTACAGACGTCATTTGAATTAGAGATGAGGACACCACGGAAAAAACCCGGCATTTAAAAGTCAGAGTAGTTCGAATGCTTCATTATTTTGTCGAATTTCCGAAGATTTTCGAATATTTCCGATAATTTCCGAATTCTAAACAGATCGAGTTATAGAATCGCTTTTCATAATTCTATCGAATTACTCGACACAGAACGGAATCCCACCCCTGATCTACTTACTAACATTTTCTAATAAGTTCACAATCAGAGGTTAAATAATAGTGAAAACTACTAGTCATTTCCGAAACGATAAAAAAATTTAATTATGATAAATGATTATAAACAAAATTAGCTTAAGGTCACACACAATCTTTTGACAGGAGAAACAGACACTAATGTTTTTTTTTATGTCAGAACGTTTGCCATTTTACTATGTAGTTCATCAAATTAAGTAATTAATATTCGAAAATACATCAAATATATTCTTGGATCTTCGGGAAAACCTTAGTATTTACACTTTTTATTGCTTTATTTTATGTAAAACGGCAATGTTGACTATATTATTAATAAAATTGTGTTTTGGTAAAAAAATATTAACATCTATGCAACCAATGTTACTTTCTTGTATTGTTAGTTGATAAGTGCATAACTTTATTCATTTTATTAACAAATAGAAAATCATATTAATTTATTCTCAGTGACTTGTTGTAGTATGTTTATATTGCTTGTTAAAGTTATTTAGTTTTCAAGAAAGTAAGATATTTGGTCGCTTATTGTATTTTGATTATTTTGTACTGATATATAATGGAAAATAAAGACCAGAACAACATTATTACCGGTTGTAAAATCACTAACCGAATTCTGTTTTTGTAAACAATAATAATGCATTTATTTTGATTTTAAAACAAAAAAGGTTTATTTTTATTTCTTTTCGTTTCGCAACTGGTGACATAATGCATTTTTCGTAACCAGTTTCATAATGTTCAACTTGAAAGTAGATCAATTTGACACTTGCTGCGATAACAAAAAATATCACTTTATGTGCCAAAATTTTTGCACCTGATCAAAGGCATGCACGTGAACGGAAGATAGTGTTCTGATTATCAGTTCATCCTGATCTTCAGTAGTGACCGTCAGTCTTTTGTGAAAAGTAAAATTTGAATGACACATTTTTTATAACGCAGGTATATAGTACTTAGAAAACATCATGAAAACCATGAATTTTATTATGGTATTACCGATAATTTGCACCCCTACTGAAGACTACCTAGATCCGCCCCTGAAACTGATCTATCCCAGCGATAACGACTGCAGTTGTTTCTGAAACTTGATATATTTACAAATGCATTTAGAATCAAATTATTCGAAAATTCATGGTTATTATTCTGATTGAATAATTACATGGTAATGAGGCGTCTGCTTTATGGCAAAAACATGCTCTGGGGGTGTTCCTACGATTGTTCTGGCACATCCTTTTCTGCCAGATAACTCATCAATAAAAATTTCGATTTAACACTCCACCGATATTGAATGTTTTTCTTTTTTCTATCGTATTAACATTCCGCTCGAAAATTAGCCTTCCATGACTACGGCGATTCGGGTTTTTAGAAATTTGCATATACACTTGCGCACAAAAAAAAGAGAAAAATTTAATTTCTTCGTTAAAAACTGAATATTTATATAAAAATTCTAATTTTAAATAACGCATTATTTATTTAACAAGCTGGTCTACAAATTATCCAAATTACAGGAAAGTATCAAGAATATAATATAAAGCAACAATTCATAATAGTTCGACAATACGAATGATGTCAGTGGCGGTTTGTCCGTAAGGGCACTTGGGCACGTGTCCTAGTATAATAAACAAAAAAAAAATAACTTACATATTTTACTCAATGCCTAATATTATTTTATCTAATATTCAGCACAAACTGCGTTGGCACGACACTGGACGACCGGGCGTTGAGCGACGTTCCGAGAATTCCGAAATTAAATGGAAGATGGGCACAGGGCACAGTAAATGTATGCCTCTGTTGTATTCTCTCTCATTATGATGCGAAAAACAAGGACAACGACAATATCGCTTAGCAAGAGATGAACACATGCGATGGATTATACGTCACAAGCGGGGCGCTGTCCTCATCGTGACGTGCTGTATCCATGGCACAGATTACCTAGACCAGATACGAATGTACGCAGCGGCATATTTACCGCCTCCCTCACAAAGGCGATGCCGGTTTCGGCTTAAGGTGCGCGTTTGTTGGACCATGATAATAATTTATTTATTGTGATTACGAAAAAACGTTAGTTTTTGAGTGGTCACATTTAGCTCCTTGTAGTCACATTCAGAAATCGTTATTGCCCCAACTGATTGTTTTGAAATATATTTAATTTTCATTAAGCGGAGAACTTGTTTTTCTAAGGGAAAAACGAATCCCGGGATTCCTTTCCAGTGTGTGCCCCACTGCCGCTAGTGCCCACGAGCCGCCACTGGATGATATACAAAAAATCCAGGCCTCTTTCATTTTCAAGTATCCCCCTTCTCCCCTCTGAGGTGTCCAGACAGGGTCCCCCTAAACAGGATTGGATTCCAGCCTGTTTTCTCTTATACATTCTACCATCTAAATAGGCCTTGAGCTCTACGAGTTCATCCAAATCGTGAAGGGTCTCACACTTCTAAATTGTGAGTATATGAAATAATAGGCTACATACAGAAAGCTAATTACCTTTATGGAAAACAAAACAATTGTACATCTTGCATACCAAATAAAAGAGAAAAAGGTCCTACAGAATTGTAATAAGAGGTCTTCATCAATCACTCAACTTCCATCGAAGAAACTAAAAATGAACTTGTAGACAAAAAACATAAAGTTAGAAATGCAATTAACGTTAAACCGATATTCTTCGTGGACCTTGAACTACAGAATAGATAGAAATAGATATTTTTGACTTAGTCAGAATATAACCCCCTACGATCATTCCTAAATTTACCTATTGCACAAAATCATATAATTGCAAAAATAAAAATCTCTTAACCAGTATTTTCGTTTATGAAAATGGCCACTAGGATGTGTCATTTTTGAGCAACTTTTTTTTTCAACTAAAAAACAGGCCTAAAACTTTCAGGAAGGTGAAATAAGAAGCCTCTAAAAATTTGAGCTCTTAATATTATCATTTAGTGGTGCCTGTTCCTAACTTTCCATTTTCCATCTAAATAACATGGAAACATTTTTTTTCTTTTTTTCTTATTTTTTAGCTTGACATTTGAGCATTGTAAAAATAAAGTGAAAAATTATTTTGGTATGAAATTGGACGCTCTACAAAAAGTTCTAATTTATTTTTTTCATAGAGCGAGCCGTTCTAAAGATATTCAAACTTAAAGTTGCAAATGTATGAAATTAGGACTTTTATTTTATTAAACTAATACTGATGACTTTTTTTATGTCTTAAAAATTATTTTTAATCAGAAAACTGGTGCTATAATATTTTTAGAAAGCTAAAATAAAAAAAAATACATCTTAGATATTATTTGATTATTTGATTAACTGTTGCACAAAAGTAATTATGAATTAGGTTCAGTAAATTATCATTTTATAGATAAAAAAAAACTTTTTGACAATTAGCATACTAAAATTTTGAAACTAATAGATATTTTAATGTCTTATTAGAAATAAATGATGTAACTATATTTGTTGAAGTTTTTTTATTACAATTTAGATATTTTCGTCGGTGCTCCTTTACCACTTGTAATAAATATTAAAATTGTTCCTCATCTTTAGTTAGGCATCTTTATATTCTTCTACTAATGCGACGCCATGTCCTGCAACGTCATTGACAACTCCAAATTCTCTTGATAACTTTCATTATCTGGCCAAATTAGGACATCTGCATCCAGAAAGTCGTACGGCAAATCAAATTTGTCAAAAAGTTTCAATGATTGTTTTGAAACAAAGTCACTCATATTTTTGTTTAAAAATATTTCTGGTGAATTTTTTTCTGTGCGTCGTTATTTTCTTTCTATATGAAAATAATGATGTTTTCTTGAAAATAATTTTTAAGACATAAAAAAGTCATCAGTTTAATAAAATAAAAGTCCTAATTTCATACATTTGCAACTTAAGTGTGAATATCTTCAGAACGGCTCACTCTATGAAATAAATAAATCAGAACTTTTTGTAGAGCGTTCAATTTCCTACCAAAATAATTTTTCACTTTATTTTTACAATGCTCAAATGTCAAACTACAAAAATAAGAAAAACAATTTTTTTTCCATGTTATTTACATGGAAAATGGAAAGTTAAGAACAGGCACCATTAAATGATAATATTAAGAGCTCAAATTTTTAGAGGCTTCTTTTTCACCTTCCTGAAAGTTTTTAGCCTGTTTTTTTAGTTGAAAAAAAAAAGTTGCTTAAAAATGACATCCTAATGGCCACATTTAAGTAGTCGAATAACCTTAACATTTTTTTTATTGATAACACTAAAGCTACTCAATACCTACTAAACAAAAATTGAGAAAAGAAAATTGGTTCACAAACAGAAGAGAAAATGGTACTGAACTATTTTGGCTTAGCCTTTTTTTTTGGTGTTATCAGCATCGAATTCTAAGGTCATTAGCCTCGTGTTCTGTATAGACTTTGTTACTGTTTCCCAGCACCACTTTAGGAACAGCACTGTTTTTTAACATTGCAAATGGTTATGTTCGTATGTCCCAAATACGAGTTACGAGATTTTGTTCAAGGCTAAAAACGGTGGTGTTTTAGTGACGCAACACTTATAGGTAGGTCTGCAGCAGAGGAGACATACTTTCACTGAGGGTTTCAAAGTGCACACTTCGGCAAATACAATCGATTAGGACGATGGGCGTGCTAATTTTGTAGCTATGGAGTCTATAAATTTGAGAAATAGCGAAAAATGTAAGCGATATCGAGAACGTTAATACTTGAGGTTGATAATAGTGATTCAAGTGAGTTGAGTACAAGAACGCCGTTAATAAAAAAAATGAACCAAATAGGCAGTTTAAAGACGCGAAAACTTGAAAATTCTGATGTTTATCCAGTTTTTAAAATGTCACAAATGTCCGTCCCAACGATTCGGACTGTCACGAGTTGAAATTAAAAAAAAATATCGATATTTAAGTGAATAACGAAATTATATTTAGAAAGATTATAATGAGTATGAAGACAATATCATAACGATTATAACTGACAGAAAGAAGTTTGTTTTACAATCATAGTAATTCATGTACCACAGTGATAATACAACACTGTGTTATTGTTACTTATTATTACATTCTCTATTTATATTGTAATGCGAGCTATTTTCAACCAGTCCGGTCATGCTAATCCCTTAAGTCCCTCTCTCTTATTTCGACCTCTTACGGTTCCACTTGTCCGATTACCAAGAATATTCAAAGAAATTAATCCTAAGGATACGCCCATGGCAAATCTTATTAGTAAAAGAAACCACAGCCTGCTAGAAATATTCTAGAATTTACCTTAAACACCAGTCTATAAAATGGTGGGACCGCCGACGTATTTTATGGTGGAAGAACGCATAAAGTTTTCGCTCAAAGTTATGGTAAATGCGAGAACATTTGAGGTCGCCAATTTTTTATATAAGTAAGCTGTTTTGCTGTTGCAAGTTGAGACATCGATAAAAATATACTAAATGGAAAAAATACGCCAAAACATGAACGAGTCAAATTTTCGTTTTTTTTTAGACCATTTTAGACACTCTAAAGTTTTATTTTTTTCCTTAAACTTCCAAATGTGTCATCCAATCACGATCTTAAAAACACGTGAATTGCATAATTTTAGTTGATTTCTTGTAGTAAAAACTGATAAATAACAATTTTAGGCTTTCCATAGAGCAATAAACCATATATATATATATTTTTTTTGCAAATGCATATAATTTATTTGCATTTGTTTTTCAAATTTTTATAATTGTTGGTGAATGATATTTTATCTACTGTCGTTTGTCGTTTGAAAAACATCTAAAAAATACAATGTTGCCAGACAATTTAGACATGTCAGTTGTTATTTTTATCTGTGTCCTGCGTTGTTCCGGGCCATAAAAAATGCGACTTTCGATATCAGGAAAATTGTATAAAACGCGTCATAAAATAGCGCCTGACCGAAATAGCGCATAGAACGAAACAGCACCTGTAGCCACGCATTTTTCTTACATAAAATTAGAACAAACTTAACTAATTTACTTAACCTGTGCGGCTTGGAGCCATCGCGGATTGCTACGCAAAAAATATTCATAAAATGAGAATGAGAAAAATTAAAAAAAATTAATTTACCTAACCTGTGCGGCTTGGAGCCATAGCGGGTTGATTCGCAAAAAATATACATAGATTGAAAAAATAAAAAAAACCTTAACTAACCTGTGTGGCCTGGATGCATTTAAATTTAAGTGATTGCTCACGTACTGGTTAGGAATGCCTAAGCTGTAAGGCCTAGACACATATGGCCTGGCGCCAATACGGGTTGCGAAGCAACCCGTGGACTTTTTCCAAACATTCGCCGGCTTCGCTCTGATTTCTCGGATACGGGAGCTATTGCCAAAAAGCCATTGTCATTCTTGTCATGTACGTTTTCTTACTATGTTTGGCAACCCCGCATTTATAGAAATTTAAATGTCAATTGTCATACTATCCATAAACAAAAATTATTTCATGGTATTTTTATTTCAAAATTTTAAAAACCAACAAGTTAAGAATTGTAAACGTTTACGAATTTTTTTATATAGTTTATTGCCATGTGGATAGCCTCATATTGTTATTTAGCCGTTTGTAAAACAAGAAATCAACTTAAATGATTTTATTCACATTTTTTTATGGTTAAGACTGGACAATACCTTTTGACGATTTTAAGGTAAAAAAAAAAATAGTATATTATGTACAAAGAGACTAAAGTGTCACTTTTAATAATTCGCTCCGCTCGGGTAACAATCACTAGAGGGATTAAAAGGCACTTTAGTCTCGTGGTATATACGATATTGTTTTGTACCGCAGGGATTCAAACACGATAATTGTGTAAAAAGAAACACTCAATATTATTTCATAACGATTATTTAATCGATTACTCAATGATTATGAAAAATTATTAAAAAAAAAAGAAAAATTAAAAAATTAACCTGTCGGAGGTTTGAACCTGGGTCCTCTGCTTACAAGGTAGGCGTTCTGCCGTTTCGCCACACTGACATGCTAAAATTATTACAGAATTTTACCAAAGTATGGGACTTTAAATATACGTAACTCAAGTAGGTATACACTAAGTATCAAATTAAAATTTATTATTTTGATGTTTTATAATAATCAATTGTTTTTAATAATTGTACTAGTAATAAATAAAAATATATGCTAAGTTTCAAACAAAACTATTTACGGGAAAATTGAGAAATTTATTCGCTTATAAAAGAGGTCTTGTTATATTACCTCCCGATCAATGTAGTTTGCTATGGTTTCTATTGGTTTTGTTATTTGCGGGACTAAATTTTTTTAATCCATTGGGACTAATATATTTTAGTCCCAATGGAGTAAAAGTAGCACTTCAGTCCCTAAAATGATAGAGTAAATGCATGTTTTAGTCCATGAGGTAAAAAAAACATTTTTTTAAGTGTCAGCAGACCCAAAATAGTTATGTGCAAGGTGTTCCAAGCGCCTACATAACAAGCTTTCTGTACAATTTCAAAAGTAATGTCCGCCGTTCATGTTTCATGGGATATTACCAAAATCTCAAAGTCGCTCGACTTTGCTGTGACACGAACTTTGTTTCTTTGCTTTCATTTTAAATCGGTCACATTTGAGAATTGAAATTTATTACTTTAAAAAAAGAATAGTTAGTGGAGTACTAGAGATGAACTGTAACTGGTTAATTTCATATACATTCTAGAATCGGTATAAAGTTATCTGTCCAGAAGACTGCTTACTGCTTTGACCGACATATTTATTCTGTAGTTTGTGCAGAAAATAGATAGAAAGATAGATTTGGTGTAGAAAAAAATAATTTAAAAAATATCTTTATAATATTTGTCATTTCCTGATAAAATCTAACCCTACACTATTAGCAAGTTAGGTTATTTTCACTGATCTGTAACATTCAATGAGTATTACACATCATTGCTTATTATGAATTATGTATTTGTACATTTTGAGAACAGTAACTTAAAGCTAATAATGTAAACTAATAATCGTTAAGTATTAGTAATATCTATCGTTTACATAAATATTAATTAAGGGTGGGCACAAATTAGATGCTTGAGGTACACCTGACGTGTCAAAATGTTGCTCTTGAATCTATTTACTGAACTTTACTGTGTTCCATTTTATGAGATACGAAATAAATAAATATATTAATCCGTCAAACGCTTTTCTCATTTCAGTGTAAATAACGTCGGTCGGGATTCAATTGTCAATATTCTCTGCAATATGCTGCGTAATTATGAATACGTTTTTGTTGATCGGCCTTTCTAAAAAATAGCACGCGGCTGATTCGAAATGACATTACTGACATGTTGGTATTAATTGTATTTAATTATATTTAGCACTCACTCAATGTGTATCGCATTCTTTTCAATTGAATAAGAATTATCATTTATAATGTGAGAAGTAAAAATGGAAATGAGGCGAAAATACCGCTATCTCAAGGGATGCCTTTCTATTTCCTTTGATATCCAACGTTTAATGATACACTTGGTTTTATATCATTACATCACATCATGACAGAGGGAATAACGTATCAAACTATTTATAATAAAACGATTTAATTTCCATAACACATCTTAATGGGTTAATTATATATCCCTAAATGGGCTCGACTTTTGCTAAACTGTTTTTTCTGTTTATTTTACTAATTGATATTAATATAATATAATAATTATTATATGGATGAATTATTCATAGAAATATATTGTTTTTAAATAGGTATCTGCATATTATTTAATTCGCCTTGTTTTAAATTGTTGTTCGGTTTGTTTTGATTTAATAACTAAAAAATCTTATAGCCCAAGAGCCCACTGCAAATTTTTACCGTCATCTGATAACGAAATGAAATATACCCCAAAAGCATGTAAAAATATTGTACTTTACCAAATGGAACCTGTGCCAATCCCAATCCTGAGCAAAGTGGTTAAAAAACTTTATTTTATATTAAAAAAATCACAAGGCATGACAGCGTTAATTTTGTTTGCCCTTAAAGTTTTCCAGAAAATAACATATTCAAATATATCTTGATATATATCGTTAAAGAGAAACATTTTCTTTCTCTTAACATCGCACAAAAACATCTATCCACGATTAGTAGGTAAAAATCTTTAAAAATATGAATCAATTTCTGCTGAATTAAAACTTTATTTGTATACCTTTTGTTGTGATTCATTTTTACAGGTTGCCATAGAAACGACAAAAAACTACTATGATTGTGGTTTAAAAGAATTATCTAACAAGATTTTATAATAATTATTGACTCTCTGCAAATGGTTTATACTATACAATGCCATCCTTCTTCCTTTCACACATGCACAAGGTTTAATAGGTAGCTAAAAATATTAATAATTCAGGTTTAAAAGCTAGGTTCACAATGAATTAGGATTATAATTTTCAGGGCAAACACAATTGTCGCTGTCATGTCTTTCGTGATTTTTTAAATATAAAATAATTTTTTTTATCCACTTTGCTTAGGATAGGGATTGGCACAGGTGCAATTTGGTAAAGTACAATGTTGTTACATGCCTTTGGAGCATATTTCATTTCGTTATCAGGTGACGGTCGAAATTTGCAGTGGGCGCTCTTACTATTATTGATTAAATATTTTGAGGCCCTCAAATTGGTATATCATTTAATCTTCGGCACATTTTGCAGCATGAAAATTCAGTATACATTTCAGAAAAATATATTTTTAAAATTTTTTTTTTTAGTTGTAATCAATACACAGCTCAAAGTTGAGTATCAAAAAATGTGTTTTTACGATCACTATCCAAAGTAGGCTTTTGCATATTAAAACATTGTTGATGTTTGTTGCGATTTGTTATAATTTGACGTTATTGGCGTTCTAGAGCGCCAAAGTTACTTTGTCGCTTACATATTTTCATTTGCGGTAAATAAAAGAAAGGTAGTCAATAATAAAGCTAATCGGTATTTTAAAACAAAATGTAAGGCTAATCTGAATATTTTAGTTAAACATCTAATATTCAAACCCATTTCCCTTATTTTTAAACAATAATTGAAATATTAAAAATAAATTCAACCTGTAAACTTGAGATATTTCGTTGGCGCAGCGCGTTAATTTTCTAATTTTAAGGTCGTAGGTTCAATCCTCGCAGGAAAAGTTTTTTTAATTTTGAATTGATTTTTGTTTGCAAAATTAAAACATAAAACAGTGGATGTGTCACCTATTTGTGATTAAAGTATTCTAACCGAAACAAATATTTCTGCACGTAAGTAGGCAACACAACATATACATAACACACGCTTTGCTGGTAAAATTAGCGGTGCCTGTCAAAAATATTGTAGTAAATTTTAAATTTGGTAATATAGTCCAATTAAATAGACCTTTAAATCAAAATTTTGGAAGAAATACAGAAATTTTTAATATAAGTCACTTTAGAGCATTTGAAAACGATATGTAAAAAAAATTTTGTTTTTCAGGCCCCAGCAAATGGAGAAAAACAAGAAAATAAAGTGTTTTTTAAAGTTATTTAAAAACGGTAGGTGCTATAAAAATTGTAAAGCATAAAGTTTTACATAAAAATGATATTTAGCATTTTTTACAATTATTAAAACTAACAGAGTTAGGGTGGTTAGAAGTTAAGAGGAGATATATATGAGCTGAAAATTCAATGACTTTTTTATTTTCTTTTTATTATTTACTTAGAAAAATATCTTTTCATTATTCTTTTAATTATGACTTTATTTTTATTTTCTTGTTTTTCGCCATTTGCCGGGGCCTAAAAAACAAATTTTTTTTACATATCGTTTTCAAATACTCTAAAGTGACTTATATCAAAAAATCCTGTATTTCTTCCAAAATTTCGATTGAAAGGTCTATTTAATTGGACTATTATCGTGTGAAAAAATCTTGTGTGTAATTCGACCGGAAAGCTATTTGCCGATTACTTTTTATTTAAGTAGCACTTTCTGCTCTTAATACTCAAATAGCTATTGCTTATTTTGATTGTATTTTTACTAGTACAAAAAATTTTTCACTTAACGCTTCTCTGCAAATGTTTTACCTGTAATTTCTCCCTAATTTCACCTAGAGGAAAAGAGAAAGCTGGATAACAGGAATGTAGGAACGGAAAGAGCCATGACATCGATTTTACCTCGCTTTTCCACAGGTTGCATCTTTATGCCGACTATGAAATCAATACTGAATTATTTCCTGTTACTTACGATCATATATGGGGTAAGTTTTCCGTTAGTTTAATACATTCTAAGTTGTTTTTTTTTGGTACGATGAAAACATGAAGCCAATGAATGGAAGAAAAAAAATTAATATTTTTCTACGATCACTATTGAAAGTAGGCTTTTACGCCTTGAAAACTAACTGCAAAATTGATGATTTCTGCAAGCTGTCATAATTTGACATTATTGGCGCTCTTAAGCGGAAAGTAACTTTGGCGCACGCCTAATTTTATTTATAGATAAGACAGTGCTAGTAGTTATTTTAATACATAATATAGCCTAAATAAATATTTTAATGGACTTCCTAATATTTTAAATCATCCTACAGTATTTTCCGTAAATAATTAAATGATTAAATCATAAATAATTACCGACATATAAGTACTTAAATAATTTTTTCTCTTCGAAGAGTAGGCTTATGTCAAATAAACTTACAATATTATAGCGAAAGAAGGTAACCCATTTCTAATAAAATAAGACTTTCTGTCTCAACTGCCAAAGTGCTACTTTCTGCTCTTAATACACAAATAGCTATTCTAATCTTATTATTTTCCATCACCAATAATTAATTTTAAAGTCATGTAAGTAGGTACAAGATGGGTTCAAAATAAATGGCGCAACTGCACTGATAAATAACTATTGTATTTACTTGTCCATGTACGGGATGTCCCATTTTGGGTACTTAAGCGGGGTATCTCCGTTATTTTTAAAGATGGAGGATTGCGGTTTTCGCAACACTGCTACTTTATCGTAAAACTAAAGTGCCTTTAACAAAATTTTCATAGCCCTTTTAGATTCAGCCCTTATCGATATGGTAAAATAACATGCTTATAGATTTTTACCGTAGAATGCAGTGGTGTAGATAATCTTTGTTACATATTTACTATTTTTGAGTTATAAAGCAATCTTAAGTTATTTTTTTTAAATTGAACACCCTCTATATTTATAGTCTATAAAATTTTTCTTTTTTTTACCTTTTCAAAAATAGTAAGCGCTTTTTCTCAGAAACACGCAAATAAATGACAATTTTCTAAATTTTCACTCTCAAATAATAATTTTTGTGTTGATTAAGTCCAAGTATAGCTTATAAAATTATAGGGTATGTATTTATTTTTCAAATTTCAATTTTTGTAATTTCTTTGAAGTCATGAGTAAATACGTTTTATAACCTATAAATCGCCATTTGTTCGTTAAGTTTGCACTTTACCTTAACCTATTAGATAGGTGGGGCGTTTTTCACCAGTGATTGGAAAATACGCTCCAGTAGAAGCTCAAAATTACAGTTAGATCGGTGTCCAGAATTATGAATCAAACATGAACGTAGGTTAACTATGCACATAAAAGCTTTCCAATAACTCGGTTTTGCGCCAGATTCTAGTTGTGTAAAGAAAATGGCTTCTTCATTTACTGAGAAGCTTGGCTTGAATCATCGATTTTCTAGAGAAACAAAATTAGCCGGGGATGAATGGTTTCATGGGTTTTTGCACCGCAACAAGAATCTAAGCATTAGGAAATCGGAGGAACTATCACTTGCGAGAGCAAAAGGAATGAACATGACAGACGTTAATATTTTTTTTACTCTGTTGCTTGAAATTCTTACAACAAACCACATACTTGATAAACCAAGGAATATATTTAATGTTGATGAGACGGGCATCCAGATTAACAATAAGTCAGTAAGTCAGTAAGTACTGACCGACAAAAGGAGCAGAAGTTGTTTATTCATTGTAACATCAGAAAGAGGAGAAAATGTCTCTTTAGTTTCATGCTGTAGTGCAGAAGGATATGTTATGCCACCTGTTCTGATATTTAAGGGGAAAAGGAAAAAGGATGAGGTTTTAGATGGACTATCTCCAGGAGCCGATGTTCTTATGAATACGA
Source organism: Psylliodes chrysocephalus (assembly GCA_927349885.1). Taxonomy (NCBI): domain Eukaryota; kingdom Metazoa; phylum Arthropoda; class Insecta; order Coleoptera; family Chrysomelidae; genus Psylliodes; species Psylliodes chrysocephalus. Next base: position 59,592,947 of record OV651821.1, read on the forward strand.
AATAATCATATATTAGAATCATAATTAATTTTTCTGTCAAAAAGCGACCTGGGAAAGCCCTTTGACGGACATGCATCCCATTGTAATGTAATAGATCTTCTCAACTTATCTGCTGAAAATGAAGTAGTTTTTACTCTGTCTTTCTAGTCATACAACGCAAGCTTTACAACCCGTGGATGGGGCCTTTTCTAAGCCATATTTCCTTCAATATGCTAAACATTGGATGATACAAAATAATAATAGAAAACTATCGAGAATAAACATTTCCAGATTAATTGGTAATGCATGGGGTAAGGCAGCTACCGTAATCAATGGTACCGCTGGTTTTAGAGCTTGTGATATTCATCCATATAATCTTCAAGCAATTCCCGAACACTTTTCTATTTCTGATCAAGTTTCTCAGCCAGTAACTCACATCAAGATACTCTGTCCACTTCAAATAATCTTACATCTACTAGAGAATTATATCCAGCTGAACCCTCGACTTTTGGGTATTTCTGGAAGTAAAAGAACCCCATAACTACAGAGAGCGTTCTTCCACCCCTCCATACATTCAGAGGATTCAGATTCAGAAGGAACTCCTTAAAAATTCTTAATAGAAGGCAATCTCTTGATTCCTCACCAAATTGGTAAAAGAAAACAACATGCTTTAGAGCCAACGTCACCTGAAAATCGTGCAAAAAGGCAAGATTTTTCAGAGAATAAGAAAGCCATCGCCGAAAAAACAAAGAAAATAAAAAATGTTAAAATATCCAATGGTAAAGGAAGTGTTAAAGCTAAAAAATCTAAATCAAGTACTTCAAGTTACGAAAGTGAACCCATTCCAAGCTCTTCTGATGAGCTGTCGGAGACTTTTGTATCGAATGTAGCGAATACTACTATACTACAAAGTCTAAAATTGACTGGATTCAATGTAACTTGCAAAAGTCACTTAACCACATGCAGTGGTGGTGCCAAGAAAACACTGAAAAAGCCATAATTTTTTAAGTGGGGCGTATTGGGCAACTATAAGAGGAAAAACGCTCCATCGCGTTATTTTTTAATAAACCTTTTTTAAAAAACTATGTGACTGTGTTATTAAAATGTGTCCATTGTAATAATGTAATATACTGTTTAGTTGTTACGTTTATGAAACTGTAATAAAAAATATGTTTGTATTTTTGTAAAAATATATTTTTTCAAAATGTATGGTGTATTTCACTGGTTTATCCTACATATTTTTCCGTTTACCGTGTTAATCCATCCAGTTAATGTTGACAAAATCATGCATTAATTTGCCTCATTAATGGTCTACTTTTTGTTATTAACCGTTTATTGCGACTAACTATACCTGCATTGTTGTGAACTATCCATAATTGATATTTTTTGTAACACTATAAGCAAATTGAAATCGAAAATTAAAATTGAAATTTTGATTTTTTATTGTATTAGAAATTTTGTCGCTAAAAAAATCTTGTAATGAACTTATATTAAAAGGTGATTAAAAAACTAGGTCAATAAATAATTATAAAATTTCCTTATATACTTACATCTGTATTTTACTGATTAAAATTATCCATGGGACCAATGCTGAGCGTAACAAATTTTGTGAAAATTAAATCTCCGAATTATTGAAGTAAAAAATAATTAATTTCTTTATTGAAAACAAATCCGGCCCTGTTTAATGACGTAGCATCGGCTAAAAGCGTCTCAAAGCGCATGCTAAGTAGTGTCATAACTCGTAAATTAGACGGTCATATTTTAACAGCGTAATCTATATCCTAAAATAGGAATAAAAGTTCATATAAACAGGGTGTTACAAGTGAAGTCCTGATGGCACATTTTTGTAAATATTTTCTAAAATTTCTTTGGTCACGGTTTTCCAAAGTAAAAAAAAAATAAAATTTCTGATTTCACAGGCCTACTAATTATCGTTTACACTTTCGAATAACTTATCATAAAATTTTCAAATGCTTTTTTTCTTGAAAATGGTGCGTCCTAGCGAGATGCAACATAAGTAGCTTTATTATAAAGAAAACATTGGTTTTCCAAATTTTATAGTCAAAAATGTTAAAAACTGTCAACAAAAAAACTTAGGGCAATTTTACCCTAAGCCCCCCCTAATTTACCCACCTATGAAGATGATCAAAAACTAGGGTTTAGTCTATTAAATAGAGCGTAAAAAGGTTAGCATTTCTACCAAATTTCACTTTTACTCCTATTTTATTATGTAGATTATGAGGTTAAAATATGACCGTCTAATTTCGGGACACCCTGTATATTGTGTATCATTTTGTATTTGCAAAACGGGGATTAATCCCGTTTATGTAATAAAAAAAAATTAAAAAATAAAAAGGAAACATATTGTATTAAAGTTTGTGTCTAAAAGATAAGGAAATTCGGTAGATTGGAAAAAATAATTTAAAAACCTTAATTACCGAGGGTTAGTCGGTTGAATTATAAATTTTAGGTCTCAATCAATGAACATTTTTTACTGCCTGTTTATGCCCTATTCCGTATTATACATACCTATATTAAAAGACGTTTGCGTTAGCCGTACTCATATGATAAAAGCAATAAAATACCATCGTTACCGTACATAAATTGAAATTCAGTTCCGGCAGTTCTGATGAACTTCCCTCATTACATTTAAAAAAAAGGAATGATAAGCTTTTTACGACTCGGTTTTTTAGATTCTATTATTCGACATAATTTACAACATAGCCTTATTATCTCTTTCCAACCATCTTATTAAAATATTTTGATATACCCAGATAGCGATCTACGTGCTGGTTACTCGGAATTATATTTTATTATTGAGCTTATTATATTATATTATAATTAGGATAACGAATCTTTAAGTCGACACTATCCTACAGGGTGATTTAAAATTAAATGTAGGTACTATTTGGGTATTATTTTGAACGGTCTTCTATATACGAAAGAGTTTATTAATCCCATAGTATAAATCCCTGTTGGAGAATCGGTTCTCTATAATATTTTCTTTTCTCTTCAAGATAAGAATACTCGGGGATACTGAATTTGCAGTTTAATGTGTAATATAATTTCCATTTCAGAAGATAAGTTTGTTGCAAGAAATTTGTAATCACTGCGCATACCTTCAAGCATGGTTGATTAACGTTTCATTTCATACGTTGGACGCTATTTTATAGTGCAAAAAGGTTAATAACTGCTATTGGGATTTTTAGATTTATCAGTAGTCGGTATGTTATATCCCTTTACGAAAAATACAATTAAATTAATACAAAACTCGAAACAAAGAAATATTTTAGGTTATTTTTTACCAACAAATGTCAAAATATTTTTATTTGCAGCATTGCTTAGAGTTGCACTATATCCCTACAAACTTGCACCGGTAAAATGAGGCAAAAAGTGTCCTCTTTCAGGATATAGCAGTAAAATTGTATAGCATGAAACTTGCAACCAATTTTAGTCGTGAGGAGGGGCATTTATTCGTTTTTCACTTAAATTAACATAAAGTGGCCAAAGGTTTATATCCAATGCTGAAACAACTCTCAAAGCTACTTTACAGTTTGCAATTGCAACATGAACGAATTACATAAAAGGGCATTTCGTAACGTAGTACATACAATATTTTGTCTATATTTATAAAATTTTATTGACCAATAGAAAATCATTAATTTATTCTCACCGACTTGTAGTGTGTTTATATTGCTTGTTAAAGTTATTTAGTTTTCATGAAAATGGGTTATTTTGTCGTTTATTGGGTTTTAATTATTTTGTGCTGATTTAGACTAGAAAGAAGAACCAAAACAACATTATCTCTAGGTTGTAAGTTTAGCCAAATTCTATTTTTGTAATTCTACCTGCAATGGCGGCTCTTGAACAAAATATTGGAGGTTCACAATGCCCTAATATAGATCTCAGTACTAATTTAAGTAAAAAACTTTCAGTATTTTAGGAAGGTATATTATAAACACTGAAAGTGTTTTACCTAAATATGTACTGAGATCTATATTTTGTCATTGTGAACCCCCAATATTTTGGTCTGGAGCCTGCCCTTTTTGATATAAACTTTCAATAATAATGTAAATATTGATTTTAAAACAAAAAAAGGTTTATTTTTGTTTTCTTTTTGCAACTGGCGGCACAATGAATTTTTCGTAACCAGTTTCATAATGTTCAACACTATGCAAATGATTGCGTAAAGAAGATCATTTTGACACTTGCTGTGATTACAAAAAAATGTCACTTAATGTATCAAAATTTGAAAAATATTTTCTAATTTTATTGCATTATTTTAAATAATTAAAACAATCATAGATAACACTTCTATTCTTTTATATTCAAATAAGTTTTCGTGACCTATAGAAAATAACTTTTCAGTCCGTCGCTATATTACAATAAATGATCAAAAGGGGGGGCATTAGTTCGCTGATGTGGGGACAATTTTATTGTAAACTGTAAAGTGGCTCAATATAAAAATAACCCCGTATTATATGGATATGAATGTACCTACTGACGTGTTCAAAACCATTAATTTGAACAAAATTACTTTTTACATAAAGGGTTTTTGCTTATGTCGGCAGGTGAGTTTTTCTGTATTATATTTGGTTTCGAATATTAATATCAGTATTCTTAAAACATTTTTAAATAGTTACTTACGTATAAATCCTTAAATATAGAGACGTTAACTCAATGATAAAGTAGGGCTAGACTTTGAATCGTTACTGTGGTTATTAAAATTCAAATAAATGAGGTTATGTTTCCTTGAATCGATTTTTATTATATTATGTACCATTCAGCCAATCACAATTCGTCTATAAGAGAAGACCATAATTAACTAAGGAAATGAAAATATAGAAGAAATGTAACAAGGATTCTTAACAATAACATTCGCTTCTCGTTGAAGTACGACAGTATTGCTTCAATACTAAACGCCACCGAGACGTTAAACTAGTTTTTTATTGTCACGTTTGTTTAATTTATTTATAGTTAATTTATTTAAAACACTTTATTTATAATTTATTTATAACGTAATAATTAACTTATATAATACTTATATAATACTATTATAATTCACAATTCTAATTTATTTATTACAATTTATCTTTTCTGTTCAACACTTAAATTAAATCTTTCTTGTCCGTCGACAAACTCTCTCGGCTTTCCAGAACTATTGAAAACTGCCTCTCTATAACTCATACGCCGCAAAGGGATCTACCCGGTAGCTTCTCGAAGCAGTGCGTTAGTTCCTATATGGCCAGCGCTAGACTTCATACCGCAGGCAAGGAGTAAACAAAGGACAGAGACGGCTTCACATCACATTGCCCCCTCCTTAAGAAATAGTTCCTCCTGGAACGAATGATTGTATCTGCAACTGGATCCTCTTTTACAATTTCCAGTTGCAGGGAAGTAACAAAATGCCCTTATTACTGCCTATCAGGACAACTGCCCACTAAAGGAGAGAAGAGACCTGAGGGGTACTCCATGGTGGAGCAGAAACCTTGACCAAAAAAGGAAAGAAGTTCGACATCTCTTCAATCGAGCTAAAGAATTTGGCGGAGGAGGTGAAATATCTGGGAATCACCCTAGATAAGAAACTCACCTGGAACCCCCAATTGGAAAAACCATTAACAAAGCCAGATTATCCCTCTGGACACTCAGAAGGATATGCGGCAAAGCATGGGGGATCAGTCCTCAACTGATCTATTGGATCTACCAAACAGTGGTAAAACCCATGGTTACGTACGGCTCTGTCGTCTGGTGGGACAAGGGACTCCAACGGACGTCCAGAGCAAAGCTGGCTGGAATACAGCGGCTTGCGTGTCTCGCCATAACTGGAGCAATGTCAATTACACCTACGGGAGCCATGGAGACCATACTGGACCTAACCCCTCTCCACATTGTGCTGGAAAGGGAGGCCAGAATGGTCTCCTACAGGCTCCTGAAAATGGGTAGTCAATGTTACGAAGAACTGCGGTGGGACAAGACGGGGCTGGTGAGTGAAATTAATAATCACCCCATCCTCGGCATGGTCTCGGACTCGCTAGTTCCCCGACAGCACTTAGAAAAGCCATACAGCGTCCTCATTCCAGAGAGAGACGCATGAAGCAAAGGGGAAAAACCCTCTTCCAGGCAGACTATTCGCTGTACACGGACGGCTCCAAAACTGAAAAAGGAGTAGGAGCGGGAGTTTTCGGCCAGAGGCCTACAGTTGACATATCCATAAACCTAGGCTCTCTGGCCACGATCTTCCAAGCAGAAATGATTGCTATAGAATTGGGAGCGAGAGAGTTGATCAATTTTCTCCCCGCAAACAAGACTATAAAGATCTTTTCAGATAGCCAGGCAGCCCTTAAGGCCCTGAGCTCCAATCGAGTTGACTCAAAGCTGGTTTGGAACTGTATAAATACCCGAGAGTGTCTCGGTGCCCGGAACAAAGTTACTTTGATCTGGGTTCCGGGACACAGTGGTGTGGAGGGCAACGAAAAAGTCGACGCACTTGATAAAAGAGGAACCGAATCTGTGTTCATAGGACCAGAACCATTCCTGGGCATTGCAAAAAGCACTGCCAAAGGAATTATCTCAAAATGGACGGAGGGTGCAACACTCACGAACTGGAGAGATACCCCAGGGCTAACCCATTCGAAGGCGTTTATAAACAACCCTTCCATGAACGCCTCTGCTCAGATCCGAGAATGGAGTAGGAGAGATCTACGCATTTTCACTGGACTGATGACAGGACACTGCTGTCTGGGCAACCACATGAAAAGGATAGGTCTGCAACAAACATCGGACTGTCGATTCTGCAGCGTGGAGGACGAGTCTGCAGAGCACATTCTATGTACCTGCTCCGCTCTGGAAAGAACCAGGTTCCAGATCTTGGGATTTACCCGACTGGAGCCTACCGACTTTAGAGAAGTCTCACCCAATTCAACCATGACCTTCATCAAAAGGTGTGGCTTGTACGGTGAACTATAAGTTAGTTATGAGCCACAATAGACCCATCTGGGTCGCAGTGGAGGGCGATGAGATCGTCCCACTCATTTTCAACCTAACCTAACAAGGGACGGTCTTTTCTATAACCTGAACGATGGGAGAATGATCCTCAAATTTAGCTGCTTGCTTTCTATCTTGCACATGGCTAGTTTCTGTACAATGGACGTGCTCCCTCAGACTGAGTAATGCTTCCCTTAAATTATGATAAGTGGATCGATCTCAGAAGGTGTTCTTTGTTATCAAATAGAAAAGATAACGCGATCCATCTTAAAGTTTCAATGTTTTTCCAGGGGCTGATAACGGACCTTGAAGTTCTGGCAATCGAACAAACTGCTATGGGTTAGCGAGCAGATCTTGTTATTTCTCGGTTGTAACACCATGTCTTGTTTCTTCGGTAACTTCATATACCCATAAAATCTTCAAATACAAGGGCAGGTGTTTCTTGGAGCTGGTTTACCTCTTCTTCCCCGTTATGGTCACCCTCAAATGGCGCCAGCCGGTTTTGGTGCACTTCATTCGGTTTATCGTTCGGGATCTTACTTATACGGTAAATGACATCATTTATTTTTTTCTTAACATAAGTCATCTTATTTTCCACAGCAGAAATTTCATTTTTCAGAAAAGACATTTTGTTTTCCTTGTCGTTTCCAATTCACGTTCTTCTAACTCTCGACGTAACTTAACCACTTTTAAATCACATTTTTTTTTAGTCATTTTTGTCCATTATTTATTTACAGTTCCACTTCTAACACCAGTGCAACGTTAGTTTAATTTATTTATAGTTTATTTATTTAAAACACTTTATTTATAATTTATTAATAATTAATTTATAATTTATAATTCACAATTCTAATTTATTTATTCAATTTATATTTTCTGCCCAACACTTAAATTGAATCTTGTCCGTCGACAAACTCGCGCTATTTATATAAAGCCAGCTCTGTACCAGAACTCTCTCGGCTTTCCAGAACGATCGAAAACTGCCTCTCTATGACTCATACGCCGCAAAGGGATCTATCAGGTAGCTTCTCGAAGCGGTGTGTTAGTCCCTATATGGTCAGCGCTATTTATGGATTATTTCACGAAGTGGGTGGAAGTCTACACCATTCCAAATCTAGAGGCTGCAACTATTGCGGACGTATTAATAAAAGAATTCATCAGTAGATTTGGAGTGCCTTTGGAGATCCACAGTGACCAAGGCAGAAATTTTGAAAGCCAGCCTTTCCGAGGAATCTGTGACAGACAAGGCATGAAGAAAACCAGAACTACGGCATTGCACCCACAGTCAGATGGAATGGTAGAGCGAATGAATAAGACCATTGGCAAATACCTGTCAAAAGTAGTTTCCAACTATCAGCGAAATTGAGATGAGTATCTTTCGCTTTTCGCAATGGCATGTATATCCGCTGTCAATGAATCTACAGGCCAAACACCAGCAAATGTGCTGTTCGGACGTAAGATGAGACAGGGAATAAACAAAGTACAGAGACGGCTTCACATCATATTATATAACATGTTGCATTGATCCTTATATTTATTACATTCAAAGATTTGGCTAGATTATCAACATGTTCGTTACGTTTAATTCCAATGTAGGCTTTTACCCATAATAAAGCAAAATATCCTACTTTTGTTATAAATATCTAAATTATAAATATTTTCTTTGATTTGAAGAAAAATAGAGTTGAGATTATCATTAGACAGTTTACAATCTAATGATAAAAATGGAGTTGAGATTATCATTAGACAGTTTACAATCTAATGATTTTAGGACAGATAGAGAATCCGAGACAATTACTGCCGTCTTAAGTCCAGCTAGACTGATGAATTTCAAGGCTTATAGAATAATTATAGCTCTCCTGCTGAAAAAATGGATAAATTGTTTGGTACCTTAGAATTTTTCTACCAATTCGTTAAATTGAATATTCGTATAATTTTTCTGGAAACATGAAATCTATAAAAAACATAGAAAGATTGGGAGTTTACCAAGATTAAAATAATTAACAATTCATGAAATATCGCCCAACTGTATTGTACATTCATTATAATGACTATTCTATCGTTAAGGATTTACATGTGTGTACATTTTAAGATGCTATGTGAATAAGGTACTACTCACTTCAACAAACCTAAGTACTATCGTTAAGGATTTACATGTGTGTACATTTTAAGATGCTTTGTGAATAAGGTACTACTCACTTCAACAAACCTAAGTACAATTAACACATATACCAGAGAGAAAAAATGTTTTGTTGGGACTAGGGAACGTCAGTGTTAATCCAAACTCCTTAATAAGTGATATTTTATTAAAAATAATATTTTTGTTTTTGTTTATTATTTTTGTTTGGTTTGTTTACCACATTTTATTTACCTGATAAGAGTTGTCCTTTTTTTAGGTTGGACTAATAGTAACTTATAGCTTCTAGATGTTATTAGGCTTTATGGCTTTATTAATTTCTGTGCATCTTTTATTGTTTTATGATCCATTTGGTATTTTTTTTACTTACATCTCATGATGACTATTTTTGCCAATAAAGAGTTACACTCTTTTATTTATTTAGAGTTTTTTCACCTTTTTTATGTTTCATCCTTTGCTATTTGCGGAATTCATTATAAAAGATCCGTGTTTTGAATGAATCTATTTTTTTACAACATAATCGAAATAAATTGTGAGTAATGTGGAACCATCAAGATGCCGACCATTTATAACTATTCTATGAACATTAATTTTGGATCATTCTGTACAACACGGATCAGACCTACTCATTAGCGTATAAGCAATTAAAGGGGCATTTAAAATTTAACTAACAATCGCTCTGGTCGTTGCACTTTAAAAGTTTGTTTTAATTATGTAAAAAATTGTAAAGAATCATTTGCATAATAAGAAAGTGATTTTTAACTGGTTAAGTAGACAAGTCGTAAGTAGGACCGGCCGTTAGTCACGTAGGTTTAATTTGTAACGTAGGAATGAGTTCCTTTAGTAGTACTAGAAACGTTTTTGTTTATTTGTTAGAAAATGTATCTTAATCTTATTTACTACTTTTGACCATAAATATGTACATTCAGAACATATTTAAACGTAATATATTGAACGGAAGAAAATTGGTTTAACAGTAATTATTATAAACAAAAAAGACTGAACATTTTTAATTTTACCTTTGTTCGATTTATTGAAGTGGTTTTGCCCTCCAATGAAAATTTAATTGGAACATTTTTAAAAGGTGTTTTTTTGAATCATTTTGTATGACATAATAAGCATTGTTTACACAGTACACGAAAAATAGAAAAGAAAAGGGGTGTTTCAGGAGAAAACTTTTAACACGATAAAATATTCTTAAAACCAACATTTTTAAATAGCGAAAAAAGTGAGTTTTTGGTAACTTTGACGCCTTCTACTTTTTGTAGAAATTGTAGAAAATATTGTCAAGTACAACTTTTGTACGAAACATTTTCTACTACGACTGACTCACCGTTTTCGCAAAAAAAAATAGCTCAAAATGCTAAGGGGAGGATAACCCAACGATTCATGAATTACAATCGCGAAAAGTTATCGGAAGAAACCTATTCTTATTGTACTTATAGTTTTCTACATTAATCTTCTAGAATGTGTGCCTATTGTTTTAACGTAATACACGTTGCCTATCTATAAGGATATTTATGTAAGGATTTCAGTATATTAAAAATAACATCAATAAAAATAACCAACGAAGTAATTTATTAATTCAAAGCAGCACTCTGCAATTGTTGGGATGTAAAGAAGGACTAAGAGGTTCCGTGATCAAATCATGATCTATAATTATCTGTATAAGGATAAACCAGTCACTGTGGAATATTATTTGATGATACTAACCACAAGAAAAAAAAATAGTGACAGAAAGGTGTCCAAAAGTATTTGGCTTTTGTAGGACCGCTCCTTTCTACACAAATCGCACGTCGCCATGGGAAACATTCGCGATTTAGGGTTCAAAATGATCGAACATCCCCCTATTTACCTGATTTGTCTCCTAATTATTTTTTGAAAGTAGGTTCGCTATAATGTAATAATTTAAGAGTTTATATTGAATATTATAAAATATTTCGAGGTTCAAACTGTATTTGCTTCCACTAAGAATTAATCATAAGGTTAAAATTAGAAAAAATGTTCTCACTGTATGCATAACCTTCGTTGCTCGACCCTGCCACTTCGACCTTCTGCGCGGCGTTCTGCAATTTTCTCCCAACAAATTTCCACGATTTCTCCAACTTAGATCGAAGATTACAATTCTGGTATTTCCTACCTAGATAGATAAAGTGCTCTTCGATGTTCTCCAATTAAATTCGTTTCTGGGAGACATGAAAAAGTGTAGTTTGGCGGAAATGAGCCAGATTAGAGACAGACGGACAGGAGTTGCGAGAAGGTATTCGAGTTTTCCGGCTTTCGTGTACACGCGGAAAAGCGGGAAATAGGGCGTGTCGGAACATCCCTTCGGGTGAGGGTTTCCTCATTAGAATAGCAGCGATTTGAAGGTGTATATAGGAATTTTATGTATATTCAACGCGAGGTGGACGGATAAGTTAGTTTTCGCGAAATAAAAGTTTGCTCATTGTTTCATAAATAACTATGAAATTAATTTTTGTTTCGATCTCGTCTTTAAGATATTTTCTTGGTAAACTCAACCCAGGATTTCTTTTGATTTATTGATAGTCGCAGGCAATGTCGGTGAAAAAGATATTTGTATTTTATTTATATTTTTTACAAAAAACCGGTATTCCTTGTTATTTTTACCTACCTCTTTTGTTTCATATGTGCAGGGTTGCTGTTAAGTATGGCACCAAAGTGTAACATGAAATATAGGTAGGCAATATTAAACTTCATATTTTAAAATTATTTTCAATAATTTCAAGTTGGCAAAAACTCATATTTTTTAAACAGATCAGCCTTTATTTTATAATATATTTGATTTACCATCGCTTTTCCAATTATAACAATATCAAATACTATGGGATTACACAGGTTATTTCACACGATATAATTAGTTTATATTTTAACTTCTTTTTTTTTTAATTAAGGACCCTTTAATTTATATCACCTTAAAAAGTGCTCTTTTTATTACATAATTATTTGGGATAAGGAACCCTATACCTAAAGTTAATTGTTTTGAGAGATTTTAAAATTTAAATGGCAAATAAGATCATTCAGAAAATGATTTAATTTTAACTGACTACTGCTTAATACAAAATACACAATTTATTATCTCTTGGATAACTTCCTGGGCGGATAGTCCTCCGATTAAGCCCATAACCACAAAAAAGAAGACCTCTTGGATAAGTTTCTGACAACATCTAAGGAGAGTTTAACATTCAGAAAAAATAAATTCAATTATCAACCTAATGACTACTTTATCTGTATCTGTAACGTGTGGAGAGTGAGTTACCCCCACGGCACTTAGGCCTCACTAGGCCCATTGTTCATCCTCCTAAGATGATAGACACCTCCTAGCTCGTGAGCCAGCCTACAGATTTAATGTAGTTGACAACGTCGCCAAGAGGTGCTTCTCTTATATTGACCGGTGTTAGTCGATACTCGCCGAACATAAATTTCCTAATAAATGAGAGCGTCGGGCAATCGTAGAGGATATGCTCGATATCTTTTTGTTCGTACTCTCTGCAGAGTGCGGATTCTGACAGCCCCATAATATGGAGATGCTTCCGTACTTGGCAATGCCCAGTCAGAATGACTGTGACTAGGCACAGATTCTGTCTAGTCATAGTCAAGTATTTTTTTGCTGCAATGTTGTTAGGATAACTTAAAAGCTCCCTGGCCACTCTGCAGTTTCTTGTTTTATCCCATCTTTCCTTAAATTTCACAAGGGAATATTCTTTAATTTGGTCTGTCACTACCGATGCGTCGTGACCTTTGATCCATCTTAAGGTGACCACGTTGTTGATGGATACTTCGGCCAAAGCTTCGTGACATTCTAGTACTAACCATGAGTTAATTCGTGGTCTGTGCTTATCTGCTAGCTGCATAGATGAGCATGTTCCTTCCAGTGATATTGTTTCCGGTGATTTCTTTTGCTGCTATGAGAATCCCGTCAGCTCTTTTTGAACTACACTGGTATTGCTATTGCTCACTGCCCATTTTATGTTTAGGTTTAAGGATCTGGAGTATATTCCACATCCTGAGCCTTGTTTTGTTTTAGAACCGTCGGTGTAGATATTAATCGTACTTGCCACTTCCGGCTCTTCTGTTTGTTCTGTTACAACTTTATATGGCTTATGGAAGATATATCTCGGTGAGATGGAGTCCATGTTCGCTTGAAGCAGTGGGAGCGTATCGAGCGCCTCCTGCCAAAAGCCACGTCTCGCCTTACCAGATCTTACATCAGGTTCTATTCCAACCGTGCGGAGGCGTGTCATTGTCGTAAGAACAACCTCCTTGATGTAAATATCAAGCGGAGTGAGACTAAGAATGACTTCCATGGCTCTGGACGGTGTTGTTTTCATGGCTCCTGTTATGTTGAGACATGATGTTCTTTGAATTTGTTCTAGTTTACGGATAGCTGACAACTTTTTTGTTTTCGGTACCGACAACTGCACCGTAAGTTAGCATAGGTCTTATGATAGCCGGGGGAGAAACCACAGGTGCACCCCACGGTTCGGCGTCATTGTTCATAAGAAATGTATGCTCTTTTGACTCTTGTTTTATAAATGCACGTTCCATGTTAACTTGCTGTCAAAGGTATAGACAGTAAATGGTCATTGCACCACTGTTCTATAATTTTGAGATCTACTTGTATTCTTTCGCAGAGTATGTTCTCAAAATTCCCTGTTTGCAAAATGACGTCATTTGCATATGTCATTTTATAGTAACTGTCATTACTGAGGCGGCTGATGAGGATGTCGAGGACCATGTTCCACAGTAGTGTTGATAGCACCCCTCCCTGTGGACATCCCCTCTAAACCAAGCCTCTTATATTCACATCTTCTATACTTATGTTTATTGCTCGTTTTGAGAGCATGTTATGTATCCACCCACTAACTATCTGTGGAACATTCCTGTTAGTGAGTGTATTATCTTGGGGAAGGTGGTTGTATTAAAAGCACCTATGTCTATGAAAACACCCAAAGCGGACTTCTTATTGTCCAGTGATCTCTATCCGGCCAGCAACTAGATGAAGGGCCGAATCAGTAGATCTGCCTGGGGTGTATGCATGTTGGTTTGGGTGTAGTGGTGTTGTAATCACCGCATCTCTTATGTACCTTTCGCATAGCCTTTCCAATATCTTAATGGAAAACGATGTAAGACTAATTGGCCTCTGTTTTTGGGATAGTGTAATCCATTCTTCCAGGTTTGAGTATGAATACCACTTTTACCTTTTATTCTAAGTGTTATTTTTATTTAATTGGAAAAGTTGTTCAAAGTGGCCCTCCATAATACGAGTATTTATACAACCTGAAGCCGCATACACACCAGGCGAATGAAAGCGAACGTACAGGACCGTACGGATTCGTTCGGCTAATGTGTAACAAGAAAGGCACTAGTTTGGTTGGAGTTTTTATTATTATTTATAAGTTATAATCACCGTTTTATAATTATAATTCAGAGAATTGATCTATTATAATTATAGAGTAATACACATGTTCTGCAACTAATCGATCTTTATAAAGAACATGAATATTCTTGTAACCCAAAACATAATAGGCACAAAAATGAAATAGCAAAAAAGAATGGAGTGTACCACCGTAACGTGCTTTACTTTTAGTTAACAATGTCCACTACCGTTGTTTCCTTCGTTTTAACCTAAATCCTTCTTCATTGAATATGATATATAAAGAAATAACAATTGCAATTATATCTAGATTGTCGAATGATTATTACTATAAAATAATCATAATTACGAAATGAAATACGACATTATTGACACGGCATTGATTATGGAAAACTGGTGTGATAAAATGAAACAACGAGCGAATTCCTAAATAAAAATTCACCGGTGTGGACAGTAAGAACAAACGCACGCGCATACATACGGGTCTTTTTGTTTGCTTTTGTTCGCGTAGTGAGTACGCGGCTTCAGACGGTTTTAAAAGGTCAGACTAACATTTCCGAACATATTCTGAGTATCATTTGATATTTTTCTCTTATTCACGACTAAAATTCAAGTTGAAGAAAGCGATTCTTTTTTAGAAACAAATATTGCAACACTAATGACAATAGTAATAACGAAGTGTCAGTATTGGGCTGTTTCAATGCCATTATAGGAATACAATAAAGTATTATAATAGTTTGTAGCGATTTTACTAGATTTTTAATTGTGTTCTACTGATATTAATTAGTTGACTACGTGAGTGAGCTCAAGATTGATATTACAACGTGGATTCTAAGAATTAACCAGTGCAAGTTAAGCTCAGAATAATTTGACCTGTTCGCGGGACGAGAATCCACTTTTTTTTCCACTCTTTCATGCATCCCTCTGCTCCCCCCTGAGAGGTTCCGGCAGATCCCCCAATCAGGCTTGGGTTCACAGTTTAAACTAAGATTACATTTTAACTGCCTATTGTGTAACCCGCCCTTAAAAGAATTCGCTGGAGCTTACTTATATGGAGATGTTCGTGCTCCTGAAAATATTTTTGAGCCAATCGGAGATAATTTTGGAGCCAATCGGAGATATTGGAGCCAATTGGAGGTATTATAGGAGCTACTCGGAGCCAATTGGAGATATCCTAGGAGGTACTCGGAGCCTATTGGAGCTATTTGTTGATATGTCTTCTAACTAACCAAATATAGCACAAGCACAGATAATAATCAATTATATTTCAGATATAAAGTATATACGTTTAAAGTGTATTAGGCGGGCCTAGCTTTTTGAAACAAATTAGGAGATATAGCTTGGTTGAAGGCGAGGTTGAAGGTGTATTAGGCATTGGTAAATCAGCGAAAAAAGACTCGCAAGCGCAATGATCATTGTGACGTCATTCTCGGTCACAACTGGGCATCAGAAATGGAGTAGCAAGGGGACTAAATAATTAATTTCGCGTAGCAAGTTCATGGTTGCTTGCTATTGGTATTTCTATTTTACTGAATGTAAAAGTCCAGTTGGTATTTGTCAAAAACTTATTCGGTCCCTAATAAATTACAGCTAGTTAAATTATAATTACTAATTACCAAAAACAGTGTATTTTATATTAACCAGTGTATTTTATATTAACCAGTGATCAGTTAAAATGAAAATTATGTTCTGAAATATATTTTTTGTAATTTAAATCCAAAAATCTAAGACTCAAATGAAAGTACAATTAGGGTACTTTTGAAGTGTGATATAAAATATCACCTGTACAGATTTTTTACGAAAAGTAATGTCCCGGCAGAAAGTTTAACTAACACCTTAAAAATGGTCTGCAGTTGTTTCTTCTGCCTTATATAGGTCATTGAAATCAACACGATTTTAATATAAGATTGGTTATATCGTGTGAAATGCCATTAATATGGGAAAACTGAGATTACTTCCATAAAAAAATAATAAAGAAACTAAACTTTGACTGTTTAAAAAACATGACTTTGTGCCAACTGGAAGTTATTGAAAATAATTTTAAAATTTGAAATTTAAGGATGCTCTGTTTGTTTTTTTATATGCTGGATGCTATTGAATTTTTTCACGCTAATTGATCACCATGTAGGTATATATACTATAGTCTAAAGTTATGAAAGACATCCTGTAGAATCGAAATCATATTAGTTCATGAGATAGTGGCTTTATGATTAATTTTAAAAAAAATATATTTATAAACAATAATTTTTTATTTCGTTATGGTTAACAATAATTCATATTCCAAAAGTCGATTTGTTATAATTTAATTTTGTTTTTTATTTTAATCAATATAGTACGGAAAATTGCACTATTTTACACAGTGCCTGGGAGGCGTAGACGCATTATCACTATATCATTTTGTTTTATACAGAGTATTTCGATTTCTTCTTCGTTACGCAACAGCAAAAACGTCGCGGATTTTATTAAGCGGGACTAGTTCGTTTTCCTTATTGGATGGTTTCGCGCATGTGTGGTGTGAGTTTGGATTTTCCTGTAGTGGCTTCGCCGTCGATGTACTCCGGAGGGTCGTCCGGCGATGCTTCCGTGGACACCAGGATGCCCAATTCCCTGAGACTTCGGTGGTAGACTATACTGGCACCGAAAGCGTCACCCATTACGTTGATGGCTGTCCGGAAGCGATCCCTGAAAGTAATTTTTAATTAGTGAAAAAATAAAAATTTAATAGAGTAATTTATTTACTTTCACTAATTCATTTACAAGGAAAGAAAACTCGAAAGTTATTTACCACAAATTTTTAATATTATATATAAAAATGGGTATGGGTAACTAGTTTTGGCCTCTATGGGCTATCATCAGGCCTACAAAAAGTTGGTTATAAAATATAAAAGTTACGAAGAGAAATAAACAAAACTTCTTCACCTAATTCGAGTTACCTCTGTTTCCACTCCACCTTCCTTTACAATTTTCCTTCTTTTTACTTCCTCATTGTTCTATTTACACTTATCGTTCAATATTCCCTTATTTTGGATTATTTTTTATTTTCTTTCTAAATAATTTTTAAAGATAAAAATAAATATACTTACAATAACCAGTCAACAGCCAAAATCAAACTGACATCTTCGGCTGGCAGTCCTAAAGTATCCAACACCATGACCATAGTTACTAGTCCAGCTTGTGGAATACCCGCAGCACCTATACTTGCAGCTGTCGCCGTTACACTTATAGCTACTAGACTACCGAAATCCAAGGGAACGTTTCTGACTTGTGCTATGAAGATGGCCGCTACTGCTTCGTACAGAGCCGTACCGTCCATATTGATGGTCGATCCTATGGGTAAGCAAAATCTCGCTACTCTGGGATCTACGCCGTTCTTTTCTTCTAAGCAACGGATGGTTAGAGGCAGTGTGGCGGAACTATTAAATACATTAAATTTAGTTAGTTATTTTAACGATTTATTTTGTATATATTTTTTTGCACCTAAAATCTATCACCCATGTGCGGTGAACTTCTATCAAATATACCATTGAAAAAATGTTGAAATGAAGTAGAAATAAATGGAAAGCAACATGTTCGCGAAGTGGAAAAGGTAATAGAGATCCAAATCAGTAAAATATGGTTAAAAGTAAAAGCGTTGACCCATAAGAACAATTATATTTATTAATAATAGAGTAACATTTGCGTCTCAGAAAACTGCAAACGTAGATTAGATTTAATTAGGATTATGGGTAATGTGGCCTCCCCCTCCTCGATATTTTCAGATCTATTGTGGATATCCTTTAACTGCAAACGTAAGGCTTCTGGATACCAAATTTTCCGGTTATAAGCAGGTAGGGGTAAATTTAGTCTAGAACATTGTGCCCACTTGGGACTATTATATTTTCCTGCTTTACCCGTATTCAGGTACTATCTGAGAATAATTGGTTAGTTTTACTACTACCAAGTGTTCCTGGGGCACTCTTTCCGGTTTAAGACCGAAAGGGGTGTGTCAAGGCCCAACAATATCTACATCTACATGTGGTGGGATCATTGTGTAATCCCATCACAAGAAAGTGCTTTAATGCTTTAATTTTTAGTATAGGGATTGCGAACTGTAGTATCTCAGCCTGAGCTTACTGATTCTGTGTCCTCTTTTATATCTTGCCAAGTAAGTTTAGTGTTTAATGGTTATCCACCTGTTCACTGCTTGTTGAGCAGAGGTTTTGTTTATCCAAAATACACGTAAGGGTCCTGTGAATTGTTCTAATCGCTCTTTAGCGAATTATTTAGCCTTTTCATTTCCTTGGATACCTTTATGTCCTCGTATACACGCTAGTTTTGCCTTATTGTGGGTTGCCAGATCATTAATTATTCCAAGGCAGTTCCAGACTAGCTTTCACATGATTCTATTTGAACCAAAGGCCTTTAAAACTACTTAGCTGTCTGCAAGAATTAAGATGGTTTGTTTTTTGTACTTCCTCCTTAAATTTTCTCTTAAACATAATTCGATTGCATGTATTTCAGTCAGACGGTGATATCTCATTGGGAAAACATACTACTACACTAAGAGATCAAATTAGTAAAAACGTTTAAAAAGTAAGAACAGTGTCACAAGAGAAACTGTTACATTAGTTAAACATAACAAATTTTCCCCACAGACTTACAATAGTATACACATATTTATTTTTAATATGGTAGATGACAAATAACCATTTTACGATTGATTATTTTAATTTAAAAACAAATATTAGAAAAAGTAATGATAAAAACAATAGGTTATAACACATGTTTAACTACCCATTGACATAAAACTAATAACGTTTAGTGTGGCTGTTAAAATTATGATTGATATTTTGGTCACGAAATTGTATTATTCTACGACTGCTTTAAAAAAAATGCATTTTTCTCTCAGCTTACTTGAGTTAAAAGTAATTTATTTCTTATATTGAGAAATCATTTTTCACGGCTCTTCTCCTAGATAAACTTCAGAATAACTAAATAATAAATATGATAACATAGTTAGCTCTGAATTTTATGTG
Organism: Psylliodes chrysocephalus; assembly: GCA_927349885.1. NCBI lineage: Eukaryota > Metazoa > Arthropoda > Insecta > Coleoptera > Chrysomelidae > Psylliodes > Psylliodes chrysocephalus. The sequence continues at coordinate 59,612,457 of OV651821.1, forward strand.
GTTACACATTGTCAAATTTAGGAATTTAACATCTGCGTCATTTTGTATGGTATTTACGTTTATTTAGGCAAGTTTACCCTCATTAAATAATAAGCAGTCGTAGAAAAAGTAAAATATGCAACATGTATGAAAAAACCCCTTTCTTCGTTACTTAAGGTATTAAAGGTGTCGTTTTTCTTACTTGTTGCACTATATATCATTATGATGTTTTACCTCGAAGCACATCCAAACGCTGTTATAATTGCTTGGGACATATTGTTTATAAACGTTATAGGATTTTTCCTGGCTAATAGGAGATACAATAACGGCAAAATGACGAATCCTTGTACTGTCAATCCTACGCATACCGTGGCGAAATACCACCCCAACTGCCCTACTACAGTGAAAATATCGTCCATTTCCATGATCTTGGATGACACCAAGAAGAGTACACCGACAGGCGAAAGGAAGATTACCCACGAAGTGATCTTCATGCTAACCGCCATTAAATTGTGGAAAAAGTTGGCCAAAACCTCTGCCTCTTTGCCCAGTTGGGCGATGGCTATGCCTAGGGCGGCTGCTATGACCACCAGACCCAATATGTTGGTGCTTTGAATGGTTACGGGCTCACCTATTTTGAATAGGTATGGATCTGAAATAATTAAATAAATATTTGAATTATGAAGTAGCGAGTGTTGGATGATAAGTGATTAAGATTTTCAAGCTCTTTTAAATGGTGTATAACATGATCTACGTTGTCATTTTAATTAAGGGTGGCGTCCCTGCTCATGTATGTATGCATGCAAAAAAATAACACCACTCATAATGAATTTATGTCCAAACATTTTCAGATTTCTACGTCGAACTGCTTAAGAGACAGATGTTTGATTCCAGCGTTTACAGCAATCCATTATTAATTGAAATAATATCATTAATATCATTAATATCATTAATACCATTTATACCATTAATATCATTAATATCATTAATATCATTAATATCATTAATATCATTAATATCATTAATATCATTAATATCATTAATATCATTAATATCATTAATATCATTAATATCATTAATATCATTAATATCATTAATATCATTAATATCATTAATATCATTAATATCATTAATATCATTAATATCATTAATATCATTAATATCATTAATATCATTAATATCATTAATATCATTAATATCATTAATATCATTAATATCATTAATATCATTAATATCATTAATATCATTAATATCATTAATATCATTAATATCATTAATATCATTAATATCATTAATATCATTAATATCATTAATATCATTAATATCATTAATATCATTAATATCATTAATATCATTAATATCATTAATATCATTAATATCATTAATATCATTAATATCATTAATATCATTAATATCATTAATATCATTAATATCATTAATATCATTAATATCATTAATATCATTAATATCATTAATATCATTAATATCATTAATATCATTAATATCATTAATATCATTAATATCATTAATATCATTAATATCATTAATATCATTAATATCATTAATATCATTAATATCATTAATATCATTAATATCATTAATATCATTAATATCATTAATATCATTAATATCATTAATATCATTAATATCATTAATATCATTAATATCATTAATATCATTAATATCATTAATATCATTAATATCATTAATATCATTAATATCATTAATATCATTAATATCATTAATATCATTAATATCATTAATATCATTAATATCATTAATATCATTAATATCATTAATATCATTAATATCATTAATATCATTAATATCATTAATATCATTAATATCATTAATATCATTAATATCATTAATATCATTAATATCATTAATATCATTAATATCATTAATATCATTAATATCATTAATATCATTAATATCATTAATATCATTAATATCATTAATATCATTAATATCATTAATATCATTAATATCATTAATATCATTAATATCATTAATATCATTAATATCATTAATATCATTAATATCATTAATATCATTAATATCATTAATATCATTAATATCATTAATATCATTAATATCATTAATATCATTAATATCATTAATATCATTAATATCATTAATATCATTAATATCATTAATATCATTAATATCATTAATATCATTAATATCATTAATATCATTAATATCATTAATATCATTAATATCATTAATATCATTAATATCATTAATATCATTAATATCATTAATATCATTAATATCATTAATATCATTAATATCATTAATATCATTAATATCATTAATATCATTAATATCATTAATATCATTAATATCATTAATATCATTAATATCATTAATATCATTAATATCATTAATAATATCATTAATATCATTAATATCATTAATATCATTAATATCATTAATATCATTAATATCATTAATATCATTAATATCATTAATATCATTAATATCATTAATATCATTAATATCATTAATATCATTAATATCATTAATATCATTAATATCATTAATATCATTAATATCATTAATATCATTAATATCATTAATATCATTAATATCATTAATATCATTAATATCATTAATATCATTAATATCATTAATATCATTAATATCATTAATATCATTAATATCATTAATATCATTAATATCATTAATATCATTAATATCATTAATATCATTAATATCATTAATATCATTAATATCATTAATATCATTAATATCATTAATATCATTAATATCATTAATATCATTAATATCATTAATATCATTAATATCATTAATATCATTAATATCATTAATATCATTAATATCATTAATATCATTAATATCATTAATATCATTAATATCATTAATATCATTAATATCATTAATATCATTAATATCATTAATATCATTAATATCATTAATATCATTAATATCATTAATATCATTAATATCATTAATATCATTAATATCATTAATATCATTAATATCATTAATATCATTAATATCATTAATATCATTAATATCATTAATATCATTAATATCATTAATATCATTAATATCAATAATATCATTAATATCATTAATATCATTAATATCATTAATATCATTAATATCATTAATATCATTAATATCATTAATATCATTAATATCATTAATATCATAATTATCTTTAATATCATTAATATCAATAATATCATTAATATCATTAATATCATTAATATCATTAATATCATTAATATCATTAATATCAATAATATCATTAATATCATTAATATCATTAATATCATTAATATCATTAATATCATTAATATCATTAATATCATTAATATCATTAATATCATTAATATCATTAATATCATTAATATCATTAATATCATTAATATCATTAATATCATTAATATCATTAATATCATTAATATCATTAATATCATTAATATCATTAATATCATTAATATCATTAATATCATTAATATCATTAATATCATTAATATCATTAATATCATTAATATCATTAATATCATTAATATCATTAATATCATTAATATCATTAATATCATTAATATCATTAATATCATTAATATCATTAATATCATTAATATCATTAATATCATTAATATCATTAATATCATTAATATCATTAATATCATTAATATCATTAATATCATTAATACCATTAATATCATTAATATCATTAATATCATTAATATCATTAATATCATTAATATCATTAATATCATTAATATCATTAATATCGTTAATATCGTTAATATCATTAATATCATTAATATCATTAATATCATTAATATCATTAATATCATTAATATCATTAATACCATTAATATCATTAATATCATTAATATCATTAATATCAATAATATCATTAATATCATTAATATCGTTAATATCTTTAATATCGTTAATATTAATATCATTATCATTATAATTCACTCACATACGAGTTATATTAATGTTAATATTATAAATATTAAATAACTATGCGATATATCGCCACTATAGTGGCTATTACTCGAAAATCTTTCGAAAACGGGCTTGTAGAAACAGGTACGGATATATTAATTATTTAAAAGTTTAGATTAGCTACGATATACAGTGTGATTGCAATAGCGGAAATCGAAAATATTTCTAGAACAATTAATGCAATAAAACCCAAATATGCCGGTCTTAAATTTCGTGGCAGCACTTGTCAAGTTTACTATTTATCATAAAAATCGCAATAACTTTATTATTTGAAATAGAACACCTTGTATATGTAAGCATTTATTTATTCTCCTTGTAAAACTAATTTTAACAGTCTTGATCATTACTGTTCTAGACATGTGAAGTGATAAAAAATATTTGGAAAATTTGGCTACGGTATATTGACATTTGGTGTATTCATTTAATTATTGATTGTTTTATTTTAATACTGTTTACTTACCTGTTTCTCGGTCATTGGGAGGAGTAAGATTTGTTCGTGTCTGAAAATCAAATATTTAAAATAAAAATCAGGTGGATAAAAATTAATTTCTTAACATTGTTTTTAAACATAAATTATTAAGAGCCATTGTATGTCTAAAATTAATTGGTTTCAAGTTGACAACAAATGTATCTGCATAAAAACAATTTCCAAAATTATTAATTTTATTATTAACTAGTGGAGCCGGTAGGCGATGTCCTGGCAGAGGCCTCGCTAGCAAAATATATTTCTTGAAATGCCGCATATTGATTGTAACGCCTATTATTTAATAAGTTATGAATATAAAAAAATATTTAATTAAAAAATAATGATAAGCTGCAAATTATGTGAGAAATCCAAAAAAATATATAACTAGTTTGTTGGAAAATGAAAAAAGTTTTGGATCTCGACAACAGTGCCACCTACCGGGCCCAACTGTATGTAAGAACCATCCAGGTTACTCCATAAATGCAAAAAAAAATCAGCAAAATCGGTCAAACCTTTTAGGAATTACTAAAATACGCACACTGGGATTTTTTATACATATAGAAAAAATTTGTATTTACTTTTGAAAATGTCGAGTTTTTGTTTCTCTTTTAAAAAGACAAATATGGTTTCAGTAATATTTTCATTATAAAATTTAAATATTAATTATACTATCATAAGCTTTTCTAAGTTTGGCAGAAATAAATTATTATTATTTTAATTATATTAGTAAAACTTACACACAATATCTATAGATCGTAGATTTTAAATTGGTTAAATTAAAATTTAGTACCGATGACAATCTATTACAGTCTTGAAGTTCAGGAGATGTACAAATTAATAATTTTTCAGAACCCATAAACCTAAATTTATTATGATATTTAATAGTCATAAAATTTTTTATACTCATTACACTTTTTTCAAGGTGAAAATTACAAAACAACCTCAAATGTTTATTCCCGACATAATTTCTAGACAATTTTTCTCACTGACTGAAAATGTCCCTTTATTTATGTAAACATGATAATAATAATAATAACAACCTAAGTAATTAATATATGTTTTTAGTTGGCGTTTTATTATAAATAATCTTTTAACAACATAAATTACCTGGAAAATGGTTGCTTCAATCATATTTGGCGGAAACATGTTTCTGAAAATAATAGAAATAATATTGAAATTATTAGTATAATTATGTAATGAGCATTTAGTGATAGCGAGTATGATAATTAATACGAGTATCTTAATAGCCATTAAATATGAGTTGCATGTACTATTTTCTCTTCGACCAATAATTATAATAATAAAAAAAGTGTATTTAATTGAAAATCGTGTAAGAATATGCCAATGCTACTGTCGATCATTATTTTTATTACTTGGCAGAATGCTCCAAACTGACAGAGATGAGTGATTTAGAAATATTTACCGTATTGCGAAAAACCGTAATAGCATCATACAAATGATTTGTATCAAAACAACCTGTACGAAAGGTTATCATATGCCATTATATTAAATGAACTCAAATGTCGTATTTCTCATTTTTTTTGTGCAAGGAAAATATTTTATTACTGTCTAAATTTATACAGAAAATTTTTATTTCAAAACGTTCATTTTCGCGTCTAAGAGTTCCTACTGTGCGATAGTTTAATTTATTTATAGTTTATTTATTTAAAACACACTATTTACAATTTATTTATGACGTACTAATTTATTTATTACAATTTAACTTTTCTATCCAACACTTTATTCTCAACTTACTCGTCGCGCTATTTATACCAAGTCCAACTCTGCTACGAGAAGTCTTCAGACGACGATGGAATGTCCCAGAATTACATCTCTATGACTCAACGTCACGTACCGCTTGTTCTGGTATATTCGAGACGCGCTCCGACTGTCTCCACGCGTCAGCGGTGCTTCGATCATAAATCGGTGCTTACTAGACAGGGTCGGCTCCGCGTTACAAAACATTTCGCTTATCTTTAGTAATTGCAAAATATAAAAATATTCTTCTAAATCAGAATGCGTTTTAATAATTTATGTATATAATAGGCATATAAAAAATGAGTTAGGAAAATAAATTTTGCTATATACCGGGTGTCCCAAAAGTTTCTGACCAGCTAACTAAAAAAAAAAATAAAAAAAATGGAAAAATAAAGCTGGTGGAAAAAATAGTCTTGGAAGATCATATTAAATATATTTGCCTTTCCACGTTAAAAAAAATCATGGCAGAAAATCGAAACGTTTTAACTCGGAGAATGGCTAAAATAAAATTTATCTATCTATTGCAGACAAAAACGTAATGGTGTGACTTTATATAAAAAGATGAAAGTTAATATGGCTTATAAATTGTTAAAATAGGTTTTAATAATAAACTATTTCATCAAATCCTAAAAAATTATATTACACGCCACCTAACAATAATTTCCTTTCCCTGTTTGTACCCGAAGCTCTACACATTCATTATGGATATTGAGTGATGACGTTAGTTTGCAAACTTTCAAGACTGAGGTATAGTAAACGAGGAGTGTTGAAACTTATTTTATTTGAGTTCGCCCTCTAAAAGAGTTTTAAAATGTATTAAATAGAGATGGCCAATCACTAAAATTTGTTCACATTACTTTTTATTTAAATGTAGCATGCTGCGAAAGCGTGATCGTAGAAAAATTATAATATTTCACTCGGTCGGTAATGTTTGCGAGTTACTCGTAAAATATATACTTAACTGTTGCAACAAGGTTTTTTAAAATTTGTGGGTCCTATAACCTTTGATATCTGATCATTGGCCATTGAGTTATTTAACAACATTCTTGCAACCGGGTATAAATACTAAGTATACGCCGCATTAGTTATAGCGTCTTCGAATCTACTTCACGGCTTGCACTGAGTGCATACGAAAGGTGGGAGATATGTCAATACCAGTTAGTTTTCAATCTGAAATGTAACCAGTATCGATATATCGCTCATCTTTTATGTGCACTCCACGCAGGCAGGGTAGTGGAATCGAAGACGCTATTAGTGAACCAAACCAAAACAAAAAATTCCGTTATTGATTTTGACAAACATTTTAAGTTTTTTTAATCCATAATTTATTGTTTGATGGCTGTAAAAATGTAGTTTAAAGGCATGTAATTAAATTATTTTTATTATAGTTAAGGCCTTTATATCAAAACCATCTTAAAGATAATAGAAATAAAACTTAAATTGACACCTAACGCCTTTTTTATTTTTTGTTTTACATATTATTACTAAATGAATAAATAACTAAAAAAAAAGGTTATCTATTCCCTTTATGAATATATTTTAAAACCCAAAATTAATTAAATTAAATAATGATACCTCTTTTCTTTCGCAAAATCAATTGCCATTCTTTTGTTCCAATACATAAGTATGTAATGAATAAACTCTAATTTGTTAATTTGTCACTTTACTTTTCTAATATAGTTAAGTTTTGTAATACCTTTTAAATCTAATAATTGTATTTATATAATAATTATAAAGAGTGCAGATTATTAACTGCCTTACTAATGATATTGTAGAAGAAACTTCCTAAGATTATCATTAAATTATATACCAATCGTTTGCTAACTTACAACAATTTATTATTGGCTTTATAGCCGAAACCTGAAACCGGTCGCCATTTAGAGTTTTATTTTTTTCATTGAAGATGATGACATTTGAGAGGTTGGAATCCTTTAAATGATATTTTTTCCGCATCAGCATGATTTTTGTAGTAATAAATATATCTATCTGAATTAGGGCGTGGTTCAAAGCCCACTTGTACTGTAGCTCTAGGCTTATTGTACCCCTTACAGTTTCTATCCCATCAGATTGATTTTCTTGATGAATTCAAGAATATGTCTGATGGGCACTTTCGCAATTTCTTCTGGTCCGGATATTGTACCATTCCCGTTCCTATTTAAAGTTCCGACAGAGGCATAATATGTGATTAGGAGTTTCGTTCTCCTCTTCACATATTCTACATAGGGAGTCATCAAATATCCCTAAGATATTTAGGTGTCTTCTAAGTCCTTCTAAGTCCTATTATGGCCTTGAGTTCGCTTCTGCTAAGGTTTAGCAGTTGATTTTGTCTGCTCGTGGATGGCCCCTCTATGAATCTTTTGGACTGGAAGTCCAGGAAATTCCAACCAGAGCCTATGGTGTTCTTTATTTATTTGTTCCTTTAACACCCATTTAACATGTTGGTATGAGGTACCAATAAGAATTTTTTCCGCTCCCTTCCTTGCTAGGAGGTTTGCTTTCTCGTTTCCAAAAACTCCCTCATGTCCTGGCACCCATTCAAGTGTGACCTTGTTATGTTCTGACAGGGCCTGGCGGGACTGTTGGCAATCAAGTATTGATTTGGATTGTACTTCTACCCTTTTTAGTGCTTTAAGGGCTGCCTGACTGTCATGATAAAGACTCTCTTATCTCTAAAAAAGTCATTTAGCATGACTTTGGCGCAAACCTTTATTGCTGTTACTTCAGCCTGGAAGACTGTTGTCAGTGACCCCAGGTTCAGACTAATTGTCCTCTCTGAGTTCACATGTAGATCCCAGCTCCTGTGTCTGTATACCAGATTGATTCGTTTTGTTTTCCCTATTTTCCCGGCTTTTTGGCCCTTTCTGGTATTTGAATATCGAAAGGTTTCCTGAAGTCGTGAATAATGGGCGTTCTATCCGATGGCATTCTTAGTACCGGATTTTGTTTTAATTTCTCTAATCTCTAATATCATTGTGTGGTGTCCTTTTCTCGAAAGTTCCCATCCAAATCCATTAGTAAACAGCCTGTATGCCGCCGCCATAGCCTCGTTCTCCACCACAAGATGTAGTGGAGGAAGACCTAGCAGTAGCTCCATTGCTGCTGTGGGCGTAGTTCTAAATGCCCCTGTTATTATTAAACAGGCTAGTTTTTGTACCTTTTCTGTTAGCTGTTATGCTTTTAGTCTTGTGCCACCATATTACTGATGAGTAAGCTATAACAGGTACTACAGCCATAGTGTAAAGCCAGTGCATCATACTTGGTTTAAGCCCCCATATGTTCCCTACCATCCGTCTACAGGCCCATAGTATTCTTACAGCTTTTTCTGTTCTTTTTTTAAACTGGCTGCAGAAGCTAAGCTTGTTATCAAGAGTGATCCCAAGATATTTAACCTCTTTTGCCATTTTCAGATATTGTCCCCACATATAAAGCTCCTTCATTCCTTGAAGGTTCCTTTCTCTTGTGAACGCAACAACATAGGTTTTTGTCGGGTTTGTGGACAATCCCTCTTTTAGGCACCATCTTTCGACGATATTTAGTACCCGCTGCATTCTTTCGGATACAACAGACCCAAATTTACCGTTTACTACGATGCTTATGTCGTCTGCAAATGCTTGCGTGTATAAGTTTTCTCTCTCTATCTCCCATAAGAGGTCATCAACCACCAAGGTCCACATAAGAGTAGATAACACTTCTCCCTACGGGCATCCCTTGTTAACTGAGACCTCTCTTGTTGTGTTAAGGAGATTACTGGTAATGGTTCTATGATTAAGCATGAACTCAACCCACTTCGTAATGCAGTGGTCTATTCCACTCCTGTGCATAGATCCCAGTATTGAATTGTATGAAGCCGAATCAAAGGCTCCTTCTATATCTAGGAAGACTCCTAGTGCTATTTCTTTGCTTTCCAATACTTGTCCAGCCTGTTGAGCTAGCCTATGTATGGCTGCATCGCAAGACTTTCCAGATTGGTAGGCAAACTATTATCGATGTATCGGTCTATCCCATAGAATATCGTCCCGTATATATCTATCGATCAATTTCTCCAATGTTTTTAGGAGAAATGATGTTAGGCTGATTGGTCTGAAAGATTTGGTCTCCTCGTAAGACGCTTTCGTGGGTTTGGGAATGAAGACCACTCTTGCACGCCTCCAGCTTTGTGAAACATATCCAAGGGCTATGCTAGCTCGGAATAGTACTTTCCGGCCCTTTTGTAGAAGTGCCGGGATTATACCATCAGGTCCAGCTGTTTTGTATGGTTGAAAGGAATTTATCGCCCACACAAGTTTTGTTCTGTTTACTATTAATTTTGCAAGAGACCAATTTATTTTTGAGGCCCTAGAAATTAGTGCCTCGGTACTCCTGTTCTCTTGGTCAAGAATAATCTCACATCCAGGAAAGTGTGACTTTAGCAGTAAATCTAAAGTATTCACCTCTGTTTTTGTAAGTTCTCCTTGTTGATTTTTCAGAGATTCCATGCATCCCTGCTTATCTCTCTGTAGTTTTCCTGAGTCTGGCACATTCTGGAAGGCTTTCAATGCCGTCACAGAATTTCTTCCAGGAATTTTCTTTGGCTTTCCTAATGGCATAGCCATATTCTCTCCGTTACGCCTTATAGGCTTCCCAGTTCCCCGACCTTTTGGACAGGTTAAAGAGTTTATGAACTTCTGCTCTTTTTTTGAAAAGGCCTCGATTCCACCATACAGCATCTCGGTCTTCTTTCCTAATTTTTAAAGGGCATTTTTTTTCAAACGTGTTGGTTAGGGTTTGTGTCAGAAACTTCGTAGTAATAAATTTACCACTAAAACAATTTATGTACTATAAGAAATAATAAGGGGATTAGAGCAAAGATAACTAGTTAACGCAATTTTTTTTAAATAAAAAAAATGTTTCAATAGCTTATCCCGTGGCATCATAATAGATAAATTGCACTGTTATAAATTCGATATATCAAGTGTTCAATTAATTAAATCTTATTTAAGCAATATATCTCAATAAAAACCGGGATCCCACAGGTTTCCGTTTTAGAACCTATACTTTTTCTGATTTATAAAAACGACTTTAATTCGACTTTAATACTTCTTTAAATTAATCAAATGTGTTTCACCCTTTATTTAATAAACTCGTTGACAATATTCAAGAGGAAAATCTTCAAATTATGAAAAAATCCCATCAATGGTTCGCTCACAATAAAACTGTAAATTTATTTTTCATTTATAAAAAAAAAAATAGATATCAATAACTGTTAGATATCTAGGTATACATATAGACCCAACTTTAAACTGAAATTCAGTTTAATTTAGTAAATTTAACTGACTTCCCCAATTTTAACTGCATACTATGCTCTGATAATGACTTATATAATAATATATAAGTTATGGTTTTATGGTTTGGGGGTCACGATCCAGCTGCTACTTGAATTTTCGGGTTACAAACAAAAGTAATACGCATAATGTGTAACCTTGGCAAAGTTTATAGAACACATGTTATTCACATTACCATCTTTATTTATCTACACTTACATAATGTACATGTTTGGTAATAAGGATTTATTTGACATTCCTTCTCATTCTCATAACACAAGAATTGCCTAAAATTTTCGTGCGGAATATTTTAGACTCTCCTCGACAAAGAATGGGTTTAATTATTATTGCTTAAAATTTATAACTTGTTACCATAGATCAATTATTCAAAAGGAATAAATTTAAAGAAACGCGTCAAGCATTTTACAGTGTAAATGATTTCAACATCTTAAACCTAACCGATACAGGTTTTACGGTGACTTGAATGTAAAAAAATATTATTGTTAAAGTTTGTCAATCTCTTTTGTAATTGTAATTATTTTTTTGCTAATATTTATTGTAGAAAATGTTATTAAAATAACGAATGTAAACATTCTGAGTTTAATCAAAGATCTACATATTATTTAACTTCTTAACTGAAATAATAACAGTTCAAATACTAGATATTTAGTCTATAAGCAACTTTAATAAAATAAAGGAAACTCCTAATAAATAACACATAAGATTGTTTATTAAAAAACGTTAGGCTGCAACTAGTTTCGTTTTACTTGCCATCATCAGACCTATAATATAAAAGTCCAAAGTTGTGACAAGTTCCAGTATTTATAGAAAAAATTCTATACTTGTGAATAAAAGATTTTTTTCAAAAATAATACATAAATAAAATTGGTGTATACAATTGGTGATTACGAATTAAATAAAGACAGCAACACAGAAAAAAGTTAACAATTGAAAAATTTAGTAATGCGGAATTGAGAGATGGTAGGAGTAGAAATCTTTTAGATAAGTTAACAATCACACTATATAAATCAGTCCATTTTGGACGCCATTTTTTTCGAAATAGTAGTCGCCCATTGATCTGGCAACCTGTAGTCGCCAGGCTTGCCAATATAAGAAAAAAAATTAATATCTTTTTTTAAATGACATTTTCATTATAATATGCCCATATTTTTTAGGATAAAATATTTCAATTTAATAAATTATTAATAATCTCGCATGTACATAGAATACGTCGTGAAAAGTAGATCACTTTCAATTTTGGGCTGTTTTGGTGTGGTTTATTTTAAAAGGTAATTGAAGAGATGAAGACAATTTTCTTATAGATAAGGATGCATAACAAATTATGGCTCCATTTTTTAGAGCTCCAGTCCCCTAAGTCTATTTATTTTAGGTCTTTTTAAATTGTTGGTAGGTATTATTCACTTCATTTGTATGTTTTTATTTAATTTAAATAATTTTGTGTAATATCTTGCGATTTGTTTTCTATACATTTTAGCATGTATTTGTTGGCTACATCTTTTTAAGGATGGCTTTGAAATACCTTTACAACAGAGGCACTTTCCTAAAACTGGCCGAAATTTGAAACTGAATACAGTTCTTAGAGAAAATCTCCAGTAAAAAATGTCTGCATGCAGAATAACAGTAGCATAGATTAACAAAGCTGACAAAAGAGTTGGACAAACCTTTGCCTAGCTTTTTTAATATTTCAGGACAATAGTGTTAACAGCAGACCACAACAAGAACAACCAAAGTTTAGTAATTAAGCAAAATATTTCAGTATCTCCAGAATTATAAACGTATGAAAACTATAATAGGAAACATGTATGGCTTCGAATAGGAAATTACCTAAATTAGCATATTTAGTGAATATTGTATTTAAAGAATATATTTTTAATCAAAACTTTTGTGCTTCTACTCCAACACTAACCATATAGAAATGCATATGCATTTTATAGTATTAAGCAAGATTCGGATCAAATGTACCCACAATTTATAAACATTATTAAACTAAAATAAAACATTTCAAATAACACCTGTTTTTATTTAAATAAAACATTAAATATATGTTTTTATTAAATACATAAATTGGTCTTAACCACACTTTTTTTTGTTTTTACTTCTAGTGTAAAAGTGACTACTAATTCACAGTCTTTCAAGTTTATTATTTAAAGAGACCAGCTACTACAAAATATCCTATTGATGATAACTAATTTATCTTTAATAATGCTTAGGCTCTTAATTAAATCACATTTAAATCAAGTAATTACATTTTCATATTCAACTTGTGTATTTTTTTTTACACCCTTCGGATCTCCCGTGCTAGCCCCTAATCCGTCTATAGCCTGGCGGCACTGCAGCCTGCGGCTTATTGTACCACCATTTGAAGGTCGAAGGTCTTACTACTTTCTCATTCAACAATTCACTCCCTGATTCTTATGTATTCTTATTAGAACTTAGTCACTTTTTTTTAATTTGAATTTTTTGACTGTGGTAACTTGAGTTCATTCACCAAACCACAAACTTAGTCACTTAAAAATATTGAAAGAGAATGTCATAAAGGTAAAATTCTTTCTTCTATGATGTTTTCCATGCAATTTTAGGTTGTAAACGTTTTGTTCAACACCTTTTTTACAATTTATCCCAAGCAACACTAGGAAAGGTGTAAACCCTGAATTTACAGCATGCAGTTTTGAGATGAGTGCAGTCACAATGCAGTCTTAGAGATAATTTTCACATGAACACTTATTTACCACAGCACAAACGCATGTACCTATTCATGTAACATTAAAATAAAGTGGAAACAAATTGCATAATTTGGTATATAAAAAGTACAAAATGTTTTTAGTTTTAATTCGACATTCGACTACGAGGAAAACAGTGGTTCATTCCACTTGTACCATATTGACATTATTATGCACGATGCACGTTAAAAGTAGATCTCTCTGTTTTTATAATACTATTACGGCAGGACAAACGATAACCGTGGATTTCGCCAAACGAACATCAGAAAAGTGTTGCCAACTTAAGCTGACTACTATTTCCCACCTAGCCTCAGTCACCCCCTCATCCATTCACTGGGTCTATGTCGCGACCCCCTTAGATATACCAGCCCTGATCTAAATATATATATATATATATATATATATATATATATATATATATATATATATATATAGAGTAGTTATTAAGATGTCGAAACAAAAATGAATACAGGACTATTATTATAATATATATTTTTTTTAGATGCCCCTTTTTATAGTTATTCGCATATCCGATTTCTATGTCATTGTAATTTTCTTCTTAACATCTATGATCCGCAATAAGTTTAAGAAATCAACCAATCTAAGGGATTTTATTCGTAAATCATCCTTACCATTTCTCAATTCCACATATTTCATTTTTTAAGTTTAAGCTTACTACGTGATTACAATTTTATGTGTTGCTGCCTTTGTTTTAATTCGTATTAATAATTTTTACCACATTAATATCAATGGATATTGTCTGACTGGTGGTGTACACCAATTTAATTTATGGGTTATTTTTGAGAAAAAACTTCTATTGACATTGCGTGTATTAAGAAAAAAATCTATACATACTGGAACCTGCCACAACTTTGGATTTTTGAAAGATTTGAGACAATGGTTAATCTTTCTTATTATAAACAACTCTGACTCACCACATTTTACTTTTAGAACCCTTTTACTATCAAACAGGATTTCAGCTTTACGCAATACAATATCTCCGTTTATTATGTTTCTAACTCGACTTGAAAATTTGAATTCGTAACACCAATCTTCTTATGTAATTCGATTTTTTTTCCATAATTATTATTCCTATTAACATTAACTGTTACGTCGTTAATGCGTTTTTTAAATTAAGTTCTAAAACGGTGCAATAAAAATAAAATAAACAAATTAAAAGTAAACCTATCTAACATGGGAACGTTTTATTGTTATCAGTACCAGAATGAACAACGTCAATAAATAAATATGACAAAGCTCATTTTCTGATTTTTTTTTTTTCACAAGAATAATTCGTTAATCAAATATTGAGGGCTGCAAATGTTGAATGATCGAATTTTAAATATTAATTGTTCTAGTTACTTGTTCCCTGTATTATTTACTTTTTACAAGGCGAAAGATAATAGTCTTTGTTTTAATATAAATCATGTGTGTTTGTTTTGTTGCTTATCGTAACGGTATAGCTGAAATGATTTGTTGCAATTGGCAAATCAAATTCGAATATAATGTTAATTTTTTTTTAAATACCAATTCAATCTATGAAGAAATTATAATCTCTAGACAATTTTCCCAATATAATCATTATCTAAATATTTCAAATCCCTCTGAACTCTAAGGCTGTATAAGTGCTTATAGATAAAAACAATTAATTATTATTTCCTAACTTACCGTATTAAGTCTAACAATGTATCCACTGTGGTGACATTTCTTTTATCCTCTTTGTTGACATCTTTTGGATGGTGGCCGACTCCTGGCCTGATGACCACCACAGTGATCATACCTAACACCACCGCAGCAAAAGTAGTGGTTAAGTAATAAGCGACAGCCCTTGCGGCTATTTTTCCTGACAGCGACAAGTCGAGACTAGCTATTGCCGATACCAAGGACGATACTATTAGAGGCAGGATCAGGGCCTTCAGCATCCTTAAGAATATTTGTCCTGCAATGAGTAATGACATTGTTACGGTCATAATAAAACATCACAGAGTTGAAAATTTTACTCAATAAATAGAAATTTGTCGTTCTTGAATAATAAGGTTACCATATCGTCTAGCAACAAAATATAGAGTAAATGATCTTAATGTTAAATTTTACCCAAAATAAACTTAAAGAGAAAAATCAAAGTTTCATTTATGCATTACAAAAAAATTGACAATTTGGATTGGAATTAGCTAGCTTAGCAAGTAGAACTCATTTAGTATTTCTCAGAGACACTTTATATAAATTAATTCTGGAACCCTATATTCCAGTAGCAAATAGCTGCACGTTTCAACACGATAATTCTTGCAACAGGCCTACATCAATTTTCTTTCTTGGCCTACACGATCGCCAAGTTTATCGCCCATTGAACGTATCTGTGATATGGGCGAATATGCTTTGTAAAGCTCAAATTAATTTTAAACAGGTTCGTGATGCTTTAAAAGTTGTTTGGGATAAGAGAAAGCAATAGTACACATCATTAAAAGCACGCCTAGGTAAATAGTAGAATGGAACAGTTTACATAGAACGGCCACCCATTACTGTATTTCTATTTTTATATTTTGCAATATGGTTTAAATATTGTAACGTTCGTTTAATTTATTTATAGTTTATTTATTTAAAACACTTTATTTACAATTTATTTATACGTACTAATTAATTTATATAATACTTAGGCACTATTATAACTCACAATTCTAATTTATTTCTGCCTTGGTCACTCTGGATCTCCAAAGGCACTCCAAATCTACTGAATTCTTTTATTAACAGGTCTGCAATAGTTGCGACCTCTTAATTTGGAATGGCGTAGACTTCCACTCACTTAGTAAAATAATCCATACCTACCATGTATTTATTACCATTCTCGGTCATGGGGAATGGTCCAGTAATATCTAAGGCAATCCTTTCAAATGGGCTACCGACGTTATACTGCTTCATGGGAGTCTTTCTTTTTCGTAGGGGTCCGTAACTCATAGCACAGGTGGTACATTTCTTACACCAGTCCTTTATACCGGGTGTTCAAATTAAAGTGTTACAGTTTAAATATCGCCGAAAATATGTATTTTAGAAAAAAAAAGTTTCAGACAAAAGTTTTATAGTTTTTTGGGGTAAACATTTTGGCTAAAATCATTTTTTTATAGCTGACCATAATATGGCCATATCGAGGTGGACTTTGTTTTTTAAATTGGAACCCCATTTTTTGTTTACATATTCTTAAAGTACATAAAAAAATAAGAAACTTTTGAGGGAAATATTTTTTTTATTGGACTTTTACTTTTTGAGTAACAGCTACTTAAAAATTTTCATGGGCGAACAAAAAAATTGTCCATATTATGGTTAGCTATAAAAAATGATTTTAGCCAAAAATTTTTCCCCACAAAACTATAAAACTTTCGTCTGAAACGTTTTATTTATAAAAGGCGGTATTTAGCTGTAACACTTTAATTTGAACACCCGATATAATCGGAACTGTTCATCCAATAAAAACTTTCACGATCTCTGAAGGGGTTTCTTAACACCGACATGTCCTCCTGATGGATCGTCGTGTAACTGACGAAGTACTTCGGCTACTCTAGTCTTTGGAATGACCAACTGTCTTCTGTTTTCGGAACCATCATCAATCTCTAGTACTCGCTTTAATAAGCTTTCTTCTAGAATAAAAGAGTCCCACTGATCTCAATATGACTTGACTACTGGAGAGAGTTTTAATAATTCTACGATTTTTCTCTTTCCATTGTTGCATCTTCTTTAAAACGGGATCGTTCTCTTGTTTTTGCCTAAGTTTGGCAGGAGCCTACTTGTCGTTGACTACAGTTGTTCTTAGTAGTCCACTTTCTTTGGATTCTGCTCTGTTGCAGTGAGAGTACTCTACTGGGCATGGTCTTCTAGAAAGAGAATCGGCATTTATGTGGCTTATTCCGGCTCTATGTTAGATTTTAAAGTCGTACTCTTGAAGTCGTTCAATCCATCTGGCGATTTGTCCCTTCAGGTTCTTGAACTGCATCAACCACTCAGGGGCTGCATGATCGGTCCGGATTAAGAATTTTCTTCCATTTAAGTATTGGTTCTACGCATTTCACAACTGCCAGGAGTTCTCTTCTCGTGACGCATTAATTTCGCAGGTTTCGAGAGCACTTTACTAAAATAACCCAGTACTCTTTCTTTTCCCCCTTGAATCTTTGAAAGCACTCCTTCAATTCCCACATTACCTGCATCAGTATCCAGAATAAATTCTCCCTCTGGTAGTTGGTAGCCTAGTATTGGCGATGTTGTAAAATGCTTCTTTAGTGTTTTAAAGACAATTTGGAAGTCTTCATCCCAGAAGAGTTCTTTCGATTCTTCTGTGAGTCGGTTAGTGGCTTAGCAATATCTGCAAACTTCCTGATAAATCTTCGATAGTACGTACATAGCCCAAGAAAACTTCTTTTCTGATGTTTATCAGTTGGTTGTAGCTACTCTTTGATAGAAGCGACTTTTTCCTTATCTAGAGCCACGCCATCCTTGCTGACTATATGACCCAGATAATTAACTTTATTTTGAAATAAATGTCTTCCTTTATTTCCTAAACAATCCTTTAAGCTTCCTCTCTCTTGGCCTTTGATCATATGCAAGCTGATTCACGAATCAGCCTGGCGTCACCAATGTCAATTTTGTGTTTTACAACAAAAGTTCTGCCTGTTTTTCCTCCATTTGGTACAAATTCCTTTATTTTCTTTAATTGATTCTGAGATTGACCAGCACTCATTTGCTCGAATTTGTCGTTTTTTTTTTTGGCTTGGGCACTTGCCATTCAGCCAGTCGCGAAATATATTATATAAGTTTAAATTGCATTATCACTCTAAATACATACATTCAATTATACACACGTTTGTCCTAAGCAAGAAAGGAAGAAAAATATATAAAAGAAGATAAGGCAAGCAAGGAATAAACAAAGGGAAACATTTCTTCTTGTCTAGGGGCCCGTCAGGACTTTTTTTTACACACAAAACTAGGCCACGGAAAGGTAGGTATATAACAATTGGGTTAAAACATAGGTTGCAAGACTAATATTAATTATAAACATACTTTACTTTCATACACAAATTTTATCAAGAGGTCGTAAATTTTTTTTTTTTTTGATTAAGTGAGAGGAGATGGCAAATGTTAAATGGAGGAAATACATTATTTTTAATTAGATCTTGTATCAGATCTTGAGATTGTTGGGTATAGTTTGCACAACTAAAGAAAATATGATTTAGATCGCCTTTCTCTTGACACATAGTACATATCTCCGAATCTATAACATGGATTTTGAATAAATGTGCTGGATAACATGCATGTCCAAATTTCAATCTAATGATAGTTGTGATATATTTTCGAGGAAGTGAATAGTTTTTAAACCAATGCACATTCGGAATTTTTGGTTGTATTTTTGAATATTGAGTTGTAGTGGAATTTGTCGTTGGAATTATCAGAAGTTGTCTGACGAATTTTGGAAATTACTGGTACACAAGTTCCGATTCTGGTATCTTTCTTGATGGTAATCGAGTGATCATTAACGTTTATAAGACGGATTGGAATTTCTTAAGTAGTTGTGAGCAACCCCTTTCCGATCAGAATACCTCGTCCAACCTCTTCATCATGGTTCAAAGGTTCCATAGTTTCTTTAAGCCGTGCTACTATAATGATTTCACTTCTACCAGGTATCACCGTGTCTTCCTGTACAGATATTGGCACGGTACTGTCCGCATACCTCTTCGTCACCAACTTTGATCACTCTGTTCTTAAAGTCTAACTGGAAATCATGTAAGTTCATTACATCAGTTCCAAGTATAACATCTTCTTCGATATCAGCGACAATAACAGAGTAAGTTAACTTTTCTATAGTAATTTCTAATTAAATCTTGATTTCCTCATGGATGTTGGTACTTTCACCTATGGCAGCCCGCAGTCGCAATCTTGTTGGTAGAAGTCTCTTACGGTTATTTATGGTTGTTGGTCGTATAATGGTCCTAGTTGCTCCAGTAGCCACCATCAGTGTATACTTTTTATCATTTACTTCGCCGTCTACGTATACACTATCATCGCGACATTTCAAAGAGACTATCAGTATGAGAGAGTCTTTGGAACGGTTTCCGGTTGAAGCTGCCCCCTCTAGGCCGACTTGTTCTAGTTTTTCTGCGGCGTTATTGGGACCCTAGGGCGTTTGCACGAACTGCGTACATGTCCCAGTTCACCGCAATTACAGCACCTGATAGTCTTCGTCTTTATCTTTTTGTTATCAAAAGTCTTCATTATGTTAACTAGTTGGCTACTGTATCTTCCAGAAGCCTGCGTAGCTGCCTCATACTCTAGAGCAGCGGACAAGACATTGACCAATGTTTTGTGACGGGCTAAGCGGAGTGTTTTCTGCATCTCGTGGTCACGAAGTCTATCAACAAATGTTGGACTGCCATTTTGTTTTCTGGAGCAAATAGCACTATCATGGAAATATCAACTTTATATTTGTGAAGAGTCTCGTCTTACTTCTGTTTGCGATTCTTTCACTGTGACTGGTATAAATGCTCCAAGTGTTCGTGGTCATATCGCATGTTTAGTCTCTTTTTGAGTTGTTCAAAATCGTCTTTCTTCCACGGGTATAGTCTGAAGGACATCCAATGCGTCTCCTCGAAGGGCGAAAGTCAAATTTACTGCCTTCTCTCTTTTAGACCATTCGTTTGATCTGGCAGCTGTTTCGAACTGTTTAAGGTAATTGGTCCATGACATATTCCCGTC
The DNA here is from genome assembly GCA_927349885.1 of Psylliodes chrysocephalus. NCBI lineage: Eukaryota > Metazoa > Arthropoda > Insecta > Coleoptera > Chrysomelidae > Psylliodes > Psylliodes chrysocephalus. The sequence goes on from OV651821.1 coordinate 59,633,435, forward strand.
GAAAGTTGGGGATTTAACACGAGAAGAGTTTACAGCTCCTTCCAATTTCAACTTTGCCTCGACCTTATGGAACTTTACTTCACCGTCATTGGCCGGTTCTGCATATTCCAGTTCCTACATCTTCTTTTTCATCTCTTTTATTTTCTCCTCAACGCAAGACATTATTTTCTCATCAACAGAAGAAATATTATTTTCCACGTCAGTAGAAATTTCCTTTTTTAAAAAAGACGTTTCAGGAAACACTTTTTCTTCTAAGAAATGTCATTTTTTATAAAAGAAACATCAGAAGAAATTTTATTTTTTACAGAAGATAATTTAGTTTCCAAATCGGATGAAATTTCGTTTTTAAAGAAGTCATATCAGAAGACACTTTAGTTTCTAAGGAAGAAATTTCGTTCTTTACAGAAGATATTTCGGTTTTCATATCGGAAGAAATTGTAGAAGAATCATCATCCGAAAATAAATACGTTTCCGGATCCAAATCACTTTCTATTGCTTTTTTAAGCCGCTCTGTCAGCTCTGCTATCTTCCCTGTCGTCTCCATCTCACGATCTTCTAATTCCCAACATAACTTCGTCACTTTTAAATTACTCAGTTTTTTAGCCATTTTTGTCCACTATTTATTTACAATCCCACTTCTGACATCAATGTAACGTTTGTTTAATTTATTTATAGTTTATTTATTTAAAACACTTCATTTAAAATTTATTTATAACTTACTAATTAATTTATATAATACTTAGGCACTATTATAACTCACAATTCTAATTTATTTATTACAATTTATCTTTGCTGTCCAACACTTAAATTGATTCTTCCCGTACGTCGACAAACTCGCGTCATTTATATAAAGTCAGCTCTGTCCCAGAACTTTCACGGCTTTCCTTGAAGCTTCGGGAAATCCCTTTCTATGATCCATACGCTGCACCTCGATCATTCCGGAGGTTTCGAGAAGCGGTGCATGGCCAGCGCTAGACTTCATATCGCGGCAAGGAGTAAACAAAGTACAGAGACGGCTCCGCGTCACATTATATTATAATTTTACTAGATTATGCGTTTGTTAAACAGACAATTTGGAACTTTATCTATTTGATATATGAATTTGATTTCTTACCTGGAAATCCTATGTACATTATTTCTCTTGGCGTCCAGTTTCCTTTGGAATTTCTGAGGATAATACCTATGCCAACTCCCAGGATGACTCCTAGCATCGTTGCTATTGTAAGGACGTTTTGTTTAAGACACGATTTGAATTTGTTTTTGGGTCGTTGACGGTCATCTTCAACTTCGATCATCTCGAAGTTGTGGTGGTGGTGGGCCATGGTTCAGTTACGTTCTGAAAATTGAAACAATAAATTGTCATTAAGAAGGCGTTAAAACAAAGTGTATAAAACTAATTTAGCTAAATGGCAAAATAAGGTGTAGTTCGTGAATTAACTATAGAAAGAAACCAGTGCATTATAACTTGAAGAACTAGTTCTTTATTGCTGAAAGAACTAATTAATTATTAAGAAACTAGTTCATTAGAACTTACAGAAGTAGATAGATTTTATTTGAAAAATTCGAAAAAATAAACTCACATTTTTTATTTTTGCATGATTTTTAGGCATTTATTACGTAATCTGTGATTATAGGATTACATAATCAGCGATTAGGGAATTATGTGATTATGCAAATTGAATAAAAAGTCATTGTATTGTTACTATTCAATCTCAGACAACCTTATATCAAAAGGGATTTGCATAAATAATACGTGATATTTCACTTAAATTCATATATTTGTCATATCATTGACTTATATTCAGGTGGTAGAAGATATTAAATTATTTTTTTAGTGTTAAGAGAAAAATCAATACCAACCACATAATGTAGATGGGCACCCGTATTAAATATTTTAATTTTACAGTGTTTCAAAATTATCGAACAATATTTTAGAGATTATACACCATCACAAAATAAGCGTAGTTTGTTTTAAATCCATGTCCAAAAATGTTTATTAAGGAAGCTGTAATCCCTAGAAAGAATAATTTTTTAAAAATAATTTGTAATGGTCTAAGATCCGAAGTATGGTCGACCTTCACCCATCTGTTTAACAGATAAATGTTTTTTTTTTATTAAATAAAATATGTTCATAAATATACCGCAAATGGGTTGCCTACGAAAATAAGTAAAAAAAACTACACCATGTAAAGTATTCCCCAGATGCTTCTTCTATGCCCAAACTTTAGTCAGCTCACCGTAGAATGGATCAAAGCTTATGTTTAAAATTTGCTGTTTTTCTCTTCATCCGTTTTTGAGTTATCTTTAAAATTCGAAATTCACACTTCTTCAAATATCTCGAATTAGGTCCATTTTAGGGAAATCATGTATAGGGACAAAATTGTAGAGAATGACATCATAAGCAACTTTTATCATAATTCCTACACTTTCCCTATCTGTTTACAGAAAGGAAATTAAAAAATAGTCGTTATCGTATTTTATTTAATAGAAAAAAATTTATGAACCTTCAGATATATTACGAAAACGACCTTATCCATGTGGTTGTTTGAATAACCTTTAAAAAATTCAGTATAGTATATTCACTTGAGAAATTAATTCCTTACAAATTGAAGGATAAGGACAATCGCACAGACATACCGGACGTTTACTTGAAGAAATAACAGTGCGTTTAATTTCTTCATTCATTATATAAATAACATCAAATAATGATTCTGTATTCAGACATACGTGCAATTAATAATGAATTAGTTTGTTTCAGTTTAAAATGTAAAAGCGCATACCTTGAATTGAAAAGTTATTGTGAATGCAAAAGTCATATCAATGTTCTGCTTCTCTGTTTATTTATTGTTTAATTTCAAACAGGCATTCAGCCTAATTACATGAAATTTACAATATTAAATGGCAAATATTTTATATATCTTTTCGACTATAAAAATAGTTATTTATGCAACAAGTTCAAAAAGTAAATGTTTATTGAACGTGATGTGAAATTGTCGTCGATTGCAATAAACACTTTTTGCACGAGTTGCATACAATATTTTTTCTACGTTCATGCAAAAACCAAAAAATGTTTTATTTAGGCGACACTAAGTGCAGAAGAATAAAAAGCGTAATTTAATAGCAAAATATTTAATAACAGAAAATGAAAATGAACTAAATATTTGGCGTCGATTTCAATATTTATGTTTGTCATGATAATAAAACGCTGTAGTAAAATTGCAGATGCGTGCAATAAAATTTTTATTGCACTAGTGCAATGAAGAACCAGTTTTTTCACTATAGTTCAATAAAGTTTTGTTTTTTGCATGAACGTAGAAAAAGTATATTATGATAAATTAAGCTCAACTAGCAGCTTCACTTTCATGTATAAGACAACGTAAAAATTTATTGATGTGGACCCGGCTTAAGAATAAATTAAGTCAGTTAAACCTCGGTTAAAACGCTTATTTCGTTATAGTTCTAAACATGGAAGACATAGGATAACTAAATAGTCTGGGAGCATTAAAATTAATCAAATTTAGATCATAGGGATCATACATTTCCCTATTAATGTTTTTGTCCAAAAATGGTAACAAGTTCTTCTCAAAGAAACTTGATGAATCTTAAATGATTATCTTAAATCGGTAGTTCTTGTTACTTTAATCCGGCCAAATATCATGTTTTCTGTAGTAAAGATATCTTAAAAATAGATTTTGATTTTTTCTATTCTACTTAGAAATACGCTGTGATTGCCAAATATTGGAGATAAAAACCAAAATTGTGAAAAATAGCATTTTTATTACATGTAAGTTTGAAAAGCGAAAGTGTATTTCTAATTAGAAAGCCTAAAGTGCTGTTACTTCTTCTGCACGCCTCTTCAAAAGGCCATGCAAGTGACAAAGTCTAATAATATCTTTTATTTCATGAATTCTTTTTAAACTTTCTGTATTCATAATATAATCAAACAAAATGAGTAAATACATTTTTGTATTAAAATGGAATTTATTCTCTAAACTTACTTTTGTAATATTCTGTCTTTATCCCTTTGTAATCCAACACAGTTTCTATTATAACTTCTCTGTATATCTAAGATCATCCGCAAAGCATTGATAAAAAGCACAAAGAGAAGAGGATCAAGATTTAAACCTTCAGGAACTTTTTAGTTAATATCGCATAAAGTAGAATTGTGACCCATATGTAAAAAAATAATTTTCTATTTAGTTAAAAAGTTTGAAACTCTGTTTTATATATTTTGTGATTTATCCCAAAATGGTTTAGCTGAGCCAGAATCTTTCAAATGCTTTTGCGAAATCTGCAAAAATTGCATCTAATTGATTTCTGTTTTCAAAGACTGGTTTGTGGTTCGTATTTACCGATTTCTTGTTAATAAACCCACGTTGCCATATACTTTTATTATTTTCTTGTACATGACTTCATCGATTTTTTTTAATAGAACAATCTATTATTCTCCATTTTTGAATTCCTTAACAATAGACGATTACAAAAATGTATGTAATACTTATAGTCCAAAGTCACTGGTTTGTGAGACAAATGTTATATCAGATATTTTGTTTCCAAAATATTATTAAAAGGACTGGACTAATACATTTTTACACCAAATTAATATATAATTATGACAAAAAATATATTAATAAAAACTTACCATGTTTATTAGTCCACCCCTTTATATAAAATTTTAGGAAAAAAATGTCTCCAATTCACAGTCCACTAACTCTGCACTATGAGAATTCAGGGGCGTGCGTTCCATGGAAGCGGGGGAAGCACCGCTTCCCTACACTTTGAAATTTAAAAATAAATATTTTTAAGTTTACAATGCATAGAAATTAATATTAAATTAGGTACTATATTTTCTCTTAAACATTACGTAAACTTCGTAAATGTACTAACAATTCATTGGTGTGTAAACGCACGCAGTACCCATGGTACAATTAATTGTGTAAACGTACAAACGGTCTGTCAGCGGAAGTGCCTCTTGAAATAACCTGTTCATCTTGCAAGTGATTTCGCTTGGTAAATTGTGTCTGTATTGTGTGCTCTTTATTAAAAAAAGGATTTTCAAGTAGAAATTTTGAAGAGAAAACGGACATTATTAATTCTAATAGACTAAAGGATCCTATCAATTTCGAGACGAAAGTAGAAAAATCAGCAAAGAAATTCAACAGGCATTTTCACGTAGAGTTCTATGAAAAGTATGAATGGTTAACCTGCTGCAAAACTTTGAAGAAATTGTTTTGCTGGCCTTGCCTACTTTTTAATACAGTCGAAAAAATACATTGGAACTCAGTCGGTATTACAGACTTGAATAATTTTCACAAAAGTGTAAAACGATATGTAAATAGCAAATCTCATATAAGTGCTACAATTAAAGAAAAAACATTCGGGACCTATCGCATTGAACATAATTTGGACAATCATTTAAAAATAAGCAACAAAATTCACAATGAAAGGGTAAAAAAAATGGGGACGTCTTACAACGATTAATAGATGTAACTTGTTTCCTGGGAGAGCATGAACTTTTAGGGGTCACAATGAAGCAAGTGGATCCGCCAATCGAGGAAATTACACGGACCATCTAAGTTTTTTAGCAAAATACGATAATACCCTAAAAAATCATTTTGTTGATTCGACGACTTTCCGAGGTACCTCATACAGAATCCGTAATGATTTAATTAAATGCACTGCCGACGTTGTGATGGATCACATTAAAAGTGAAATTAAAAAAACACCTTTCGTATCAATTGCACTTCATGAAACCACAGATGTAGCAAAATTAAGTCAATTATCCATTGTTGTGCGATATGTATTGGATGGCATCCCTCAAGAGCGATTCTTAGGATTTTTGGACGTCACTAGCGAACGAACTGCAGATGCATTGTTTAAAATTATTTGTGACATTATTTCAAGTTTAGAATGTGGTTCTAACTTTGTTGCCCAGAGCTACAATGGTGCTGCCGTAATGGCTGGCCATTTAGGAGGTCTTCAAGCTAAAGTGAAAGAAAAGTTTAAACATGCAATTTTCGTTCACTGTATAGCACATAGACTTAATTTGGTTTTATCGCGAAGCATGGATAATATTAAATATTGCAAAGTTTTATTTTCGACGCTTGGTGGTTTGGCTTCCTCGCGCTTTGGACGTTCACGTTCAAAGAAGGTTTCCAAAAGTTGCTCCGACACGATGGAACTACAATAGACGTTTAGTGCAAACAGTGTTTCAATACCGTGATTCTTTGATAAACTTTTTCAAGACGTTTGGGATAATAAAGAAACAAGGGATGCTTAAACTATTACTACTGCTAAAGGGTATTTGCATTGGCTCAAACAAAAGTTTGATTTCAATTTTTTGCTTTTTTTTGCAGATATTTTTCCTTTTACTGACATTTTACAGACAAAGTCAAATGACCTTAGCTTTTGCATTAAACAAATTGATGATTTTAAAAATAAAATTAATAAAAATTGAGATCAGTTTGAACACTTTTGGAATAAGACTCAAAACATTGGCTTATAACCTGAAAGAAAGAGAATTAGAATTGATAATGTCGGCGACAGAGACACCTCCTATCGTCGATTATACGCCGAAATTTTTGATAATATTCTACAACAAATGAACTCTCGATTTCAAAACTTTAACGACATAAAATTTGTTGAATTGTGCAATTTTAATATTAGTAACTACGATTCATCAAAATTTCCATCGGAAGCTTTTAATTCACTAAAATTAAATTACGAAAATGTTTTCGATAATCCAGCATTAAAGTCCCAGTTAAGTGTTGTTCATAAAACAACTGAAATTAGTGATAAAAACACGCCCATCAATGTGTTAAATTTTCTTATAACAACTGGTTTAAATAAGACCCTTTGTGAAGTCGTCAAGTTGTGTGAATTAGTACTAACAATCCCAGCCACAAGTGCGTCAGTTGAGCGAAGTTTTTCAGCTTTAAAGCGCATTAAAAGTTTTATACGAAATTCAACAAGTGAAGACAGCCTCTCTAATTTAGCCCTAATATCCATTGAAAAACAACTTGTTAAACAGTTATCAGAAAATCCAAAATTTTACGACGATGTTATAGACAAATTTGCAGCCATTGAGGATAGGCGAATAGATCTTAAGTATAAATAAATGTCAACTGCTGTGTCAACTGTGCGAAAAATGCTGGAGAAAATAAAAAAACTTCAGTTAAATGTTTTTTTACGTTTAAATAAACCAAGGAAGCTTCTCAATGGTAAGTTTTTTTATAGCTTCTGGTACTAAACTAGTAAACTAGGTAATAAAGTAATAGTAACACTTCAAAAATCTCAATCTCGAATATCCTTAGTACTGAGAAAAAAAAGCAAGATTTTGACAAAATGGTGAATGCGTCGCGAAAAATTTCGTCTGCGGCGTTGTACTTACTGGCCTGCTGTATTTGTATACAATCGCTTCCCCTTCCAAAAATGTCACCGCACGCCACTGTGAGAATTACATACATTTTTCTAATCGTCTATTATTGGGAATTCAAAAATGAAGAGAAAAATATGTTGTTATATTAAACAAAAATCGATGACGTCTTCTACACGAAAGTGGTGACGTCACTAGAACATCCAATTGAAGCATAAGACTGTTACGTCCTCACTGTATTATGTGCTCTAGCAATTTTACAGGCGTTGACGAAAGTGAGATGTATATCTATAATTTAAGATGTTATTCCTAATTTGTAGATAGGAATACATTTTGCAGTTTTTAATTTCTATTTAAAGCCTTTCAATATGTATGGAGGGAGCTCCAGCAGATAATGGCTTCATTTATTTTTTTTTTATTTTTGAAAGGTTTTTTTTTGACGTTTACGAAATTACAAAAGTGTAAGTTATATACATACTGGAATACCAGTTCTGCAAGGTATTAACTGTTTTTAGTAAATGGAGTTGCATGACGTGTTGAAATATATAAATCACGGTAACAAATGATAAACTGTTTAACCTTGCATTTTGGAGATGACCAAGTGATATTGATCCATGATTCATTGAATTTTAATTTATTAATTATGCAAAAACTAACAATTGATACTATTTCACGTCATACTTTTTAAATATAGTCTCACTACTTTGGAATGGGTTGGCGCTATCGAGTGCTTTCGTATTCGTTAGGAAACAACGTATTTGGGCTGAAGGTTTACCAAACTGTCATATTATATTAATTTGTTCTAAAAACCACCGTTTTTAAAATTTGTTTACATAATTTACTTATTAATCTGCTTTAAAGAAGAAGAAGTTATTAAATTTAACTAGAAAATTTAACTGAACTAAAACTAAATATAACAAAATTGAACAAACTTTTAAGTTGTAATATATAAAAGGTGGCGCAAACATCATTACTCTGTTGGAAGATTCTGTCAATTTTGCAAATGTCGTCTTAAGGTCATCAACACTTTTGTGATATACTCTGAGGCAGTCATTTCCCGGCCACGGTATGACCACTTATCTATGAAATATAAATTAAAAGAAAACCACGCCCCACTGAAAATAGGTTAGCTCGAATATACTGGGATCGAGGACTTTTAACCGACAAAACAGTATCCAACAGCAGGCCAGATATAACACTCCTTGATAAAGACAACAATATATTATTGCGTTTTTGGTAAACGTTTATATTCCAAATATAGACAGTATTCAAGCAGCACAATGTTGAAAACAAATATCCCAAGTTACTTATTGAAATAAAACATCTATGGCAGTTTAAAGCAGTATACATAATCTTACTCATAAGTATCTGAGATAGGAGTAGTGGGGGAGTTACAGTGTACCGCTTCTGTTTATTTTGATTTTTATGTTGCCATGTTAGTTTAGTTTAGAGTTGCTATAATCTGTAGCGTTTATTAATTTTAAACAACAGTTTATTTGTTAATAATTTATTTGAACACCTATTTATTTTAAAACAATACTATTCTAATTTATATATATTTCGAATTGTTCACTATTTATCACATCACAACTCTATGTATACGACTGACTCGTCCGTGTTCTTCCACCAATATTTATACACACATTGAAAATTCTGGTGGATTCCAGAATTATCTCGCCTAAAACTACAATCACTATCACGTACGTTCTGGAAGGAAATCGAAAGTGCCCACACCAGTGGCGTTAGATATGTTGGATCTTAAGGAGTTTAATTATGTTTTATATTCGGACAAGTGGAACCTCAAAGGCCAAAAAAAAACAGAGAGACTTGGAGGATTAGAGCATGACTGAAATAGTTGGAATGGCTCGCATTACAAATTATTGGTAGTGTACCTCTTTTGTGTATTTTGATTTTATGCTACCATGTTAGTTTAGTTTTCACAGATTATGTAAATGATGTAACTTGCAGAAATATGTCTCAAAAGAATCAAAATGATCAGAATAAAAAATCAGCAAACTCTCATTACTCTGGTTTAACCCGTAATGATAGGGCCTACCGTTTAAACCACGAGATGAACCAAAAATAAGGGCAATAAAAATATTAATAAAAAAAAAATATAAATATAATAATGAATACTAATAAGTCTCCCTTATGGAAGGGATATGCGACAAGCCACTGTGAAGTGTACAATTTAAATATTTTCTGGTGAATGAGATCTCTGGGTGCGTTATCAATTAAGGCAAACAGTTATTGGAATTGCACATTATACCTACATAAAGTGCATATATATCTAATTAAAATAAAGTAAATCGATTATCAATTCGACATTTCTCTATAATTATTGCAATACTTACAAGGTGAATTTTAGTTTACTTATTATTCTAATAGACAAATTAATGTCTAGTAATTAGACCATGTAGTTTGATAAGAGCTAATAATTGTTATAGCTAATGACAGATAAATAAAGCGTTGCTTAACTGCCTTCATCAACGAAAAAATATATTTTTCTCTACGTTTATGCAATAAGGAGTACTATTTGTATAATATCGTTTAACTAGGTTAATAAAGGGTATTAACAGTATTATTCATATTACTTCATTTGGTTTTAAATTAGATGAATAATTATTTTGAAAAGTGAATTTATGAAATTTATAATGATTTGTGTAGAACTTGTTCTTCATTTATATTTACTCACGGATTTTGTTATAATTATTTATTGTTTTTAAGTAAATACATAATCTGAAAGCTGATTTTTTTCAATTGTCACTTATTATACAGAGTCGATGCTGCTACGTAAAAGCATTTACTATGTCACCCTATAAATCGATGTATGCATTTCAGAAAAATTGTATTAGAACATTCTTGTTGTGCTTAGTGTCATATCCCTAATTACCTTAAGAACTACAATAATATTACTTTTTCCTTAATTTCAATTTATAATAAAACTCAATTATTGAACGCTGAATTGACGCCGGCATTATCGCCATACAGCAAAAAACAGTATAGAAATTAATTGTATAGGGTGATGTCCATATATAATAATACAGTTTATTAAATACGTTAAACATTCTCACCCTAAAAATGAAAGGTACCTCCATACATAAAAGATAATTTTCACTCGTTTTGACCTCAAAAATTACCGAACCTTCTCTGCCGGTTACCTCCCCTTCAGTCCAAGATGGACGGTGTGGATCTCTAAAATCCCTTAAATAAACTTTCTCCCCAAAATCAAAAGTCTTTGAAATGCCCCCGTAATATTCCTTTTGCTTTTCAATCATTTCTTCTACAATTTTCCTAGAATCCGGTATTAAAAGATCTAATTTTCCCCGAGTTTTTCTTTGAAACATTAATTTAGCTGGAGTTTATTCCGTTGTGCAATGAGGCGTGTTGCGATAGTCAAATAAAAATTGTGAAAGAAAATCATCAATATTTTTATTTTCGAAAACTGCCCTTTTTAAAGCCGCTTATAAAGTTTTTACAGTATTTTCTGAGTATTTTGTGGTAGAAAAAATTTGTCAAATACCGAAATTCTTTGGAATAAAATGGAGGCCTTTATCGGAGACGATTTTGGTAGGCAGACCAAATGTTAAAAATAATTTGTTTAAAATTTTTATTACATTTTTTGCATCTCCGATATTTTTTCTGGAAACTTCAGGCCATTTGCTAAAAGAATCAATTAAAATTAGGTATTTAATTCCAAATAGTCGTCCCAGAAAATCCAAATGTATTCGGCTCCACGGATTGTTTTCATAAGGCCAGGGGTGTAAATTTACCTTTGGTGGATTATTTTGTACCGAAATCCAAGTTTCGCAGCCTTTGCATATTGTTTAGATATCATCGTCAACCTTTGGCCACCAAAAATAAGAACGCGCCTGCCTTACATTTAGTTATCACTAAATGCGATAAATGAATTTGTTCTAGCAGCATCGTCCTTAATTTTTTGGGAATCACTACTCTATTCTCCCGTAGAATGCATCCATGTTCAAGGTGCAACTCATCTCGTTTTATATAGGGTGTTCCTAAACATCATGTCATAATAATTGAAGAAGGTAATTCCTTGGCACAATTTTTGACTAAAAGTATATATGTATATATACATGTGTCCTAAATTGCTTTGTTTCAAAGATTCAGGGTCTTTAAATTTTTAAAAATAATTAATTTTTCATTCATATCATAAACACTCTTCGACCGATTTTGATGAAACTTGGCAGATTCATTTGTTGTAGTAAGAGACCAATTTTGACCTGAATTATTAATTTTAGTGGCGTCTTTAAAGGCAACTTATTTGATATTTTTGAAAAAAAGTACGCCACTGACTTTTTAATTTTTTCATATTTTTTCTTTTTCAAATTCGTCAATCAAAAACACATTTTTTTGTCTCTTAAACTTTTTCTATTTTTCGTGTTTTTATCAAAATAAAAAATAAAAACTGTTTGATTGCACGCCAATAATGGCTCTTCGATCCAAAAAATATTATGACATAAAATTTTCTGAAAATTTGCTAACATAACTTATGCTGACAATCTCAATAAAAAAGTCATTTTTATTAAACGTTCGCTTCATATTCCTCATCACATATTTGAGAATGGTAGTCCAGGACCTGCACAAAATCTTAAAATAATCAAAATATCAAATGGGCCACGCACACAAATTATAGCATTTCAAACAAACAAGTGTACAAAATTTCATCAAAATCGGCAAAAGGGTATTTATGATATTAATGAAAAACTGATTATTTTTGAAATTTTGGACACCCTGTATCTTCGAAACAAAGCAATTTAGTACACATGTTTATGAACTTTAAGTCATATTATGAGCCAAGGAATTACCTCCTTCAATTATGATATGATGTTTAGGAACACCTTGTATAGTATTGTTTGCATTTTTCTAAAATCTCACCTTTTTCAGGCCAACCATGTAAACAATATTTATAAATTACGTTTAAAATAGGATCTTTTTTGTGAACATAGCAATTTTCTTCTAAATAAAAAATGTATGACTAGTCATATTTGGTTTCTAATATGCTTTTAAGTGTTAAGGCATCAGCATGATTTTTTCTGATGCAATGTATTTAATTTCGTAATTATAATTACTTATTATTATAACGTATGGTCCTAAAGTTTTTGGAAAATTTTTAAATGTTAATAAATTTTTCCAAATTTTTTTAATTTTAAAAGCACATGTGGCAACAATTAACAACACTAATAACGAAAAATAATTACTAATTACATTATGGATAGTGGCCCGTTATCCTCAATGAGTCGTAATTTTCTTCGGACTTGTCCCATCTTCCTTTGGACAAGAGCAGGTTCTATTTCTCTAATCTTTTGGAAGATGCGACGCCGCAATTGATCTTCATTTGTAGCTTCCCATCCTTTATCGTACACTTTCCTCGATAGTATTGACCAAAATTCCTCTATTGGCCTAGCCTGAGGTACATTAGGAGGATTGTCCAACTTAGGTACAAAGTCAATGTTATTTTCACTTAACCACTGTCTGGTAATTCTAGCATAATGGCATGAAGCTAGATCAGGCCAAAACATTATATTATCGTTGAGATGATGTGTATTTAAAAAATTAAGTAATTTAGTAAGACATCTTTGAATATAAAGTTCTGCATTTAAGGCTTCAGAAATGGCACACTACACTAAAACTTTATCCTCAAATTTCGATTTACCTTTAAATTTAACATTGTCTGGTGTATTTTCTATGTTATCGGTATAAAACCCATCGTTTCCTTTAATCTCTGAATGGGATAAGGTAAAATATTTTTCATCATCCATTACAATCATTTTATTGGCAAAGTGGATACGCCTTAATGCGCGGCAACAACGCGGAATTCGTTCTAGCTGGTCTGCGGTGTATTTTGGTGCCTTTCTTCTTTTCCTAAACACTAAGTTTGTGCGATCAATTGTTCTTAATACAGTGGTTTTCGAAATACCAAATCTCCGGGCTAATTTTCTCTGAGAAACTCCAACTTTGTTTTTAGCAGCTTCCATCAGTCTTCTTTCTCTTCTTACACTCAAAATTCTTGGTCTACTGCTTTTGGGTAAATTAATGCATGGTATAACCTCTTCACAATTCCTTATAGTGTTGTAAATGGTTGACTTACTTATATTTTGCTCTTGGTAGATTGCAACAATATCATGCTTAGGTATTCGTCCAACTAGATTGTAAATGCCCTTACGAATATCTAATTTGTAAGACATTTTGCTACAATCGATTTCCAAAACTAAACTATCATAATCAAACTTGATTACGTGTGACGTTTTAGTTTCAATGGCAACTTGATTAAACGACATTGGGTACAAAAATAAATAATTTAAAAATTTTCCAAAAACTTTATGACCATACGTTACTTCATCGTTGAAGTCTACCTGCTGCATACAACGGTATGCCCTTTTTACTCCAAAAAATATGAACTAAAGCCTTAGATAATCATTAAATTTTTTAAACAGAATATAATAGCAGCGCCCTCTTTGTCAAGTTAACTATATAATTTTTCTGCAACAGAAAGGGCACGTGAGGCAAAATCAATGGGGCGCAAGTCTCCATTTGGGTAGGTGTGAGAAATAACACCTCCCACGGCAAAAGAACTCGCATCCGCAGCTAAAGTTATCGGTAAATTGGGGTCATACTATGCCAATATTTTTGGTGACGCTAATTCATTTTTTATAGCCTCAAAGCACGCGGTTTGTTGCTTACCCCATTGCCATTTCCTATTTTTTTTTTTTTTAGAAGCAAATGAAGTGGTTATAACTTAAGCAAATGAAGTGGTTAGAACTTATCACTAAGATTTTTTATGAATTTACCATAAAAAGTTATAAACCCTAAAAAAGACTTTAAACTTGTTATATCGGTGGGCTGTGGAGCTTTAATTATAGCTTCGACTTTATCATCCGAAGTAGATAGACCATCTCTATTTATTGTATAACTCAAAAATTTAATTTCTTTAAAAAAAAAAACTACATTTATTTATTTTTACTCTCAACCCACAGTCTTTATGGATGTTAAATATGTTAAATACATTTTCTAGATGTTGTTTGGAATTTTTTCCAGTAATTAATACGTCATCCAAAAAAATTGCTACTTGTCTATACCCGCAAAAATATTATCAATTATCCTTTGAAAAATACCAGGGCTGGGAGCAACACCATACGGTAAGCGATTCATTTGAAACAATCCTTTATGGGTATTAAGGATAGTTAGTTTTTTTGACGACTCTTTCAATTCAGTTTGTGCATAAGCTTGCGACAAATCTATTTTAGTAAAAAAATGTCCGTTATGTAAGGCTGCAAATAAATATTCGATTTTTGGTATCGATATTTATCTACTAATAAAGTTGGATTTAGAGTTATTTTGTAGTCGCCGCAAATTCTAACCTCCCCCGATTTTTTAAGAACCGGTACTATGGGTGTGGCCCAGTGACTATATTCAATCGGGGTTACAATTTCTGACTCAACCAGATTAGTTCATTCATTTAAAGCTAAAGGAAGATAACGGACTCTACAAAAAATAGGAGTTTGCCCAAATCTTCAGAAAATACGTGTGGAAATTTATTTTGTAACATTTTAGGAACATTTTCTATATCTGTATCACTTAAATGATTTATTTTTAAAAATTAATCTACCGAAATATTTAATTTATTTATCCATTTTCGTCCTAATTTTTAATAATAAACAGTTTTAATTCTGCTGCTATGTTATTATATACAGCTGTAACAAAAATAAACCCTAATATGTTTAATATATCCCTGCATAAGATTTTAAATTTGATTTATTTAATGGTATGCTACTAAATTTTTTTAAATAAAATTTATCAAATATAGCTGCTATTGGCGAACCAGTATCGCATTCCATAGATATTAATTTATTATTTACATAAATATCAATGTTTATGGGTATTTCATTAGGCAATGTAATATAATTGAAATAACTAGTTTCAGAATCAGTATCTGAAAAACTATTTTCAATTGCTACAAATTTATTATATTAAAAATTCTTATTTAAAAAATGTTTACCACTTTTTTCCTTACATACGGTGCTGGTGTATCCTTTCTTCCCACGGGTGTTGCACGAAGCATCTTTGAAGAAACAGACTGCTGATCGATGATTAGACTTTCCACAATGGGGACACCGCTGGTTGCCATTGTTGCTATTTCAACAAGATGGCGCCTGCCAACGCGACTGGAATTTATGGTGTGACTTCCTTACCAAAGTTATTTTGTTTGATTCTCCATTTAAATCGGAATTTATTTCTGCTGATTCCATGTTAACTGCTATCTCTAAAGCATGAATGTATGATAGTGTTTTTTCTTGAAACAATCGTTGCCGGATAATTTCATTTTGTAATCCGAAAACTAACTGATCCCTGAGCTGGGTTTCCAGGGATTGTAAAAATTTGCAGTGTTTGGAAAGTTGTTTTAACGCTGTCACCTTCTGTATGCTCTCTCTGTCGAAATTTGTAACGTTCGGCGATTTCTGACGGTGTTGGTTGTAAATGCTCCCTTACTACTTTGGTTAGATTGGCAAATGTCTGATCTTACGGGTTTTGCAGACTGCACAGACTTTCCATGAGCTCACTGCAGTTATTAACACAGCTCTCTTCATATTTTCTTCAATTTTATTCACTTTGCAGTATTGTTTTATGCGTGTCGCATACGAAGTCCAATTACCTTCACTAATTTAAGGGGTTTCAATTTGCCCACTGACATTTTTAATTAAATTGTTATTTAATTTATCACTTCACTTGGTTAATTTAGTTTAAACTTCGGAAAAATCCGCCAACAGTCGAACGGACTATTTTTTAAAAATTTTTTTTAAACGATTTTAGACCTTCTGAAACACATTTCAAAATACTTTTTTTGCCCTGCAAACGCTATAAAATATTTTTTTCTTACCTTAAAACTATTAAAATGTGTCCTCCAATTTCGATGTTGAAAAAATTTAAACTACATCATTTTGATTAATTTCTTGTTATAGAAACTGCTAAATAATAACACTACACCATCCATAATGCAATAAACCATCAAAATTTTTTCGTAAACAATTAAATTTTTTAATTTAAGCTCATGTTTAGGTTCGTCGGAATTTTTTAATTTTCGTAAAGACTATGACAATTAAGATTTCCAGTGTGACATATGTCTAAAAGAAATACAATGTTGCCATATCAATTATCTATTACATAGCAATGGTAATTTTTACCTATGCACTGCGTTGTACCAGGCCAACCAATTGACTTCAGTATCAGAAAAATTATATAAAACTAACGATTTAAAAAATACCCATATTAAGATCTTCTTCCTCACCCTCATCAGCAGAGTACTCTTCGACGACCTAACCTAAACTAATAATATACAACAAGAAGATGAAGCAACGACTTCTTGTAGGGTGGCGCTACCAAAATATTTTAACTCATACCTGGCTACGCCGACCGGCATAGGCTCCAACGGCCTGGACACAGCTCAAATTGAAAAACCTAACCTAACCAACCCTCATTAGCGTCTGGCCAGTGAACCTCGATCCCAACTTTTAACGAACGTGTCTTGTATCGTGAGCATCTAATAATAAGAAAATATACAATAAGAAAATGAAGGAACGACTTCTTGTAAGGTGGCGGCTTCGCCGCCACCAGAAAATTTTTAAACCATACCTGGCTACGCCGACCGGCATAAACTCCAACGGCCTGGACACAGCTCAAATTGAAAAAAAAACCTAACCTAACCAACCCTCATTAGCGTCTGGCTAGTGAACCTCGATCCCAACTTTTAACGAACGTGTCTTGTATCGTGAGCATCTAATAATAAGAAAATATACAATAAGAAAACGAACAAACGGCTTCTTGTAAGGTGGCGGCTTTGCCGCCACCAGAAAATTTTTAAACTATACCTGGCTACGCCAACCGGCATAAACTCCAACGGCCTGGACACAGCTCAAATTGAATTTTTTTTTAAATATTAGATAAGTAATGACATGCCGTAATTAACGTACAATCATCATGAAATGAAATAAAAAGACGGTTGTCTGTGATTACTACAAATGTTTTCACTTCGAGATCCAAATTTACCTGCTGGCCAGACACTATGTAATTTTTCAGCCAACTTTCACTAATCGAATTATTTCCTGACTTATATGTTTTCTTACTCGATTTGGCAACACCGCATTTATAGAAACTAGACACATCAATTGTCGTTAAAAATAATTTAGTTTTTATTTATTTTTCTAACAAACTAAAAATGAAAAATAAGAAAATTTGATCGTTTATGAAAAAATTTGGTACGGTTTATTGTTCTATGAATGGTCTTATATTGATATTTAGCCGTTTCTACAACAAGAAATCAGTGAAAATGGTTTATTTTACATTTATTTTATGATGGAGACCCGACAACAAATTTTAAGGATTTTGGATTTTAAGGTAAAATTTCTTTTTTTAAATAAGTGTTAGCGGACCCAAAATTGTTATGTATAGTGTGTTTCAAAGTGCCTAGAAACTCTTTATAACATTTCAATAGTTATATCCGCCGTTCGAGTGTCGGCGTATAATACCTAAACTTCTTATTATTGATTGCGCCAGTGTTATATCCCTAATTACCTTAAGAACTACAATACTATTATTATTTTTCCCTTAATTCCAATTTATAATAAAACTCAATTGAATGCTGAATTGAAAGTGTTTATTCGGTGATTCCACATTGAAGCCGGCGCGGCGTTATCGCCATGCAGCAAAAAAAACAGTACAAGATACCAGAATAGAAATCAATTTTATAGAGTGATGTCCATATACAGTTTATTAAATACATTACACTTAGTATACGAAACATTTAGGCACATTTTTAAAATTTTTGTTAAGATTAGAGAGAGCAAATGAGCATATTTTTTCTCGAAGGACAGATTTAGTGTTTATAATATACATTTTTTGTAAAACACTGAAAGTTTTTTACCTAAATGTGCACTGAGATCTATATTATGTCATTGTGAACCCCCAATATTTTTGTCACCAGAAGCCACAGCCCAAGATTCAAAAATTTGTTTTATTAAAAAAAAGCTCTAAGTTGTTGGTTCTCACCTTATTAAGACTGAGGCTCCCACGGGCAAACTCATTGCATAAAAAAAACGAGAAACGATTTGATTTTAAACGAAAGACCGAAAGGCAAAATTTTCAGGTTTTTAAATCATTGGCGTTACTTATGCTAAACTACGTAGATCCTCCCACGTTGCTAGACCTGGTTTTTATGTCGACGTTTGATTAGGGTTTGCAAATTGTTTTGAATAGTTTTTATAAAAATATTTGGGCCTTCTACCCCTTAAGTCGGTCCGAAATAAATATTTGGTATATTTACTTCATGCCCATGTAAAAATGTTTGGTCCCTTTACCCCTTAAGCATGTTAAAAACACTGATATTTAAAACACCAAAATTAAACTAAAATTTCTCAAAATCAGGATAATCAGCTTGAAAAATTTATAGTAGACTCACAGACTTCGAATGATCGGAAATGTGGAGAAATGTAGATAAGGGAATTCAGTAAAAATATAAGAATTACAAAAAAAAATGAAAAAAATTAAGTGCTATTTTTTTGCAAAAAATTGTTCCAAAATATACCTCATTAAAATATCAACAAATTGTAAATTCTATCGAAGCATTTGTTAGATATTATTTATCTGGGAAAGAATGCCTTAGCTAGAATTGGGAAATGCGAATTAATTGATAAAACTTCTGAGAACATTAGCCAAGGTCCAGAAATTATATTTATTGAAAAATAAGTACTATTTTTATTTATTATACATCATGTAACTCGTACTCACAAATAAAAATATTCGATTAGAATAATAAACATTCAAAATCACTACAAAACAGATAAATCTTTAGCTCGTTAAAAAACACAAAATAACTCGACTATAATTATTCAGTTTGACAGATCAAAATTCCTATCACTAACAGGATCTAGTAAAACGCTCAATAACAATTTCTTAGATAATGTCGTACTTGGAAGTCCTAATTTCTAGTCGAACCAGACCATTACTTAAAAGTCTCATATCTTCCTAATTCTTACTTTCCAGCAAGGAAAGTTTAGAAATAATTTTTTTGGTTTTTTGACAAATGATCTTTGTATCTGGGAGGGGGGCACTTTTGTAGGGGGTTGTTCTTACTTTAAGGTAGGTATATAACTTACTTATAATTGGAGAAGAAAATTTCTTTAAACGAGAGTTGGTTGTATGTGATTCTCATCTATAAATATTTGTTATATTTCACTAAAATGGACCGTAATGGAGAAATTCGAATTTTCTCAAAATCAATTTCAATGAAACTGAAAAAATGTTTCTAATAAAATGTTCTTGAATTTTTTTTTCTTTAATTCATATTCTACACATCTTTTGATTATACATGGCAAATTTACAGAAAAGTAATTTGTTGGACACACCAGATATTTAAGTTTATGAAGAAAAATACGTTTGTTGTAAATATTAGAAGAAAAAGACTCAACTCATGAAAAGTTCGGTCGTTCAGTATGTTTAAAACTGTACTGATGTCGAGAACAGCTATGCTGCAGTACCGTTTGTTTTTAAAATCAATATTGTTTTATGAATTTGTTCAATTGTTCTATGTTTATTGTAAAACTGATCGTATGGAAATCAAACTGATCGGATTTGGTTTCTTTCCAGAAGGATCGGTTACAGGCGTTTGGGGAGACTTTTTCGAACAATTTAAAAAATACCGATTTCAGAATTATAGGCTTTTAAATGAAGTTAATTCCGGTTTGAAAAAAATCATTCGAAATTTTACCTACATGTACTATCTTGTAGTGATAATATTAACTTTAGGTTCCGAATAAAAGGATACGTACTGTTATTCAATAATATATATTATTATTAGCATTGCACTGTATACAGTTCTTCAGGACAAAATAAGTGTTGTGATTTTCTGCTTCATCATAATCGGATTCCAGCTCCAGCGGCGCAGCCAGCGTAGGCGTTCATATGTTTTATTGTGTTTTTGTTGTTTATATCTGTAATGTTTTTATTTTCACTTTCATTTCGAATGAATTGTTTCGTCCTCGGCATCAACCATTCACACTAGAAACGGCGATCTTGACCGTTTTCGAAAAAGTGGGTCGAAGAGTCAGAGCAACGTACCTGAGTTTCGTAATAAGTCGTTCTGTATCTGCAATATCTGCCCGAGAAACGGTTAAATTAATTTTGTTTTTCGTGGATTTAGTATTCTATTTATGCCTCTGCGACAGATACCAAAATGTCATTTTTTATGAAAAAAATTAGTAGGTACTTTTTTCCCCAGATATTGACAGATATTTTATTACTTTCAAGGGTTTCGTAGCAACAAAGGTCTAATGACGCTATAAGTATAACAGCCTACCAGATTAAATTTCACATCGATTGATTTTCTGACTTTAATATATTGTAATAATATAGTTGTTCAGTATTAAATCGTCTTTTTCCCATCACACTATTAAAACATTATAGACTGAGAGCTGGCGGCCGGGAGGTAGTACGATCATACCTCCAGCTTTAATTTTTTTATTTTTATTTTGAAAAAAATACGAAAATTGAAAAAAAAAAAAAAAAAATACGTACCCTAACTGAAATTAAAAAAAATCAAAAACTAAAAGCGTTATCGTGAAATTTTTAGTAAAAATCAAGCTCAAGCATATTGATTTTCAAAAAATCTGAAAAAATTGGGGGTTAAAGGGAGGTTAAAATATTTAAAAAAAATATCCTAAGTCAAAAACGAAAAATGATATCAACTTGAAATTTTTAGCAAAACTCAAGCTTTATAAGGAGAAGAACCTCTTTGGTTTTGATTAAAAATGGGCGGTCTAAGAGGGGTTGAAATCAAAAACGGATGTAATTGGAACACTGTTACAGCTACCGTACTTATTTGGTTATTAAAATCATCCATTTCATATAATAAACATAATAAGAATTTTCTTTTTTCTGTCATTTACTGTAGATGTTTTATTCATGAAAAAAAAAAACGGCACACATTGATTGATTTTCATACGTTTCCCAGTGTATTAGTTTGCTACTTAAAATTCGAGAG
Source organism: Psylliodes chrysocephalus (assembly GCA_927349885.1). Taxonomy (NCBI): domain Eukaryota; kingdom Metazoa; phylum Arthropoda; class Insecta; order Coleoptera; family Chrysomelidae; genus Psylliodes; species Psylliodes chrysocephalus. The sequence goes on from OV651821.1 coordinate 59,654,863, forward strand.
ACGCTAAAATGGTGGTTCCCACCTTATCGAGACTGAGGCCCACAAGGGTAAACTCGTAGCGTAACAAAAACGAAAAATGATTTAACTTTGGACAAAAGACCGAAAGCTGATAGTATAGCATTAGGACGTTGAATTTTTTTGTTTTGTGAAGCATTGGCATTACTTAGGTTGAACCATGTGATGATTTTCACAAGCTTTGATTTTTAAAATCATTCTATATCGCCTTTTGATTAGGGTTTAAAAACTTGTTCGAGCAATTTATCTAATAATAATTGGCCCTTTACTTCTTAGGCCTGCTCATGTAAAATATTTGGGCTCCTTACTTCGCCTATTTATATTCTATTAATAAAGGACAGAAGGATGAGTATTGCAACTATATGCAAAAAAATAAATTGGCTTTCAGTTCAGAATTATGTTCAGTACATGACTGATATTTATTTGTAAAATAAAAATGACATAAATCCATCGCATTAGATCTATTAGAAAAAATTCAATATAATTAACAATATCACAACTATAATATAAGAAGCCAATCTGACTTTCATGTACGGCAAGCCATCACTAAAAGTTCCCAAAATACAATTTTTATTAAAGGTTTAAAAAATGTAATAGACTGCCTACAGAAATTAAAAAAAAAAACATAATAAATGTATTCAAAAGTAACCTCAAACAATACTTGATAAATAAACAGAACGGATATACTTTCTTGTTATAATACCCTTTTTAAGTATTTCCCTTAATTTATTGTTATTTTACCCCTCGTTTTACCTCGTTTTACTACTTACTATGTTTAAATTATTAATAGTTTTGCGACGATAGGTTATAGCAGCTTATAGCCACAAAACTATTTTTGTGATAATATACTTTATCATCTACTTTAACAAGCAATGTAATTTACAGAGGCCTTCTTTCAACATACAAATAAATGACAACTTTATAATTAAAATGAAAAACACAACAAAATACCTCGGTATCATAATTGATCAAAATTTGAAATTTGAAATGGGTTGATCAGATTACGTCATCAAAATCCCAAGGTAAGAAGATTCATTTTTAAATTTTATGAATTGAGGAAATTTATGACTAGGAGTTAACTAATTATTATTTACAATTCGCTGGTTGAATATGTAATCCAAAACTGTATAATTAACATTATCTACAAAAAACCAGCATTATATCCTAACTCTATTTTATATAATAAAAAAGTTCTTTGTATAAGAACATTATATTATTTGTCTTGCTGTACCTTTATTTATGGAAAGCCTGAATTGAGATACGTTACAAATTATTTGCAATAAATATCCAAAGTATATCAAAAGAAGCATACAGTTTCATACATCACAGTTAACATCTTGATACTTGACAGACACAGCCAAGAATTATTCTGCTTTTTGTCAAATAAAATAGCCGGTTAATTATTATATGGGGTTCCGACAGAGAGCCAGTAAATTTGATGAAGGTGTTTTTGTGGCTAGGGGCGAAATAGTAGTACGCTTAAGTTAGCACCACCATAAAAAAGTCATTTTTAAGAAACTGCTTATATATTTTTAATAAATTGGCAGGCTTGGCGACTAATTTCGAATAAAAATAGCCGTCAAAATGGCTATGGTTACAAGTATGAAGGTCGGAACCCGCCTTAGAAATTTCACCTGTACTATCAACAACTGTTGTTTGACAGGTCGTTAGAGAATGTTTGCAATTTATGGAATGTTGAGAATGTTAGGAACGTTGACGTTAGAAATAATTGGAATTCCTAAAATTGTCACATAAGAATTGCCTAGGCGGATTTTAAGAAAATTGATATTAAAGTAGTTAGGATGAACCGAAAATTCTGAAAATCAATAGGGTTCTAAGTTAGAAGTAATTATTCAAGAAAATCAAAACCGTAAGTCAATCAGAACTTTCGTTCTAGTGTTATTGTGCCGGCATACATACACACAGACGACCAGACGAATTTTTTTTGCATTTTCGTACTCAGAATGATCGGAAACATGAAAAAAAGTTTTAAAAAATGGGGGTAAAAAAATTTTTTCGTCTGCACGAATGCATTACTGAGGCCCCATAGGAAGATCCTCAGTAATAACTGAAAGTGAATGATTTAGTTTAATAATATTAACTTTTTTATTCCTCATACCACCATAATACAAGTAAATAAATTAATTGCTCGTTAGAATCTAAAACGCCCGCGCATAACGCCTGTGGACATTGTGAATTTATTTATGACAAAACATAATAAACAAGTAAAATAAACAAATGTAAATAACTATATATATTTTTACAATAGTTAACAAATAATTTCATATTTTTTTTAATGTAATGTTTTAAAATAACACGTTCAGTGTTACTATTTTTTTGCATTGATTATAGGTCGTAAAACAAAACCAATTTGCAATTTAAATACAGTTTAGTATTCATTATAAATTATAAAAGTTGTTTGCGTTACAATTGATATTTTAATTTTTTACCACAATTTTGCAATTTTTTTTCAAATGTAAACTTTCTGTTATTTGGTTTCTAAAATTTTACTACCAAATTATTCGCCCCATATTTTGCATATTTCGCATCAACCAATCAAATGTTTAATTCAATTGTATTACAAAATTCGTACACGTGTCCTATGCATTAAATTGGCGGGAAAACAACTAACTCATTCATTTGTTTAATTTTTGATAACATTCAATACCTTACTATCTCGTAAGTTTGTTGAAACATTTGAAATCAATTTGCAAACATTGGTTAATCAGGGTTTATAGAATTCCTTTTAATAACCATATAAGATCAAAATAAAAAATATTAATCGTATGTTATTTCTATTATATTATTTTTATTAAAATCTACCGAGTAGATAGATTTACATTTTTAACTTGAACAAGGCGGTTATCATTATAAAATCATCAATTTGAGTAAAATTTGGAAATTTATATGTTTAAATAATGACAGATTAGTCTGTTATACTATCAATAGTTACAGTCAGTTGCAGTGCCATCTCGCACGAGTTATTTTTTCTAAAGCCTAATTGATTAGCTACTAATACAATTTTTTCTACATATTCTAATTTCTATTGTGTCAATATTTTTGCATTAAGGTACGTTTGTGTGTACAACCCACCCTAAGTGGTCTAGTAAATTTTTTTCCAAGTTATAATTATCTTTTTTTTTACTGTGTCCAGAAAACAATTTATTCAACTAGCTTCAGGGACTGTTCTAGTCTTGCTTGAAACATTTAAAACAATCCCAAATTAAAAATTTCTTTAAACAATATCATTTGACTATTGTCCTGTTATTAGTTTTACTTTATTATTCTTCTTAAGGGCTTGATAGTTAAAAAAGATATTATCTTTCTCGCTCATGGGTGGCAGCTAAGCTTTACGCAACAATCAGAAATGCTGCCAACGGTGATAGTAAGAGCAGTAAAATTAAAAAAGAAGGAAGTTTGATTTTATAGGTTAATTTAAAAAATATTAAGGAATTATATTGTCAATTTTAATCTATATTCGTCAATATTGAAAAGAACTACACCTATATCAAATGGTGTATGGAGTTTAGTTTCAGTTGATTCTAGATTGGAGTCAAAAACTGGGGTTGAGTTGATTGGACATCGTAGAATAATATGATTTAAGTAGTCAAATCGTCTAGACTCACGATTCCGATCTTCTTTAGTACCAACGGAACAATTAAAATTAAGGATTATTGTTATATTTGGCTAACATTCTTGATCCGCTATGAAATTTGTCATATAAAAGTAGTTAACTTACCGTTTTAACTTTCAGAGCGAGTTGAAGGTTGAAGAAGGTAAATATATAGTGGCCGCCAAATGGTTCGGAAACAATAACAATAACAAACAACAAATAAATAAACTAAAATTTGACTAATACTAATATAATATGCAATTCACAGCCTCCGAACACTTCTGTCACTCACACTATAATCTTTCGTAATAGCATCGTTTTATATTTTATCTGGCTTTTTGCTCCGGTTACGTTATCAACGAGAGTTGAATAAGCTTTATATCAATAAATATGTTTAAAAAAAATAACTTGGCGGTGTGCGCTAAAGTTTCAGCTGTCTACGAGGCGGTAGTTTGCTGACGGCTACCGGAGGATTATTGGTCAGGCAAATTGGTTCGTTGGGTTTGACTAGTCGGAATCGGAGAATCAGTGGGTTTTCTATTGAACGGGAGAAACAAATTGCAAGGACAATATAACCGGCCGGCGTGGCGGCTTGATCCTTTCGGTTAATTGGTACGAGGAAAGATTGAAAAGTATCCCTTGCTAGGTATAGCACAATTACCACAGTTTTCTAGGCTTCATACGATTTTTCCGATTAATTTTTATGTCATTAAGAACATTTAAAGAAACGATGGTAATTTTCTAGTTTGACCACTTTTGGATCTTGAAAAACTAAGAATGCGTTCTTGTAGGTTCACTATTGTAAACAAAAATCTTGTGCAAATCAATAATAACACAATTTATTTTTAAAAATGAAATGATTGCACAAAATGTCTAGCTTTTAAATCATGGAATCAAAATAAATCAAAGCTCCGAGTTGCTACTCTTATGCTATTGCCAAGTTGTACAAAAGTTGACTAACGTAATTATTTATTGTTAAATAGCACAACAACTAATTTATATTATAACTATTGACGTTGTTTTATCGTTCCAGTTCCGTAAATTGTAAATATATTAATTGAACAAATGACATAATTTTTATTTACAAAAATTTATTGTGACATTATTCATTTGTCTAAGAACTTATAATTTTACTGTACGTAAGCTTAATTTTTTTCATTATTGAAAAGTAGTCAAACTAGACATTTACCAAGCGTTTCTTAAATGCACAACTTTTGTGAAGGTCCAGAAAAGGGACCCCAAAGTTTCAAGAGAAATTTTGATGTTTTCGAAAAAGTTTTAGTTTTTATAAAAATCTAAGATATTCAATTTAATATTTTAACGTTTGTTTAATTTATTTATAGTTTATTTATTTAAAACACTTTATTTAAAATTTATTTATACAATACTTAAACACTATTATAACTATTCTAATTTATTTATTACAATTTATCTTTTCTACACAGTACTTAAATTGAAACTTATCTTCCGTCGACTAACTCGAACTATTTATAAAAAGCCAGCTCTATACTAGAACATTCTCGGCTTCTTAGATCGATCGAGAACTGCCTCTCTATAACTCATACGCCGCAACACTCTGAGTTTGCTATAATTTTAGGCTAATTTTACGCTAATTTTATACCAATATAAAAAAAATTCCGCTCCTTACTTTACAGGAAAAATTCGGTGCTCTGCTAGTTTGATTTTTAAAAGTTTGATTACGCCATATTTTTAGGCTAATTTTATACCAACCTAAAAAAATTTCCGCTCCTTTCTTTATACAAAAAATTAGGTACTCTCTTGGCTTAACAACAGGTACTAATTGCGTTTTTCATTAAAAAATTCAGCAATGTAAAAAGTATAACGGCATAATTTTAGGCTCATTTTAGGCTAATTTTATACCAACAAAAAATTCTAATCTGGCCTTTATCTAAAAATTAGGTGCTCTGCTAGCTTGACAACACGACTATATAGTGTTTTCCGTTAATAAAATTAAAGAAACTTAAAAATAGACACGTCATAATTTTAGGCCTATTTTAGGCTAATTCTATACTAACATAAAACATTTTCCGCTTTTACCTTTAATGGAAAAATTAGGTGCTCTCTACTTTGACAATACAACTTTATAGAGTTCTTCGTTAAAAATTTGAAATAACTCAAAAACGATAGGTCATAATTTTAGGCTCATTTTACGCTAATTTTGTACCAACATAAAAAAAATTTCGCTACTTTCTTTATAGGAAATATTAGATGACCTGCTAGCTTGATATCAAGCTTGCAGAACACTTTTGGATTTTTCAAATTTTGATTACGTCATAATTTTAGGCTAATTTTATACCAACCTAAAAATTTTTCCGCTCTTTTCTTTATAGAAAAAATTAGGTACTTTGTTGACTAACAAGAGGCACGTATCGCGTTTTTCATTAAAAAAATTAGCAACGTAAAAAATGAAAACGGCATAATTTTAGGCTCATTTTAGGCTACTTCTGTACCAATATAAAACATTTCCACTCTGGCCTTTATCCGAAAAATTAGGTGCTCTAGCTTGACAATACGACTTTATAGTTTTTTTGTTAAAAAATTGAAATAGCTCAAAAATGGATACGTCTTAATATTAGGCTCATTTTAGGCTAATTTTAAACTAACTTATAAAATTATGCACTTCTTTCTTTATAGGAAATATTAGGTGCTCTGCCAGCTTGATATAAAGCTATCAGAGCACCTTTGGATTTTCAAATTTTGATTACGTCATAATTTTAGGTTAATTTTATACCAACCAAAAAAATTTTCGCTCTTTTCTTTATAGAAAAAAAAAAAGGTACTCTGTTGGCTTAAGAACAGACACGTATTGCGTTTTTCATTAAAAATTTAGCACTGTAAAAATTGATTATGGCATAATTTTTGGCCCATTTTAGGCTAATTCTATACATTTTCCGCTTTTGCTTTTAATCGAAAAATTAGGTGCTATGCTAGCTTGACAATACGACTGTATAGTGTTTTCCGTTAATAAAATTTAGGAAACTAAAAAGTAGACACGGCATAATTTTAGGCTCATTTTAAGCCAACAGAGTACCTAATTCGGTTGGTTGGTATAAAATTAGCCTTACATGAGCCTAAAATTCAAAAGTTTCCATTTTTTAGATATTTTAACTTTTTAACGAAAAACTCAAATAAAGGCAAGAGCGGAATTTTTTTTATGTTGATATTAATTTAGCCTAAACGAAGCCTAAAATTATGGCGTGTCTATTTTTTATTTACCTTAATTTTATTAACTGAAAACACTATTGTTGTATTTTCAAGCTAGCATAGCTCCCAATTTTTCTGATAAAGGCCAGAGCGGAAATTTTTAATGTTAGTTTACAATTAGCCTAAAATGAGCCTAAAATTATGCCGTTATCATTTTTTACATTGTTGAATTTTTTAATAAAAAACGCAATAAGTGTCTGGTGTTAAGTCAACAGAGTACCTAATTTTTTCTATAAAGAAAAGAGCGGAATAATTTTTAGCTATGATTTTTAGCTATAATTTTTAGCTTGATATCAAGCTAGCAGAGCACTTATTTTTTCTGTTAAAGAAAGGAGTGGAAATTTTTTTATGTTGGTATAAAATTAGCCTAAAGTGAGCCTACAATTATCGCATAAGCAGAATGTGAAAAATCCAAAGGTGCTCTGCTAGCTTGATACGTATAACGCCTCTATATGGTCAGCGCTAGACTTTGCGGGTAAGGAGTAAACAAGGAACAGATACGGCTTTCGCGTCACAATATAATTATTGCTTGTGTCATTATAAAGGAAACTGGGTTTATTTATTTGTACAGGGTGTAACGTTTTATTATGAATCTAACCAAAAAAATTGTGTAAGCTAGTTGATGCTGGTTTACAAAATCACTGTACAGAAAACTTCAATCTGGATCCAGGGACGGATGGGCATACCAGGAAACCGGAACATTTCCCGGTGCGACGGTTCCACAAGCGCCTGCAGGCGCAGGTTCTGTTGCCGAAAGGCGCCGATCCAAGCGTCGACAGTCGTCAGTCCTAGCGCCGACAGGCACCGGTCTTTCCGACGCCGATAGGCGCCGCCGCGTTTTTTATTTTTGTTTTATTTTTAACAATTTGAAGTTTTAAAAGAATTGAAAAAGCCAGAATTTATTAATCTACTTATTAATTTAAGTCTATATGCCGAGAGCGCCCATACCCAAAAATGTAAAGTTTCATGTCACGTTGCATTATTCTGTTGTGAGGATATGAGGTATCTCATATCCACGCGTTCGTCTGACTCTGGCCTCTGCCTCTTTTTATTATTCCAGTATTGCAGGAATAATTGAGTAGAAAAAAGGGGCGACGAGATAGTGTTGCAATATAAAATATATATTCTTTGTGTACATTTACTAATACCATCTGCTTAATAATATTTTCCTTTCAGAATATAAATCTATAGTTAATGAGTCTGTAAATTTGTACCTAATTCGATATTTTTCGCAAAGTTACAAGTGTACAAGTTACAAGTTACAAATTTTCATTGCTAAGATTTTTGATATTACCGCCTAAATTTAATTTAAGGGAAACCTACAATACTAGTAAATTTATAATTTGTGCTCGTTGCCAAGTGGGCGCCACAGTCAACGCACACGGAACATGCAATGAAGTGGAGTTGGGTAGAATGATAACTGTCAATGAAAAATTATAGATACTATCGAGATAGAATGAAGTAAAGACGACATAAACACTATTTTGCGATACGACAAGTGGACGCACTTTGAGTGATAGAAAAGTGTAATCAAAATGGCGACTTTAAGTCGAATTTTGAAGTTAACAAACAATAGTATTTATTCTTACTTAAACTGACTAGCTCCAGGAGCTCGAGTTTTACATGATGTAAAAGTGTATTGCAGAAGTGCGGATATTTTTATAGTATCCATATCATCTCATCTTTATTTTATCTTAATGATAGACATTATGCACAAATTCATTTTGCACATTTTGTAAACAAGATGCAGGGGCGGTTTAAAAACATTTTGTGCAACAGTTATAAAATAGTGCATCGGAAAATAACTTACAGGTATAATTTTATATTTAAAACAAAGCTCACAATAGCCACAACACTAACAAAAAAATAGAGCTGAACATGAAGACAATAGCTAAACAAAGCCAAGCCTACAATTTGTTTACTGTGCTTTGTAATTTACTTTTTTTTTCTCTCCTGGGCTCGTCTGACTATGTGTCTCCGAATAACACTGAAGCCTATTGGCTTATTGTGTTTTACCCCATGTTAGTTCATAGCACCCACACTATCACCTTTGTACCTTGTACAAGTTTGTACAGATCCTTGGGTGAGTGGGTTCCATACGTTGTTGGATCAACCTGGGGTTGTCCAAAAAGAGCCTGTCTTTTGCGATCTAGAGCTTCGCATTCGCACAGTATGTGTTTGGCCGTTTCTGGTTTCTTGTGACATAGTCGGCACATGAGTTCCCCATTGTACATGCCAATTTTGTTCAAGTGTCCCTTTACTGGGGCGTGCCCAGTCATGAACCCTGTTATCACTTTCAACTGGTTCCTATTCATTAAGAGTAGTTCTCCAGTTCTTTTGGTATTCCTGGGTTTGTGTCTGGCTCCGGTGTTTCTTCTGACCCTCTTTTTGCAAGTTCGTCAGCCTTTTCGTTGCCTTCGATCCCTTTGTGACCTGGCACCCAAAATAGTTTTACTCTATTTCGGTCTGCCAGTGTTCTTAGTTCTTGGATGCATTCCCATACCAGCCTCGATGTAACTTTCTGACTCGATATGGCCTTAAGTGCCGCTTGGCTGTCTGACATTATTTGAATATGCTGATTTTCGACAGCTCTTTCATTGTTCGTTTTTGCACATTGCAAAATTGCGTATACCTCGGCCTGAAATACCGAGGAATGTATTCCTATAGCATAGCTATGGTTAGTATCAGGGTTTTTGGAGAATACTCCTGCCCCAGTGCCTTCCGCAGTATTAGACCCGTCTGTATACCAGGTTTGTTCCTGTCGTTGGGCATTGGGCTCCCTTATGGTGATCTCCGCTCTTTCCTGTATTAAAACCTCAAAGGGAGTATTAAAAGAGTACCTCTTGGTTAAGTGGTCTGATCTCATGTCTAGCACGTCTCCTGTCACTAACATTGAGATATTCATGTGACCTGGCCTAATGTCAAGATTTCCCAATGTATTCCCTAATCTGTAAGCACCTAATCTTGCTTCCCCTTGTATTACATAGTGAAGAGGTGGGAGTCCTATTAGTGCTTCCATTGCAGCATTGTAATTTACTTGCGTAAGTGCGGAAGGTTGAATCTTGCACAATTTCTACACTCGTCATAAATGGGCAGACGGTATCTTATCATTATAATCTGGAAAGTACTTCCTGAAATGTGTAATAGAATTGTCGTTCAGCAGGAGTCGTGATTGTCCGAGTACAAAAATGTAACTTACATTGGAATCAACCAGTAATCAACAGAAGGATTGTGGTAAAGAAAACAATATACAATGCTCAGTGTGCTGCTATTCCATCATTTGTAAATATAATACGTGAAAAGAGGCTTACCCAAAGTTGTCATTAGCATATAAATTTTTGCTGACAATTCCAATTTCAGAAGTAGCCTGAGAGTTTTTCCAAACTGAAGTACTTGAAAAACAGACTTCATAAACAAAACGACATATTAAATACAATAGAAAATGACGACTTCATTGACCGTGGGGTAAGAACAGACTTCTTGTTAAATATATTAATTTTGAATTGTCTGCAACTTTAAAGATTTGGATTTTTTGCAAGGCATACTAATTCCGGTTTATATCACAGTAATAAATTGTTATAAAAATGTTTTCAAGGTTGTCGTTATTATTAAATGGTTAATTCACAAGTGCATCTTAAAATATGTTTAGTTTTAAAGTGGACACCTTGAAATTACTGAATTCATTTGAATATGTGGTAGCAGTAAATAATTTATTTAAGAAACTTTTCATCGCCTGTACTGTTAGTAATTATGTACTTCGAGAGAGTGTTGAGCAATTTTTTAAATATATAAATTTAAGTGTTTTTTTTTATATTTATTATGACATATAAAGGGCATTGTTATCGAGAAAAAATTATACAATAATTATACCTACAAAATACGTCAATATGAATATATTAAGGTTTTTTTATTAAATTTCTCCATGTTTTAAATAGGTCTTATAAATCAGTAGTATAAAATAAAAAAACAACATCTTGGCCATTAAAAGTAAGTAATATCATGACATTTTTCCCCTAAATGTACCACTAACAAAATGAGCCTATTTGTAATAAAAATATATTAAATCATATGATTTGAATCCAATGAAATCAATGAGTTTTCAAACTTAAGACAATAAATTAGTCATCATCACTTTTGAGTAGCTGGCCATCATTTTAACAAATAATGGGAACTATGAAATGGAAATGTCATATGGAAACAAAACGCAAACAACCTCTATTATATTCTGAGCATAAGAATAATTTTATTTAAAAAATACACAGCATAATCCTTTAGTAACACAAAAAAATTCGAGGGACGCTAAATTGGTGATTCCCGCATTATCGGGACTGACGTTTGTGAGACATCGACTTTACTTACGCTAAACCACGTAGTCGTTCTTCACATTGTTAGTCCTGTCTCCTTTTAATTAAGGTTAAGCTTCATACAATTTATGTGAAAATATTTGAGTCCTTTACTCTTCGCCTGCCCATGTAATAATATTTGGCCGCTTTATCCGGTACGCAAGCACCGGTAAAATTTATATTGAAGTCATTTTGTCCCTAATATCAAAGTCAGATACGAACTCCATTCTGGTGTTCATTAAAACTCGTGCAGAAATAATTGTCACTTCATCATCATGTATCTTATTTGCGTAAGATTTACATTTTTTTCAACTTAAAACAATTATTTTTACTCATCACTTTCACTTACAATATAACCACTCAAATAAAATCCTTTAAAAGTATTTTCAAAAACCTTAAATTGTTTAATTGACGTTTAAAAATGATAGCAATATAAAAACAGTCTATGGTTTCATTACAGTTGTTGACAAGCATAGCCATCCATGGTCTTATTTTACTATGATGGAGTGCATGAAATAAGCTCCATAACAAATGCATTGAATTTTAAAAACACATATTTAAAGCACTAAAGTTATACCGTAAATTCTGAAATGGAAGATATTGATATTGATACAAACAAACAAATGACGCGATATTTTTTTTTGTATATTTGCACTTTGGAAACGTGGAGAAGTCTTAAAAAGTGGGATAATAAAATTTTCTCGTCAGCACGAAATACTGAGTACCCATATGTAGGGTGCCTCAGTAATAAATGAATTAAATCAAGGTTATAACTGCATAAATATAATTCTTAATAAAAATATATGGTAGTTAGTAAAATTAACTATAGAATGCGCCAAATTCACCAAAAAGTGACTAGAGTAGGAATTCCAATGCTTCTGTGTTCAGAAGTATTAGTCTCTCATCTGACTGCAAAAAGTAGCACGTTGTCTTTTTTGCTTGCTATTTGTAGTTAGGTACAGGGAAGGACGATGAACAACATGTACTATGTTTCGGTGGTGGGAGCTGTAGTGTGACCTGTCCAATTCAAAGTAAAGATTTTTCCTTTTTGCTGGCAATGAAATAGATGCTTCTTCTAGACGTCAATAACAATAAAAATCCCTTCGCAAGCATTTTCTATCGTCCGGTTTGGCTACTTCCCGTGTAGAGATTTTGACAAGGTGACCGGATATTTACCGAAATTCGGGATGTAGCTCAAACGAGTTTTTTTCTGAAGCTTAGATAGACAAAAATTGTAACCTGGCAAAAAATTTTTAAAATAGGTGTAAAATCGGAATCAAAAGTCGAAGTGTTTTAATTGCTCTCAAAATGTTTGTATGACTCAAATAAGAGTATTACTCTTGCAAGTATATTTTATCCAGTAGTTTTACCCCATTCAGCCTTTCATTCACCACGGGTTTTTGAGAAATACAAAATTCAAAATAGTATACCGAGACATATGACATAGTACATAGTGTGAACCCCAACTACAAATAGGAAGCAAAAAAGACGGCGCGCGGCGTGTCACTTTTTGCAATCAGATAAGAGACAATATCAGTCTGTGTGATTTCATCGTCAATTTGGTGAAGTAACACTACAACTACAACTATGTATATGCCATTCAGGTATTATTTAAATTGGACTGTATTTAATATTTTTTAGAGGTCATGTGCTGCTCAATTTTCCAGAGCCTAAGTCAGTATTTTTATCAAGTGTAAAGAATATAAAAATATCTTAAATTTATTTTATTGCATTTTGTTGAGATAAATCTGTTATTTTTATATTGTAAAGTTGTCTTTATGTATTTTTAGTTACTTGATTGATCACTTTGGCATTTGGAATTAAATACTTATAGTAATTTGTGCAACAAGGTGGATATGAGGCCATATCGCACGGAGACGAAATTTGAGCACGACGCCGTAGACGGAGTGTTCAATCGTCTGAGTGCGATGCGGACAATCCACTCGAGTTGTACAGTAAATTTTTTCTACGACCCACTAACGAAAATTTACGAATAAAAAATATTTTAGGTTATTAAGACAAAATAACGAATTTTAAAATAATTTATGACTTTTAATAATTTTTAAAATAAAATAAACGAAAAAAAAAGTTCATTTCATTTATCCCCATCCGAGAATCGAACTCGAGTCTTCCGTGTGAAAAGCAAGAACGCTGACCGCAGGACCACCTATTTTTTAATTTTTTTTTTAATACTCGTAATTAAATTGACTTCATATAGTTTTATTTAAATTAACAAATTATTTATAATTATAGACGAAATAAAAACAGAAATGCTATTATTTATTGATTCTACACAAGAATAACCCATTTTAATGTATGTTTAATCTCAATAACTAAAAAATATACTGACAATTAGTTTGACAAAATTGTCACTTATTTAAAATTTTAAAAATAATAGCAGTCTATTGATCAAAATATGAACTGTGATTGGAGGATTTCATTTTTTGCAGTGTTCTCACTAGATATAATGGATATGAAATATATTCGTTCAGTTGAAGGCAATTGCATACTTTTTCGTTTGTGGGTGTAGAAAAAATATTTATTCATGTATGGCTGGGGCTCATGATTTGTTGCAATTTGAAATTATTATTGGATTCTCGTGTCTACTTCTTTTTTTACTGGTCTTTTTCTTATAACGCAATAAATACTCATATTTTATCTGTTAAAATTTGGAATACGAATGAAATTCAGAAATAACATCTTATAAAACGTCAAATGTAAAAAAGGAAAGTGACGTAATAATGATATATTTTTTGGTGTGCTTAGTTGTGAGAAAAAAAGAATTTTGATATTGTCAGTACTATTGCAGACAGCTATTTAAAAAGAAACAAGTGCATATATTACAAATTTTTATTTAAAAAAGCTTTTATACGAAACCAATCACCATCAAAACATCTTTAAGTACAATTCAGGTTAGATTTTGATATTTTATGTATTATGACGGTTCTTCCTTTATTTATTTAATTGATTTATTTACAGTAAAACGATTTTTATCTGAAAAATTGAAAATTTAAACAAACGTTAAAGATAGCGATACTGTTTTTAATCGAAAATAAACCTTAAATAAGTTTTCTTGATAAGCTTTATCATAAAGTCTGTACCTAATTTTCTCTTGAGGTCAAACAACGAATTTTATCTAAAACAAATGTTCAACGGTACACGGGAAGCAAATTATTATATATATTTTTTTTAATTAACAATTTTTAATAAATTTTAAAAAATATAATAATTCTAGTTTATCCAGAAAAAAATCCTGAAGCAGATCCTTGTTTAATTTGAAATTTACAAAAAAAATACAATTTCTATAGCAGCCGGTACCAAAAAGAATCAACACCTAAGACACTACCTTTTGAAAAGTTTAAATTGAATAAAATAGTTTGACATGTGCAAGTTAAAATATATTTGATCCATATATTATAGGAGGGCGAGGTCTTAATACATCTCAGTTTCTATAATACTAGTTGTGCAACAAGAGGGGATATAATGGCTATATCGTACGAAGGCGATATGGACAATCCACTTGTACAGTATATTTTTCTACGACCCACTAACGAACATTTAAAAATAATTTGACTTTTACTAGTTTATATAATAAGATAAACTTAAAAACATAAATTTTAATCAAACTATTAAAAACTAATTTAATTACGACTGGTAAAACTAAAATGGTAAGTGTCTCTATGGAGGTGAGACCATGGCGTTTGTCTGCTTTGCGAGAAACCCGGGTTCAAATCTGGGCTGGGGATTAATTAAATTAAATTTTTTTTATGTTCATTTTAAAAATTAGTAAAAGTTATAAATTATTATTTTCTTTTAATAACCTAAAATAATTTTTAAAATGTTTAGATTTTCGTTAGTGGCTCGTAGAAAAAGTATACGTTTATTGTATGGTTAGATTAGACATAGGCCCGTACGTTCCGTGTTGTAATTACATACGTTCACGCATAGTAGTATAATGCGTTTGTATGTTACAAATATAAATATATGAAAGTGTGTCGCATATTATTGCATGCAGGAATACGCCAAAAACGGTGAAATTGGCCATAACTGTTTTACTCTTTTCTTTAAAAACAGTATTGTATTGGACTATAATCGTAAATCCCTTCCAAAATAGTCTAATTCCACATGAGTTTCTCGTCGTTTTCCTAATTTTGTTTCTTCCTTCAACTTTAATATCAAAACGGTGACATAAACTTATATTACGTCCGGGATTAGAGTTTTCTATTGCATTTTTTTAACAAAATGTAACAAATCGTCAAAAGAGTTTACAATTGTAAAATATGAATATATATTTTTGGCCTTTTTTATATTTTTTGTCCCTTTGTTTGATTTTTAAATTCTATTTCTGTTTTGAAATATCTCGAAAATTTATGTATTTAGTCGTAATTTGATGTATTTCTCTTAATGTTTGTATAAACTCAGCCAAGCCTCTATTATAAAGGCTCACACTGTATAATTAAATTGAATAAAAAAATGAAAATATTGAAATTGAAAATACACATTACCTGTCCGTGTTTACATGCACTGTATGACAAGAACAATGTGTGTAATAACTGTCAGTAAAACCTATACATCAACATCACATACGACCAAACGTCATCCGCAAATTACAGGAAACGTAACAAAAGCATTTTTAAAAAATGATTTTTTCCTCGTCCTCGCCCTTATGGGATATTATGCGCCCAAAGGTTATTAGGTAATTAAATAATTGCTAGTTTATTGTGTTTTATCTTATACTTTGTCAAATTTATGTATGGAAATGGGAATTTTTATTCAGAATATTCAAATCCTTATTCAGATTGTCGACAGGTCGTCGTGACGTACAAAGCCAGAGTCGCTTTCAGAAGCACAAATTATATCAAAATACATTTCTAAAACCTCCGTGAAAACTACGACATTTAATTCCAAACCAACAAAGTGAAAACAAATCGACATTGATAAAGCCCCGATGTGCCGAGCTGAATCCGAACCAGCCTTACCATGAAACTCACAGAGAAGTTAAGTTTCAAAAACTGGCAAAGTAAAATACATTTCACATAATTATTATCAAGTTATCGTTACACCATAGATTTATGCTAAAATATAAAAATTTTATAATAATTGCAGTATTATATATAGGGCACAAATCACAAAGTTTTAGAACCTCTGAATTTGCACAACCTCCAATCACATGCTGAAAATTTACACTATGCACTTCTTACATTTCAACACTCGCCGCAACGCGGCTCGTCCTATGAATCAACTCACGCTTAATATATCACCCTCCAAACTAAAAATAACTATGTAATATATTCCATAATTTTTCTAAGTAAACCTTTTCATATCTATAAAATAAATATTGTTTATTAAGAAAATCACAAGCAGTACCAATTTATTTAATTAAATTGTAATAATAAAAATCTGATGTGTCCAACACATGAGTTTCATGTCTTACCTAAAGCTATTATATTCTTTTTTCGGTTATTATGTACAACCTATTTTTATCAACCCTATAAATTTTTAGAGAATGAACTAAATACATACATTTTCCACACACATCTTACATGAAAATTTTTTATATATATATATATATATATATATATATATATATATATATATATATATATATATATATATTCATCGCCAACGAAATTACTGAAAAATTAAAATTTTCCACTTTTCCTCAAATTTTTCCCTTACGGTCCAATTTACAGAAATCATGCGTAGAACAAAAATTATAGAGAATGATATCACAGACAACTTTTATTTAAACAATTTTCTTCTTCGAGTTAAATAAAAGATACATTCTCTAAAGTAAACGACCCCTCATAAATTAACCCCACCAGATGCTCCGACCTTGCTCAGAATCTAATCAACTTATTAGAGAATGGATTTAAGCTTAAGTTTAACATTAAGTGTTTTTGAGTTATTGTGGACACACACAAAGACATCATCACGAAAATAGTAAAAACGGATTCTGCACAGAAAAAAAGGTGTACTATATTCAAGATGAATGGTCTTATTTCAATGCTTTGTTGTGTTTGTATATCCGCAAGTAAAACTCGTCTCAATTTGAAATACTAGTAATACTTGTTCAACAATAGCTAATAAGCCTTGCTTCAAGATTAGAATCAACTTGCCCTAACCAAAATACCTCTAATTAAATGAAGAGTATATATTGCTCAATTGCAGTATTATGTACATCTTAAATGAAATAGTCTTACACTTGTTTTAAATATTTATATTCAATAATACCTTGTTCCTAATAATATGATCTTTGACATAAATATATTGATTTTGGTTGAATTATAGGATAGTTTCATTGAAGAAATTAATAATCTTGAAATAGGATCAGGCTGTTCTTGCTTTTTAATAGAGTTTTCACTGGTACCTATCCATCGAAAAATAATTAAATTTTTTTTTTGTTAATATACAAAATTCTTCTGTCCTCTGAGGTGTCCCACCTATATTTAAAAAAAAAAATAATTTTATAACTTCAAAACCTAAATGGAACATAAAAGTTTGTCCTACTAAGATAAGAAGTTGTATCTTTAAAATTAAAATGAATATTTTTAGTAATTGTGGGTAGGTAGATAAGTATGTCCTTTTAGACTTCGCAAATAAGTTTTGCATATTTTACTAATCTTTTCTTATAATTATAGTAAATATTTTCTAATGCAAATAGGCCTTAATTATTTTGTGTTATAATAAAATAAAATGTAAGCTTATTTAATTTGTAAGAAGCTTAAAATCAGAATTTTTGTAGATACGACCTCTTGTCTTAGCAAGCCAGAAGTCTTTCCAAAAAGTTGTCATTCAGCATCATACATTTTTTTTACTCCTATTCCAGTTTGTTTCGTGTTCTTATGATTATAAGTTTACTTATATATGGGTCATTCTTTAGAAATAAGGAAAATTCCATGATATTTTGCGTCACATCTAAATACTCATGTTTTCAAAAATATTATTGCGTAGGCTTATATAATATTTTAGGTTAGTAAAATCTGTAATATGTACCCCCCATATTTTTAGTTTTTTTCGGAAAAATTACAAAAAAATGACATGGTAATGAAATTTGGCTGTCACGGTAATGTCAAAAGACATGGAAATGTTTAATTTAGTTTTATGGTAATATTAGGAAGTGAAAATAAACAAAAAATATTCAAAAACTACTCTTTCTTTATTAAAAACATGAAGATTAAACGCAGTTCACATAGAAAAAAAAAATATTTTAAACCATAAAAAAAAAACGTTAAAAACTTCGAACGAGAAACTTAAAAATAGATAAAAATGTATTATTTTTCAAATATTTTTATATAAAAACTGAGTAATGAAATTAAGTCATATCCTTTATATTTTTGTATTCCGGAACAGAAAAGAGCCCAGCAGAACTTGGAACCGGTGGCTTGGAGAGTTTATATAAAATTTCTGCTGCACGAATTGTCTGGATGTCTCTTTTTTCCGGCCAAAAAAAACTTCTCCTTTTCTGTCCATGAAATCAATTTTCACAGATTTGCCAGTTTGTGACAAAACCAAACCTAAAAATCGGTACAAATTAGAATACCCATATTATAAAATATAAGAACAAACTATTTTACCAGGATACCAAAAGTCGGTGAAGAAAACTGCTACCCAGTCATTCGGTTTAACATCCGATTCTGAACATTTAACTGTTTTCAGGAGAGACTGACCAGTCATGTCGATATATTTGTCAGTGGGCATAACTGTACTTTTAGAACTTTGGGTTTCTATACCGATATCTTGACCAGAAGTTGGAGGAGTCGACGAATTTTGCATTTTTATATGCCCAAGATTAAAGTGGCTACATAATTCGCCAATATTGCATGAGATACATGTTAAACTGTTAAAATATAAAACGTTATACTCTCTGCACCAAGTTAGGGTAAAAACATATTGGAGCAGCTCACATCGCCGCGTCGCTCGCTGCGCTGCTCGCCACACGGCGATGGTTAAACAATATCAGTAGAACGCACAATCCTAAACATACCGGAGTAATGCACTTAGCCAGGTACATTGCCGCACACCTCTCCATAAATTGAGAAACAAAATAATTTGTTTTTCGGCAAGCAGCTGCCTGAAACTAGTTCTGTGATTGGTTGTTTCAAGGCCAAAATTATTGCACGTGATTTTTTCAGTATGCAACACCGGTATGTAACGTTATTTGCTGTCTTGATGCTCCAAAATGAACAGACTGGGCTTCAGATGCATATTTGCAGAAGTAGTTCTCAGAAAAGTCTATATGCAGTAACAGTTCAGTATGAGTTAGATTCTTTTTAATGAAAGATGATGCTTGGTGCTGGTGGTATATATTTTTTACGTGTATCATGTACTTTGGCATACAGTTTAATAACTCTTGTACGACCTCATAATTGGATGTAATAATAGATTCTTTTAATGTTATCTGAACAACAATTGGTTTACCAGTTTTGTTACTTACCCGAGTTTCTCTTTTGGTACACCATTTTTGATATTGAAAAAAGTGTTACCTATTTATCTGGCAAAGTACATTCATCTGTCCTAGTGGTATCATTTGGACTTTTATTATGGAGCATAATTTTTTGTTTTAATGCATTTGACCTCAGCTCTCTATTTTGCCTTTTGAGACTTTCAATAATTTTTTTTTTTGGTGACATGATTCACGGTATGCCCGTACTTTTAGACGCGTTATTCGTTTCTGCAACTTTTCTTCGTTTTGTCCGACATCAATGTCTGCGATCTGCTCTTCATTAAAACTAATTTCTGTTGGGGTGGGCGTGTCACACATAATATTATGTTGGAGCTGATTTATTTCTTTTTTCTTTTCCCGGTATGTTCTATTAATCTTTATCCAAGATTTTCTCTTGTTCCGCTTTTCTCTCTCACTCATTTCGCCTATGAGCTTGATCTTTCCTTCACTCTTTCTTTTTTGATAGCGCTCACGTTCTTTTTGTTTTTGTTTGGCATATTCTTCTGGGTTATTTTTAATTTTCTGCCTTCTAAATCTTTCTCTTTCCCTTTTTATTTGTAAAATTTTATCCTTATTCTTCTTATCTAATTTAGCCTTCTGCTTTTTTACTCTCAAATCTGGCATCTAAAAATAAGTTGTGAGTAAATTAAATTGTATAAAAATTAATAAATTAAAAAAAAGAGTTTTGTTGTACCGAAATTTTCTATCAAGTTAGATTCGCGGCTATATTTACTTACAAGATCGTTTCGAAACAGTTATGTACTTTAGTATCAAAAGGTCTGATGTCCATTTTTTCACAAAATAAGTTATTTGGGCTGATGTATTTGCCGTTAAGTGTTACATTGTTTGGTATAAGATCGGTAGTCCTCAGTTTATTAATAACACGGTAATGGCTTATGTAAATGCACGGTTGTCCACCTGGGTTTGGAATCAAATAATAAACACAATCAGTTTTTTCGCTCACCTATAAAGTTGCTAAATGGGCATCAGACCTTTTGATACTAAGGTACAGAGTTATAAATCCACCCCATGTATCCATTAATTATTTAACATTACCGTGTCGTACATACATTACCGTGATAATAAACAGGCATGGTAATGCCAGACATATTTGACACGGTAATGAGCAAAACATTTACATAACTTTAGATTATTAAAAGGAAATAAAGTAATTATGTATCCTTACCTTATCGTGTTATAACACTACACTAATTGACACTTTAAAGTTTAAAAAAAAAACACGAAACGAAATTTTTAACACACACGGTAATGTCCTGAATCGAGTTACAGCCAGACGAAATTCACGTAATCAGACTTGCTGTGTAGCTATATTAACACTGACTTGATAATTCTAGATGGGGTGGTAAAATATTGTTTAAGGAGAATCGACTGGTGGATAAAACGACTCTAAAATTCTTTACAATGATGCCGGTTGTTTCAAATTAGGAAGTCACATGGTAATGAGCAAAATTTTTGGTTACATACTTTATATTAAAGTATGATAGTAAACCAACCATGCATATCAACTAAAAAAGTTAAGAGATGATAATCATTTGATGCTTATTTGAAGTTTTAATTGTATTGTTCAAAAACAATTTGTTTTCATGGAAAAAATTCAGTTCTTCTTGTGAAATTGTAATATGACATGACATGGTAATGTTTTTTTTCTCGAAATTTTATATATATATTTTTTAAATGTGGTTTTTTTTCAAAATGTATTATTGGTACAAAAAGAGCAATTAAAATGAATCCTTTGGCCAGAAATTGGTTACTTATTTTAGCAAAATATTTAAAAGATGTGGTCAGAAGTAATTTTCCCTCTTTTTTTGAGAATGACCCATATAATAATATCTAACAAGAAGTGAACTAAATATACTTACCTTTAAATATTGGTATCAGGTCGCTGAGGCTCCATTCATTTAATATTCATTTCAATTAAATTTATTCATACACTTATTAATTAAATCACAAAGAATTTCTAACAGAAAGTAAAACGCAACCCTAACGATACGATGCAAACATGTTACAGAAAATGGACAATAGGATGAACACGTGCTAATGCTAATTTGCCAGATTCTCTATAAATGCGTTGTGTCTCTAATTTCCAAATAATAAGTATCACATCTTAACATGTGCCAGTCATATATCTACCTTATCAGTGCATGGATTGCATTTTAAAATAAGTTTCAGCTGGAACACCGCGCAGTGAATTTATACTAGCTAATCTTTTCTGAAGTACATAGGTTTTTGATTCGAATTGTTTTATTTTTGTTCTGAAATTTAAATGCTTTGAATCGAATCCTTTTATAACATTGAATCAAGTACGCATAATAGTGGGTTTTAAGAGCATATCTTACTTATAATAAATGTAAGAACTTACTTGGATTAATTCACAATTCTATACTCGAATGAAATAATTTATTCTCAGATTAATTATTATTACTCTTAAAATACAAGATTATGCCTATACTTCAATCAACATTTATTTTCTTATTGTATCGAGAAATATTATTTGAAGCAAACTCTGCTTTATTTCAAACAAATGTAATCTTTTCTTGAATGTAGATGATAATTTTTTTCTGTGTCGGAACTCCAAAAAGAAAAAATCCGTCAAAAACTCTAGATCGAAAAAATCATGATTCCTGTAGATACTTCCTTCTGTATACTGACAGACAAGTAAAAAATAGATACAAACATGAAATTAGTCAATTTTAGCCAAAATTCGCCGAAATTTTTGTTTTTGAGATTTTGAAAGTGTATGTTTAAAAGAAAATGGTTATTTTGAAATTTAAATTTTTAAAATAAATTAATAAATAAATAAATAAGTTAGAACAATTAGAAATTTATTATTGTCATATTGATACAAGGTTGAGTT
This sequence comes from Psylliodes chrysocephalus, assembly GCA_927349885.1. Lineage (NCBI taxonomy): Eukaryota > Metazoa > Arthropoda > Insecta > Coleoptera > Chrysomelidae > Psylliodes > Psylliodes chrysocephalus. The sequence goes on from OV651821.1 coordinate 59,677,380, forward strand.
CGGGGTTGAGTTAATAAATAATAAAAATGATATTTAAAACTTAAAATTATTATGTATGTAAACAAATTTATAAACATAAAAAAAGGTAGGTCGTTTTAGCATATTATTTTTGTTATACTAACATCAAATTTATTGACAGTAACCTTAGAAACTAGAAATTGTTCATTATAAACACACTTCAACTAGAAATAATGAATAAATAACTATCGAACGAGCCTTTTTGATACATTTTGAACCTCAAAGACGTTCTAAATCTCTTCTAAAAACTAGGGTCAAATAATGTTTACTTTTAACTTAAAAAGAAACAGTCCACTTCGAAGACAACGTTGCCGAAATTTTTTATATAATTTATTCTTAAAAAATAAAGATTCACACAATCGAATCTCTTGATCGGATCGCAAAATCGCAAAATACCCCCAGAGGACATTTACCTCCGGTAATAATGATTATCTAATTACAAGATTCAGCTAAATTAAGGAAACATGAGGTTATTATTTTTGTTTAATTCCTGCACTATTATTTTAAATAAATCACATTTAATTTTGGAATACTTTTTGCAAAAGAAAAAAATATCTTCTTGCGGGTGCGGTAACAGGCCATTTCCGGCCATATTCCAGCACGTGAGAAAAATTAACCGATCTGATATGTTTTATTTATAAATATGATTGATTTTCGACGAATTTATTTGGCAATGGTACTGCAAGTCAAGGATACCTCGATAACAAGAACTGTTTTTCTAAAAAAATATGGTTGACCCCGTTTATCGTGCCCCGATTTATATTCGGTTCAAAATAATCTATTTTTTAATTTTTTTTATTTAAATTGATTGATGCACAAAATGATCATAAAAATTTCCAATTTGATTTTGTTGTGGTAAGTACCTTATGTACGCAGATGATTTTAAAATATTAGCTATTAAAGTTAGTATATTTTTATGGTTAATATACCTAATAAGGATGATAAGTATAATAAAAATAAACATACCATGCTATAAAAAATGAAAATTTGTCACATTAGAAATAATTAAAAATTCTGTCAAATGAATAACTGTTTAAACTAGTTTCCAAACTATCATCACTCAAATCACACACAATAGGCTTTAACGATATAAATCAAAATGGTATTATTTTGTCATAAACATTTCATCAAAACATTGCACGAAATTTGAAACAATTGAATCATTGCCAACATTGTTTCTATATCAAAGCGTTTTAATTTTAAATTATGTCAGTAGATAAACTAAATTGCGCGCGTTAAGCCCGATTTATATTTTATTGTTGTTTAATAGGTTTGCTGGACTTATTTCCTATAAGCCGTTTAGCTTCTTTTTAAATCCAGGTTTGTTAGGGAAATTTGACAAATTTCACTATGATAATATTAATTAATAACATTTTAATACTAATTAATACTTTTTCGAGGTTATGTGCTGTGACAAGTCCATTTTTATCAATTGAAGCAGCATTGTCAAATTTTCTTACATGAAAAAATCTCGGAAAATTAATAATTAGTCCATTTTAATCCAAAATCCTTTTGGTATTTTAACGACAAAATGATAATTTTCTGTATACAATTTAGCTGTAGGAAAAATTACAATTTCTCAATTTTGACATATACAGTGACATTTTTTATAATCGCAGCAAGTGCCAAAATGATCTACTTCACGCAACCAGTTGCATAATGTTGAACATTATGAAACTGGTTTAGAAAACTTCATTACGTTTCCAGTTGCGGAAAGAAAACAAACAAAAACAGGTTGACTTATAAAAATAGAATTTTTTTAAACTTACAACCTAGTAAAAATGATGTTTTGGTCCATATTTTCCAGTCCAATTCAGCACAAAATAATGAAAACACGACAAAATAACCCACTTTTTTGAAAACTAAATAACTTTAATAAAGAATATAAACACACTGCAAGTTTTTGAAAATAAATAGGTTCTAATCGTGGTTCCAATTGATAATAAAAGGATGCATTTGCAACTAACAATACTAGAAAATAATATTGGTTGCCTAAATGTGAGTAACCATAACACAATTATAGTCAAATTTTAGACAAAATTAGAAAAAAATATTGTATGTAACATGTTTCGAAATGCCGTTTTATGTAACTCGTTCATGTTGTGGGACCTCGCTATGCTAGTCCCGCAAATATTCACTCGTTACATAAAATAAGACATTTCGTAACTGGTTTCATAAATAGCTATTAAAATTAGTTATTTTGTCTTAATTAACTAACATATTTTGTTTAAATTTGTAGTTTCGTTAGTGGGTCGTAGAAAAAATATACTGTACAACTCGAGGGGATTGTCCGTATCGTATTCATACGATTGCGTCTTCCTGCGATATTGTTTGTTACACAAACTACTATTTTCCGCACCTACATGGATATTAGTTATACTAGACTACAAAACGAAAAAGTATGCCATTGTGTTCAACTTAACGAATATATTTCATATCCATTCTATCTTTTAAGAACACTGCACAAATATGAAATCCACCAATCACAGTTCATATTTTTAAAATAAGTGACAGTTGTCAAACTAATTGTGAGTATATTTTTTAGTTATTGAGAAGAAATAATATACATTGAATTGAGTTATTTTTGTGTAGAATCGATAAATAATAGCATTTCTGTTTTCATTTCATCTATATTTACAAATAAATCATATATTTTATTAAAACAATATGAAATCAATTTGATTACGTATTAAAACTAAAAGGTTAAGTGTAGCGATGGAGCTGAGACTACTGCATTTGGCTGTCATGCGAGTCCCGCGTTCACTTCTAGGATTGGAGACTAATTAAATTAAATTTTTTTTTTCAAGTTTATTTTATGAATTAGTAAAAGTCATAAATGATTTTTTAATTCGTTATTTTATCTTATTAACCTAAAATAATTTTGAAAATTTTTAAATTTTTCTTAGTGTGTCGTAAAAAAATATACTTTACAACTCAAGTGGGATTGTCCGTAATACACTCAGACGACTGAGCACTCCGCCTACGGCGTCGTGCTCAAACTTCGTCTTCTTGCGATATGGCCATCATATCCACTATTGTTTCACAAACTACTATTTTTTGTAGCAAGGTGAAACACTGACTGTAATTTTGTAAAAAAAAATGAACATAAGTTAAGTATTAATTGTAATATTTGAGTTACAAATTTTTTTGTTGGCTTCGCACAATTATTCTTATAAAGATTATTTTAAAAAGCTAGGATTATCCTGCTTCTACAGCTATCTAGAATAATTCAGTTTCAAATCATTAGGTTCCGCATTCACCTACTTTGAAAAACTCTAATATGCTGAAATGTTTTACTTTAAATACCTAATGTAAATAGTCATACTTTAAAATATAAAGTATTTTTTAACCCAAAGCCCAAAATTTTTGTTGATAATATTCCGGTAAATGTTAGAATTAGATACAGATCAGTATTAACAACATGGTAAAATTTTGTTAACGCACGTTTTAGTAAAAGTTAGAAAAACCATTATAAAATGACTTCTTTTAAAGGAGACTTCAAATAAAAGCCTCCTTTGATTAAATACGCTTTTAGATTATGAAATTTTTTCTTAATTGTATGAGTTTGTAGATAGATAATCGAGTAAGTTGACATTTAAAATTAGTTTAGCTAAATTTTCAAAATTTTATGAATTACTTTATGAAACTAATATATTTCTGAATTTCTGAGGAACATTCACAGTTTAACTTCAACTTATTGATGTATCTATTTAATTTTTTGTAAAAAATTTTAGATTTGCTATTAGAAATTTCATTTAAAATAATGTCAGGTTTATCTATCTATCTAACAGTATTTGTTCTGTTTTAAATACAACTTACGAACACACTTTTAACTGTTTGCACTTTTTACCTTTAATAATTATCCTTGTGTTGGAAAACCAAACCGGCCACTAAATTAGGCGACTTTACCGAATTTTTGTTACGGCGATCGCACAACAACTGAAACAAGGGAATAAAATTCAATACAAAATGCACCATTTTTCGCATGGGCCTCGTGTCAATTTATCTTCATTAATATTTTCGTTAATTGTTGTTAATAAAAATGTTTATTACTTCATTTATGAGGATGTCCATTTCAAACTAATTAAATTCATTCGAATGCCTTGAAAATTACTGAATGAGCTTAAATATTTTTTAAAATAGTAATTAAGGTATACTGGGAGCCCGACAATTTTTAAGTGAAACCTCTTACCAGTTTTGATCAAAATTGGCGGAAATAACTCAAGACCGTATAATAGGAGTCTTTAAGGGACACTGCGGCTTAAGAAGACACTTAAATATGTTACGAATATCTGACAATTCCCACAATTCCCAAGGTAGAAGTTAATGGTAAAACTCCTATTCACTCCTAGCGTAAGCCCCAAGGTAAAATTATTTATTTTTTTTTGTAACATGGGAATGCGAAAGTTTAGTGCACTTCAATAATGTTAGACAAAAAGGAAAATAATTCCAAACAGAAATGTGACCAAAACGTAAAATAAATGAAAACGATAATTTATCTAAGCTAAGTGTCACAAAAGAAAACGAGTGACCGATCGGTAAAGTATTTTACCCAGAACTTCCCTCGATACAGAAATGGTAAAAACAGGGAACGCCTAAACTCTTAAATTTTATTAATTTAAAATTAAAACCACCGAACCAAAACCCCTTTTTTACTTTTATCCCTAAATCGATCTTCCTTTTGATCCCACCCGAAATCTCACTTCGCGTCCGCTCGGTATTCTTCGTCACGTTCACCGTTATTGAATAATAATAATTGGTTGCTTTAAAAATGGTCCAGTTACACAAACCAAAAGGACGCTTTTTATTATTTGCATTCAAGGGGGACCTTTTTTGATTAATTACGATTCCTTTCAACGCTATTTTGAATTTTTAAACACTTATTTAGCAGCTGTTATCTTCGACTTCTAAAATTCTCAGATACCAATTTTAGTCGAAATCAGCTGACTTTTCAAAAATATTTTTTTGTAAAAAAACTGCTCACACTGTATATAACTTACCGAAAGTATAACTGGTTTTGAGCCAGAAAGGAACCTTATCTGCATACAAAATTTTTCTATAAAGCCGTTTTGGAGACATATAGACCGACGGAATGGGGAAACATGTATTTCGTAATCTGGGGACTCTGAAAAGTGAAAATCTGAAAAAAAATCTCGGAAGGTGACTTCTTCGCGATTAGAATATTTCCCTCTTATCGAGGGAAGTAAAAACTACTCCTTTGGCCAATATCGCAACAGGCATTGTTTTATGTCCGAAGAAAAACAGCAGAGATATAAATTTAATTTCAACACTATATATTTGATTTTTCTTACTAAGGAGAATGTCATTATTGGACCGGTTTAGTCCTTATTAGGGCTCATCAGCAAGAAATAGACATTGAAGGGTGGACGGCCCAAACTGACTTGAAATTCGGATTCAGCGGGTCAAAATACATGCCTGTAGGTAGGTCGTGTCTGATGTACAAACAACTTTTTTTTGTGTCGGTGTTATTAATGTATCCTTACCATATCAGGCAGGTACAAGAACTTTTACCTGTGGATCCTGCAATGCGTATAATTTTATTCAAAATGGGGCAGTCCAAAATCAGAAGTTCCATAAACAAATTCTTTTTACTGACTAAGCTTCTTTTACTTGACATGACGTACATAACGCACACGTTTACGCTGACAAAAGAAAATAATCCATTTTCAACCTACGTTCAAAATTAATATCTGAGCTGAAATTATTGACAGTTTTATTTTGAATCTGTCGTAATCCAATATTGTTTAAATGGGAAAAATTATTTAAATGTCTTACAACAAACGTTACTTTGGGATGTGTCACTATTATTTCGTCATTACGTGTGGTTTATGCGCGATAGTGCCTACCCCATTTTACAGAAAATATTAGACAACATTTAACAAATGTATTTTCTGAACGATGCATAGAAAGAGAAAATGATGCTCCTATAAGATGGCCTGTAAGATCACTGGTCTTGACACCTTTTTCTGTGGGGTGTATTAAAATATCCAGTTAGGTTAGGTTGAAAATTAGTGGGATGATCTCATCGCCTTGCACTTCGACCCAGATGGGTCTATTGTGGCTCATGACTAACTTATAGTTCACCGTACAAGCCACACCTTTTGATAAAGGTCATGGTTGAATTGGGTGAGACTTCTTTAAAGTCGGTAGGCTTCAGTCGGGTAAATCCGAAGATCTGGAACCTGGTTCTTTCCAGAGCGGAGCAGGTACATTAAATGTGCTCTGCAGAATCGTCCTCCACGCTGTAGAATCGACAGTCCAATGTTCATTGCAGACCTATCCTTTTCATGTGGTTGCGCAGACGGCAGTGCCCTGTCATCAGTCCAGTGAAAATGCCTAGATCTTTCCTATTCCATTCTCGAATCTAAGCAGAGGCGTTCATAGAAGGGTTGGTTATAAACGTCTTCGAATGAGTTAGCCCTAGGGTATCTCTTCAGTTCGTAAGTGTTGCACCCTCCGTCCATTTTGAGATAATTCCTTTGGCAGTGCTTTTTGCAATGCGCAGGAATGGTTCTGGACCTATGAACACAGATTCGGTTCCTCTTTTAGCAAGGCTTTTTCGTTGCCCTCCACACCACTGTGTCCCGGAACCCAGATCAAAGTAACTTTGTTCCGGGCACCGAGGCATTCTAGGGTATTTATACAGTTCCAAACCAGCTTTGAGTCAACTCGATTGGATCTCAGGGCCTTTAGGGCTGCCTGGCTATCTGAAAAAATCTTTATATTCTTGTTTGCGGGGAGAAAATTGATCAACTCTCTCGCTCCCAATTCTATAGCAATTATTTCTGCTTGGAAGCTCGTGGCCAGAGAGCCTAGGTTTATTGATATGTCAACTCTAGGCATCTGGCCGAAAACTCCCGCTCCTACTCCTTTTTCAGTTTTTGGTAAATCCAGAAGATCAGTTGAGGACTGATCCCCTATGCTTTGCCGCATATCCTTATAAGGGTCCAGAGGGATAATCTGGCTTTGTTGATGGTTTTATCTGATTGGGGATTTCAGGTGAGTTTCTTATCTAGGGTGATTCCCAGATATTTCACCTACTCCGCAAAAGGAATGGCTTCCCCAGCCAAAGTAGGTTGTCGAAGCTTATCGAGCTTTCTTCTCTTGGTGAAGGGGACAATATCAGTTTTGCGGGGGTTAACAGACATCTGCTCCTTCTCGCACCATCTGTTGATCGTATTAAGGGCTTGTTGAAGGATGTTGGAGATCACCTCTTTGAACTTTCCCCTAATTATGATAACTAGATCGTCCGCATAGCATTGGAAATCCACCCCCTATCGGGAGAGATCGTCTAGCAGGTTATCCACCAGAATAGTCCACAGTAGGGGTGAAAGTATGCCGCCTTGTGGACATCCTCTGGCAGGCCTAAAAGTGACAGTCTCTCCTTGCAATGATGAAGTGATGTTCCGGTTTGCCAGCATGCTTTTGATCCAATTACAAGTTAGTTTGTCGATTCCTCTTCTTTTAATAGAAGAGAACAAATACTGAGGAAGGGCGTTGTTGAACGCACCTAGCGCAATCTCCCCGTGATTTAGGGAATGGCCGATTTGCCTATTTAGTAGGCATATTGGGAGGAGTTTAATGAGTTTGCCCGAAGGCCTTCTTCTCTAATATGCCTATCTAGAATCATCTCTAGTGTTTTTAGAAGAAAGGATGATAGGCAGATTGGACGATAAGAGTTTGGTAGGGAGGTATCTACTCTACCAGCCTTGTGTATATACACTACTTTCGCCAACGTCCATCCTAGTGGGATATAGCTCCACGCCAGGCTTGCTCTAAACAACCTCACAAGGAGGGGTAGCAGGAGTTCCTGTCCTTTATGTAAAAGGGCGGGGAAAATGCCATCGTCTCCGGGTGATTTGAAGAGGGAGAATTAATTCATCGCCCATTTCACGGCGTTTGGAGAGACAATTTGTGCAACAAAGTTCCAGTCCTCCTTTTTGGGTCGTGTAATCGATTCCGTTAAAGGAAGGGGTACATGTTGCCTGTCCTCCAGGATTCGACTGTCTGGGAAGTGTTTCTGTAAAAGAATCTCTAAAGTTTCCTTAGCAGAGTCCGTGTTGGTGCAGACAACATTTAACAAATGTATTTTCTGAACGATGAATAGGAAGAGAAAATGATGCTCCTATAAGTTGGCCTGCAAGATCACTGGTCTTGACACCTTTTTCTGTGGGGTGTATTAAAATATTCAGTTAATAATATGCAAGATTTACAAAACAGAATTATAGCTGGAGCTAATGTTTTAAGAAACAAGGCAAATATCGCGATTTAACTTTTTAAGAAGAATATACATGTATTCATGAAAATGGTAGTCATTTTAAACATAGCTACATTATGATTTGTTGCAGTTTATTTACTTATGCAATTATCCACCTCATTAATTTTAATTTTCAAGTCTACCTAAAAGGATACATCTTGGCGATATTAAATAAGAGTAACTTTTTTGAATAAAACCACCATAGTTTTCTAAGTCCGTTGCCCTCTCACTAATGAGACATTTTAATCGCAATTGAAAAATTGTTTTTGTTGCTTTTAATTGGTCATAAAACATCTAGATTTTGTACCAAGTTTGATCCCTTAAAATATAAAAAAGTACGTATTAAAAAAAGATATGAAATAATTCTAACAACATCCTCCCTGAGTATAACACTTATTTCGTCTCAGATAACTTTTGATTAATGATGAGTGGCTTCTTACAAGTTACAAGTATTTTTAAAATGTCCCACCAGAGTGCTTTGGCCAAAGTGTTCTGGCATTGTTCATGTGTGTACTATTTTCTTTCTCACTTTCCTTTTAAACTTGCCCTGAGTCTGTCATCTTGATCGATAAAACAATAAATGATGAAACTCAACCTCCCTCGAATATCGTCAAATTTCACGTTTGTTTAAAATTATGAATCCCAATTGTATATTTAATAGTACACGATGAAAAAAAAAAAATTGCAGAAGAAATTTCTAAAATTTTACTTTTTTTTTCCTACAATAAATAGTATCTATAATAAAGGGATAGAGACAATTTTTTGTAGTAAATATTTTCAAATGCTTCTAGAAAATGTATTGTACATTTATTGTCTACAATTTATGGTATTACTGTTTAAATTTTTTTGTATAGTAAATTACTAGTATTTGTACAAAAGTTAGTAGTAGGAATTATAATTGAAATAAATTTGGATTTCTACAAACAATAGTAAACTATACTAAACATTGTCGTTTTCCTTCCTCTTGTTACAGTTTTTTGTTTGACAATTTAATTGCTATAATTATGAACAGTTTTGGAACTATAAATTATAGTAAAATTTACTACAAAAAGTTAAGTATGCGAGTATTTATACAAGTCTGTATTCTACTACAACATTGTAGTAAAATATTATAGTCACTTTTTTTTTCTTGTACCTAATATCCAATATATTAAATAAAATGTACTAGCGTTTCCGAAACCATGTTACCTAAAGAAGAAAATGTGTTAGTACAACCGTTCTTTAAATAATAACATCCCGTTGTAGTTATCGCTTTTATCAAGGGTTGATTAGATATTTTGATACATGGTAACTAAGAATGAATGATTTTAATTGATTTTCTATTGAAGTCAAAATGATCATGCTAATGTCGTAATAGTGATAATGTGATAAGTGATAATCATTCATAAATGTGTACGTATGTTTATATAATTTTAAATGAAGTAATTTAATTAAATTACATTTTGGATAACCAAAAGGTTACGCCGATGTTTGATGTTTTAGGTCAACGAAAATATTATCCTATTTAGACTGATTTAATTATATAAAACAATTTATTTAATGTCAGTATACATAATAGTTTTATTATTAGATATTTATTTAAAGTTTTTTACAATTTTATTTGCAGTTTATTAAATTTTGAGAACTCATTTTTATATTTACTTTATTTTTCTTAAATTTACAAAAACATAGAAACATCTCCAAGGCAGAGAATTTGCATCGCTACCCAATAAAGTAATAAGTTTTAAATTTTATTGAGCAAAACTTATTTGATTTAACTGTACACCGTAGAGTATACAAAATGAAATAATTTTTAATATTATTTCAAAATATAGGTTTGGAAAGTAATTTCGAGAATGCGTCCCAAAGTAACTAATCGATAGCAAACAAACAACACATATAATTGTCAGAAAAATTAGCTTTGTAATAGGTTTAAACATTCCCGTAAAACAAAAACGCATCTTTCTTATTGATAAAGATGAGGGTGAATAACTAAGTTCATCATAAGTCTTACACTTTGATGATGGATCTAAAACTTGAACAAGGTATTCCTCTGCTTTTTCAAGTATTTGTTTTGCAAACCAAAGTAAAAAATTTTCAGGCGATGATTTTAGTGCAGATGGTTTTTTCCATTCTTACTTGAGATTTGAGAACCTGTAAGTATGTAGGCAGGGCCGGCTCTAGGCAGGTGCAAAGTGTGCAGTTGCACAGGGTGCCAAATTCTAGGGACGCCAAAAAATTACATTTATCAATTTAAAATAAAACATTAGTTTTTTATTTGTCTAGTTGTTATAAGAACTTTTGGTCAAAGGAGACCTTTGTCAGAAGATGTTTTTTTATATTCGAGCCTATGTTGGGGACTATACCCTTTAATCAAAAACAAATACATACAAGATACAAAATAAAACTAAAAGAATTTACAAGTTGCACAAAAACTTAATATTTCTGTAGAAAACATGCGTGGGCAGGAGTACGATACCGGCGCAAGTATGAAAAGGGGAACAGTCAGGCGTCCAAAGAAAAATTCGAGACATTAACCCTCGCGCATTTTTTGTTTCATGTGGTAGCCATTCTTTAAATTTAGTAATTAATGACATGATTAAGTCCTCTTTAGAAGCTGCCAATTTCTTCAATACTGTATAAAAGATTTATTTATTTTTTCGCGTCCACATTTAGATGGTCAATTTTACTTCCATGTTGAGAGGTATAGAATTAAAACCACTTAGCGATACAAAATGAGAAAGCAGAATTGATGCCATAAAACCTTTGCGATACCAAATAGGTAAAATTTATGATGCTCTTTTTTCTATATATAATGATCCAAATATTGAGCTGTAATTAGAGATAACGCGTCAGGTTTACTTACGCAAATTAAACAGTTCAAACTTTTATGTTCTGTTGTTATTTGGTATATTCTTTTAAACGACGTCAACCCTGTAGTAAACTTATGCAGACAGAAGATTATGATATTCCTTCTGCCACTAAGGCTTTAAAGAATTTGCACAATTTAAGAGAAAATCAATTTGATCAACTGCTCGTGGATGCGGAAGAACTGTCGGCAGAATTTGATGTAGAAAAAATCTTTTGAAGCAACAGCTAGGCATAGAATACGTCGTCGAAAAAGAAACTTTAATTATGAAAAAGAAGATGAGCCTATCATACATCAAAAATAAAAGTATAAAATAGATAAAATAGAATTTTATTATGTTGTTCTAGATAGATGCTTTAAAGCAAGGAATTTAAATTGTTTTTATGACATTTACAACTTATCCAAAAGCTAGATACTAGCATACTGCAAAAAAACTTGAGAACGTCTTAACTGATCAAGATAATAGTTATATAAATGGCTGACGAACTGGTCATTGTATCTTCTTTTAAACGAAAAAAAAAAAGAACTTCCAAAAAGTATTTCAATCTATAACAAAATTGAATTTTGCTCCCAATTTAAGTATAGCCATCCGGATCCTTTTAACGCTTTCAGTAACTGTCGCTACAGGAGAAAGGAGTTTCTCAAAATTAAAACGGATTAAAACTTACCTACGTACCATAATCACACAAAATCGACTTTGTTGTCTTGCTATTATTGCAATCGAACACGAGATATGTGAGAAAACCGATATTACAGAAATCATAAGACAGTTTGATAAAAATTAAAATTTAAACTCTCTGCATCTCGGAAACTTAACCTCTCTGTATCTCGGAAACTAAGCATATTTCAACATAGGTTTTAACAAAATAACTTCGTCAAAATATTTCGCACTTATTTACTAACACCCTGCATACAAAATAAAATCGGTGTTTAGCCATTTTGGAAAATGACATCTAAGAAAACACCTGGTTCAGAATAAAGTGAAGTCTACCCAACTTTTACTGACTCTATTTCACTCGATTCTGTTGGTTAGATTAATCAGTACCAGAATTTTTACGGGATTCCAGTACAGAGTCTGTATTATTATGGATTTGTAAGGAATTTGAAAAAAACAATATGGAATATGTAATTTTATGTAGTTGTCAAAAAATATATAATTTATTTTTAATTAAATCGAGGTTTTCTTTAATGTATATATAAAATTTTATTCCTTACATTATCTCGTCATTGACGGTATAACATTTCTTTTTTAGTCATAAACAAGACTTACATTTTAAACTACAACTTATTCATTATCATTGGAAAAACCTTGCAAAAGAAGTAATGAAAAAAAAAAAAAATTAAATATTAAATACGATAATCCTGCTTTGACATTATAGTCATACAGCCACCTAGATGGTTGGGTTAATGTTATCTTATGACCACCAATTAACAAAAAATATTCTTAAATTTGATCAAGATTTCTCAGTATGAAGTAAGCAGTTGAGAAATTCTAATAATAATATTTTTTTTTATTTAAATGATGCCATAGAACTCGTCCTTTAATTTCGGCCTTTGTTTTAGGCAAGACCTCCCAAATAATTAGATGTTTCTAGTGTTATCCACTTTTTTTGCTGGTGTTGCTGATGTCTTTTGGACTTCCGATTTTTTGGAATACAAAGTTTTTGAGAAACTGAAGCTTTCTAAAGTTACCGAAATTTTTGGTTTCTAATTAACTGAATCAGATTTTTTTTCTAAGTTCCTTTTCAGTTTCTAGAATAACTAAAAGATATTTCCATTTTGATTATACAAAATATTCTGCCACTTACGGCGATTGGGCCAATATTTTTTTTTCTGAAACATAATTATTATTTTTGTTTTGTTTTAAATATACTGGTTCATAAGTAGACTCTATTACTTTAACCTTTGATATTTAAAATAATTAGATTTCAATTAACGTTTTTTTGTCAACTCAACATTTTATCGATACATTATTTAATACTCGTCTACGATTACCTTTATTTATAGATAAATATTGTATATATTCAATTTACTTTTAAAACTTACGTGTTTTTTAGCCGGTTAATTGCAAATCCAATGCCGCTTAAATAGTTTCAAAATTCACCAAACAGAAGATAAAGCGACCGAGCGCGACTAAATTGGAATCAAAACTGTAAACTTCCAAACTCGTAAATTAATAAATAATAAAGATAAATCGAGCAACATGAGTGATAACCTTTATTGACAGATCATTTTGCTCTTGGATTTTTCTTATTGTACCGTATGTGTGCGATCTGAATATTCGCATGTTATGTTATGCATGGGGTGTTAAAAGATACCTCTCTGTCTCAACGTCTATAACGACCCTTCCAATCCTATCTTCCCTAGGAAGTGTAGCTTTTGGAGTGCCTTCAAACTGGTCCTTTTCTGTTTGGTATGCTCCCAATTATAATGCCTTAGGAATCTGTAGTGCTACACATTCAGACCGATTGTGAATGTAGGTTTAGTCTTCCTGCTCACATATTCTGCACTCACTACATAGAAAAATATAAAGAGTCTGTCAACGAAAGAGTTATATATAATTTTAGAAATTTCAAGTTAAAAAGTGAATTTGTTGTTCACCGTTTATTTAAGTAATATAGTGGGTGAACAATAAATAGATTTTATATGAAATTTTCACAAGATAAAAAATTATATTATGTCAGATAATTTGGTTCTCAAAATTGAACGATTTGGATGGTGATGATCATATACCGTCAGATATTGACAAATTTTACTGACTGATTTTCTCTTTCCCGGGATTTTAATTTCTGAAAATTATGTGTTAAGCACAAAAAATGAAAATTTAGCGACCGGACGTGTACTAGGCATATAGAAAATTCATTTTCCTTCTGTATAAAAAATATGTTTTTCTCGTTTACGGGATTTTAACACTTTAACATATATAATAGTGAAAACCCAAGCTGTAAGTTTTGTACGTACTTAAAGGGTTTAAATAAGGGCACGATCTTGTAAAAGAATACTCGGTTGCTGATGCATTTTCTCGCTTATGACAATCGACAGAATGAAATTTAATATCCTTAGGAACCCGAAAAAATTTTTTTATAAGCCGGTCAGCTGTTGAGGTAAATTTTCTGATAGGAAAATTTATTTCTCGTTTATGGCATTTGAACCATATGATTTTGATGGATAAATATAAAAAAATTCTCATAAGCTTTGCATGTATGTACCTTAAAAAAAGCATATTGTAATGGTCTAAGATCTGAAGTAAGGTCTACCTTCACCCATATGTTTAATGGATGACAGTTTCTTTTTATTAAATAAAATATGTTTTTAAATATACTGCAAATGGGTTGCCTAAGAAAATGATGTTTCTCTCTTTATCCATTTGTGAGTTATCTTCAAAATTCGAAATTTCCACTTTTCCTCAAATCTTTCGAATTGGGTCCATTTTCGGAAAATCATGTATATAGACAAAATAATAGAGAATAGCATCGTAAGCACTTTTTATCATGATTCCTATACTTTCCCTATCTGAACACAGAAAGAAAAATAAAAAGTGACATTTTATTTCATAAAAAAAAACTTTTATCCATTAAACAGATGGGTGAAGGTTGACCTTACTTACGGATCCTGGACTATAAAGTTGTAGGAAAATTTTATAATTTTTTTGGTTGATGGGAATTGGCATGTAGAAAGAAAAATTTATTTATGGACAAAAAAATACCATAAGTCAGAAACATGATATCGATGTTTTATATAAATACATACAACTATTTAATAGCTATTTGTATTACTAGGGAGGAAAGTGCCACTTTTCCTCCCGCAGGATAAAGTTTACTGCCTGACGCGAAGCGGAGGGCAGTTAACATCCAAGGGAGGAAAAGGCACTTTACTCCCAAGTAATACATATGATTTTTCCACCTCCCTTAAATAACAAGTCATTTTTAAATAATTTATTTATGAAACTAACAAACAAAATTTATTAAAGAACTAAAATTAAGAAGTAGGTACAGTATAAATTATAGGCACGTTATTTTCATTCTTGCATCCTACATATTTTTAATTTGTGGTAGAGTAATTATTTATACTAATGTTAAACGTGCAGTTTTGAGCAGTGATTATTTGAATACCACTAGAAGTGAGAGTTGGAGCCAATGCAGTTTTAGTGATATTTTCACAAACATTATACAGCTCGTATCCTTCGGAAGTACTTGTACTTGGCTGATTACAATCAATTTCATTAACTTCAGTGACTCCTATAATTTGATTCGAAATTTTTCTCTTTTTTTGCAAGAGATTGCTCCACATACCCTTCAGCGATATTCGTAGACTTCCAACCTCCGTGTTGCTTTAAAGCAAAAATGTCTCCTCCAGAGTTTGCAAGTAAACTTGCCGAGGTTCTTCTGAAAGTATGCCCGGTATAATTTATGGCATTAGGCAGTTTTAAAAATTCTGCAATTTTTTAGGAATTTTAGCAATAGTCTTTTTCCAACCATTTGGTTGATACATTTTCCTGCTCTATAGCAGACAAATAAACGAGTCTGATCTGTTTTAGGGCGTAGCGATACATATTGTCTATAAATGTCAATATAATTAGGGCCATTCCATGGTGAAGCATTGATTACAAACGTTCTCTTTATATTTGTTTTATAATCTGGTATATTTACTATTAAAATTGTTGTAGCTCTATTATAATATTTGCCGTTTAACTTTTATTTTTTAAATATATTTACTTCTTTAAAATATCTTACCTTCATTAATAAATAATTATCATCGGGGGCTTCTAGTAAAAATTTATTTACTTCCTCTCTTGAAAAGGTTTTTGCTTTATTAGGTTTATATCCCTGGTTTTGTCTTTTCAAGAAAGTAATTAATTTTGGATATTTAATATCCACATTTTTTTTTATTTGAAGCATGGTACGTAGCATTGAATACTTGGACCACAATGTAGAGGCTTTTAATGTATTTGCTAATAGCGAAAAATACCCCAAAATAAGATTTTATGAGGAAGTACGAATATGCTTTTCTTCGGCCCATTGCTTGAAATGTAAATACTGTTTTTCGTATTTTTCTTTAGATTTTTGGGGTAATAGAAATTGAACTGTTGCATTAACCTGTTCCAAAATATCCGGTGGTGTATTATTTATATCTTCAAATTCGCTTGAATCACTCATTTTTTAAATATTATTTTATATTTTGTAGTATAGCGTAACACACTTTGAAACTGATCTGTCAATCGGCCATAGCATGCTATAATATTTCTGTCCTAAATTCGAAAATCGGATGAATCTATGAATTGAAGTCAAATTATTAATGTAAAAATCGTTAAATTAAAATAACAATTTACTGATTTTTACTATTTTGCAAAATACAGGGTGTTCTATAAATAAACGGTAAAATTTATACTTATATAATAGAATATAGTTTAGGTCGTCAATGCCCGTATAAGCTATTTCATTTATGACATACCATGACGTCACTTTTACTTTCCCTTCCTGCAATGAGGCAAGGAAATGTATACTTTGGATACAGGTAGGCGGAAAAAATGCTACTGCGAGAAAATTAAAAAAATTTGCTAATTTTTTCTTTTATGGAATTTGGCATATACATTGCAAATTTTATTCTTTGACCATATTAAAAAGGCATGATAATAATATTAAATACATATAATTTATTTATTTCAATATTTTTTTAGAGTGAAAAAAGTAAATTGTAATAAAAGTTGACAAATGAATTATTATTAAAGGATACATTTAATTTATTTATTATACATACAGGATGTTTCATTAAGAATGGGACACAGAACAACTGAAGATTTTCTGATGAAAAATAAGACGATTAAATGAAACATGCTTAGATAAAATAGTACTATTTTCCGAAATACAGGGTGTTAAAGTTGAAAATTCAAAAATTATTAATGGCTATAATTTTTTTATTTTTTAGTATAATTTTACTAAATTCGGTAAACATTGTTATTGTCATAAGATACACCTTTCAGCAAAAAATAAATTAAATAACTTTACCAGTGGCGTACAACACGGATAAGTAAACACTTTCATCCCCTCTAAATTTTAAGACACTGTCCAAAAACTTATTTGGACCATACTTTTACATTTTTTATTGTTTTTTAAATAAATCAGGTACTCCTTGTTGGGAACTCATAAAGTGATTGGTTTTCGAGATATTTACACTCAAAGGTGGATATTTATCATTTTAATTTAAATTTAAATTGTGTAATTTTGGATTTCTTTATAAATTTCCAACGAGAATACATGATTTATTTAAAATTCATAAAAAAATTCAAATTTATAGTCCAAATAAATGGTTAGAGGATAGCTTGAAATAAAAGGAATGAAGGTGTTACTTACCCATGCCGTACGCTACTGACAAAGTTTATTTAACGGATTTTTTGCTGATTTGTGTATCTTATGACACCAAAAACGTTTGTTCAGAACAATTTAAAAAAAAAAATCAAAATTACAAAATTAAAAAATAAATTAAAATGAAGAATATCCACCTGTGAGAGGGAATATCTCAAAAACCAATCACTTTATGAGTTCCCAACAAGGGCACATGAATTACTTAAAAAACAGCAACAAATATAAAAGTATAGTCCAAATAAGTTTTTGGACAATGGCGTAAAATTTAAAGGAGATTAAAGTGTTACTTATCCGTGTTGTACGTCACTGGTAAAGTTTATTTAACTGGTTGTTTTACTGATACGTGTATCTTATGAAACCAACAAAGTTTACTGAATTTAGTAAAATTATACTGAGAAATAACAATATTATGGCCATTTATATTTTTTTAATTTTCAACTTTTTTACCCTGTATAATAAATAATATAATATTATATCTAAGCATGTTTCGTTTAATCGCCTTATTTCTGAACAGAGAATCTTCAGTTGTTCTGTGTCCCTTTCTTAATGAAACACCCTGTATAACTGATAAAAAGAAAAAAATATTATTTAAGTATAAAGAATAATATTTTTATTCGTTGTCGCTCTTCATTCTTTCGCTAATTGATTCATCGTCTTCTCCTTCGTCATCATCGACGTCATTTTCGTCGTGGTAGTTATTGCCTGCGTCTGTCGTTTCGACAGCATCATTGTCCTCGACAGCTGCCACTGTCAAATGAAAAACATATGAAGCCGACTTCTAAAAATGATAACGCTATTCGCGATTCAAGCTTAGTGATTTTTTAGCCCTTGAAGAAGTGGAAAGACCTTTTTTAAGTAGCAAAATTTGAGTCTAGCAATATGCAATCATATTTTATATTTATTTAAAGATTTTTATAAAACCGATTTATTGTAGTGATTTTTTTTTAAATTTCAGTTCATTTATCAATTTCGTATTTAAATGGTTTTAAAATATGTTCATCATTTAGCAATATTAGCGTTTGTGTTTCCTGTTTATATTTTAATTCGTATTAATTATAATTCGAATTTTTTCTTACTTGTGAGCTTTAAATTTTTTTATTTCTTATAGTGTTTGTATTAAAAATGAAATTGGCGAAAAAGCCCGCAGCAAATTGCATTTTATGTAGAAGTCAAAATCAAAACTGAAGTTTTCATTATTTTCCAAACGTAAGTCGTAAAATTTTGTTTCTTACGACAAATGGATATCTACAAATTCACATTATTGAGCTTTTGCAAAATTTTGTCTAAATGTTAACTGCTTTCTGCATTGTGACAGTTTTATTAGCGTTTACATCTATAAAAAGTATTACACTATTCACTTAATAATATAAGAATATAATAAATTAGTCATAACTACATGATAATAGCTAATTTATGAAACCAGTTACGAAATGCCTTATTTTATGTAATGAGTGAATATTTGCGGGACGAGAGGAGCGAGAGAAGGATTAAGTTATTGAATCTAATTTCAGATGTAGATGCCTTAATTTTTTTCGATTTTACTCTTTGAATCTGATTCATGTACCCTTTGACGAAGCTGAAATCCATTCTAATTGATCCAAGATCAAGGTAAACGAATGAATTTTTAGAAACAGAATTGTAAAAACATGATGTTTTTGTTCGTAGAGTATGTTCAGCCATCCATCGATTTATATTTATATCTCCCCCATAGCTTTTACAATTTTGTTTTAAATCGTTCGACCTGTCTTAAATTTTAAATTTTTCTTAGCGTAATTTGGTATTTTGTCATGTGTAAAATACTCCTTTTTAGAATACAATTGCCAAACATGTCGTTGAAAGTCTTTTCTCTATATATATACATATTTATTTTTATTATAATCAATATTTAAAATCCTCCTACCTGAAATATATCGTTTAGATTAATTAATTTTACGTTTTTGGTGGTGATTTGTTTGTCGTGCGTCATATTCTTTTTTCTGGCAACATAGTTTAAGGCAGTTGTACACAAAAATACCGCCTAATGCTGAATACCAAAAGTTCAAGATTCTCAATGCTAAAAAAAACGTTATTTTTGTAAGAGACTGTACACAACACATGTAAGCTTATATTTACAGATACGTTATTATTTCAAGTAAAATCCATCCGACAACGTCGCAAATATGTGAATGGTGGGCTATCAAGTGCGTGTGTATGCCTATAGAAATTTGTGACTTCCTTATACTAATTTTTTGGTGTTCTAGTGTAATGTAAAAGTCCGTCACTATTTTAATTTTCTTTGTTATTCTAATTTAAACTATTAATGTGCATAATAATGAATTTGGATAATTTCTTAACCATACATTACGTTAATACTTACAAAGGGTTTGTTTTGGTTAAAACAGAACCGTCGATTCCACTTCTCAAATACACTGGATGAATTAAATTTTTAAAAACACGTCGTGAGGTTATAAATAACCTCTTAGCTGATCGAGTGTAATTTAGTAATTCTGAACTAGTTTCCGAAAAAAACAAAACAAGCCTAAAGTAATCTAACAGACATTTGAGTTACCGCGCTTTAAGCGTAGCGATTACAATGTTGCCAAGTTGTAATCATTGTACATATTTTAACCAAGACGGTCAAAAAATTCAGCATTTTTTTTTTTGAAAATTGTATAACTTCTTGATTTACATTACATTGGTTTTTAAAAAATATAGTAAGAACCGTCTTCGAGATACCTTGAAATAAATGCATTGCTTGTGTACATGACAGGCTTCAAGAGCGTTAATTATGCACATTTTGATTTTTAATAATGATGATGATGATGAAGAAGAAGAAGAAGAAGAAGAAGAAGAAGAAGAAGAAGAAGAAGAAGAAAAGATGAAGAAAAAAAACCGTTGCAGTGTCATTACAGATCAATTATGTTTGTCTTTCATAGCAGCCGTCCCGATTTAAAAAGAAACTAAATACTCTCTTAAGAAATAAATACTACTGTTTATACATTAATCAATGACCTAGAATGCAATCTTTTATTTACGCAAAGCGTAATAATGAGAAAAGAATTGCCGTTTTTAAAAATTGATAAGTACACAAGTATAATAATTATTTACAGTGTTGTTTGCATTGAATTCTTTGCCATCCCACACACACCGTACTTATTTCATGGTCAATTTTATTTAAATATATAATTGCTCGCATATTCCATCTCTGTCACACATATAAGCAAATACAAGTTCACATACAAATACAGGAGATGTTCAATAAGATTCTATTTCACCCAAATAATATTAAAGTCAATCTAAGCAGTCTAGTAAAAAAATAGCCACTATATGATTGTTAAGTTACTGTTAGGTACATGTGTATTCTCAATACATTAATAACAGTGATCCACAAAAATGTTTCTAAAGTAGGCCATGACCGACAAAGACAGAAATACGAATGTAGTCCTGAATGAAATCCAAACTGACACTTAAAGACGAATTGTACTCTCCGATATGCGTGAATTTTTTCAAGGCCTACTTTAGTAATATTTTTGTGGATTACTTCATATTAAATAACGAGATTACGCAAAATATTAAGGT
This sequence comes from Psylliodes chrysocephalus, assembly GCA_927349885.1. Lineage (NCBI taxonomy): Eukaryota > Metazoa > Arthropoda > Insecta > Coleoptera > Chrysomelidae > Psylliodes > Psylliodes chrysocephalus. Next base: position 59,698,444 of record OV651821.1, read on the forward strand.
GATTATAATATTTATCGGTGTTCCAATATTAATCAAAATTAAAGCAAACGTCAATCTGGAATTCGCAATACACTAGGGTCGACAGCGTCCCAGGGGCGGCAGATTTCAGAGGCAGCTCACTTGATTTCAGAGGATAAAAGTCCAACAAGTTCACTGGTTTTGTCATGGTTTTTTATACTAATACGTTAAATCCCTATAAAAACACATTCCTATCGAAAATTATTAATCCTAGGTACCTACTGTTATTGTACCTATTTTATCTATATTACGATGATTTGGTTCAAGAATGTGCGTATTTTCCCAGTCACATTTTCTCTAATAAAACTGCAGTGCAGGATTAGTTGTATCAAACTCACTACTTAGTCTCTCAACGTTTTTGAGGAACCAATCTATGTCTAATGTTTACCCTGACTTGGATACATCTCTCCGCATCGTACTTTCCACTCCGGCTACAAATTGTTCTTGGGAAAGTAGCTTTTCATAATTAAAATGCGTAAAAAATTATCAAAGGTCTTCATTGTCTCAAAAAAAAAAATGAATTCTTTAGCTCTTCTCTACATGCATAAGCAGAGATAATGAACACCATAAACTATGATGATATTATAGATGATTTTTCTATTAAAAAGTCCTTTAAAAAATGTAATTCTTGTTTCTTTTTTACACTTTTTCTTAATGACTAATTCATTCGTTTAAGTTTAGTGCCTTCCTTACTGCAAATGGAAAATTATTATTTTAAAAAGGTACATGGGGCGGTGAAAATAAAGTGGCCTACACTCATAAAAAATATAAATCCGGCACTGGGTGAAGTATTGTCCCATGGTGTTTGCTGTATGTTGGACACAAGTAGTTCTATTTCTTCATCTAGCTGTGCTGTTGTTCTTAACTGAATTTAAAGATTCATTTTCTGTTCAAGGTCCAGTCTGTAGCTTTGCCAGTCTGTTCTTTTGTTTATTAGTCTAAGAGCACTTTCTTTTTGGATAATAGTGTCACTATGAGTGAGAAGAATGGGCGAATGATCTGAATGCATGCCTTAAGTTGGGTATTTTATTTCTATATGTGGGCCAATAAGTTGAATGCGACCAACATTTTAGCTGTCAAATCTTCTTTTAGGTTTTTACCCTTAGTTGTTAGTTTGGAGCATTGAAATCGCTTCCAATCTTAAATCTAGGTCCTTGACTGTTGAGGAAGTCTAGGTATTGTTCTTTTTTAAAAGTATGTCTTGGAGGACAAGTAACTATATTATCATAAGTTATAGATTTCGATACCTTTTTGCCAGACTAACATTTGTTTAAATAGCACTTACGGTAGTCTGGCAAAAAGGTATCGATTTTATCATTACTAAAGTAGCCTGAAATCCTTCAGTCCTGTATCCTGCTTCTTGATGATGCTCAATTGCTTCTCTAAATTATTACTGCGCTACCCCCTTTTGCTGCATTTTGTGGATGGATGGTATGATAAACATTATATCTCTTAAGGTAGTTCACTCGTAAAATGGCCTTTCTTAAGAATTCGATAAAATTGAAATATAAGGTTAATGAAAGGGTCTTTTATGTAACTAAAAAAAATTAAATTTTTTGATCGTCTGTGAAACGAGATATTAACAATCAAAATGTTCATAATTAACACTTTTGAAGCCTGTCATATACACAAGTAATGCATTTATTTCAAGATATCTCGAAAACGGTTCTTACCATATTTTTTAAAAACTAATGTAATGTAAATCAAGAAGTTATAAAATTTTCTAAATAGACGCTGAATTTTTTGACTAATGGAGAAACCGCCCCTGGTTAAATACAATAATCCATTACGTTGCAATGTTTACGAAGACTAAGTCAGAAGAGGCCATAAAAAACTCTTCGTCTAACATCAAAGCTCTTTAATTGAACGAAAAAACTCTTTTCTAGAAAATTAAGTTTATAATGTGTACCTGTTATTTTTTGGTTATAAAAATTTGTAGTAGTAGGGGAGCCCACTATTCTAAATGGGGATTTGCTCGTGTGTCGTGGAGACCTATTTGAAGATTAGATATTAAAAGAAAAAAGTTATATGATGTATACCCTTTCACTGATGTAGTGTATATGTCCCACGTCTCTCTGATAACGGAGGTATGTTAATCTGCCGGTTTGCATAAGAGGGTAGAAAAAAAAAAATGTATTCGAGTGCGTCAGATATTAAGAGGGGATATTAAGGGAACCCGAAAGATGCTCACATTCAAAAGACTGTCGATTTAGTCGGTACACGAAATTGCGGTGGATTTTTGAAAATGAAAAAACAAAACCGGCCATTTTGAAATATTCGAGCGCGTCAGATTATGACCTATAATATAACGACTATCTGGAGGGATTCTCTTAATCTGATGATTTAAAAAAAAATTATTCATAATTTTTTGTTAAACGGAATATTTTCAAATTAAACGTATAAATTGAATGCAATTAAAAAACGTTTTCCGCGAACTGATATTAAGTGACAGCTATATCGCTCGCAGAGCAGAAAACTTGACAGCTTTGTTGCTTGCCTAATTTAAATAAAATATACAATGAAAAGTAGCCCGTTTCCAGAGCTTATAACTTTTAAGCGCCTAATTGTAGAAACGTGCGGTTTTCGCCGATATGTGTTATTTTGCTATAGGTTTTGGTTTAGTGACACGGAAATTATGTATTACTACAGGGTGTTTTTTAAAAATCTGCTCTTTTAAATTCACCGGATCAAATTTATTTTGTAAAATACCATGTACAAATTATACTGTTTTGAAAAGTAGAAGAGTGTATCTTTCAGATGATCTAAACATATACAGGATGTTCCATTTGATAAAATTTGGTTACGGTGAATTTTAAAGAGGAGATTTTTAAAAAACACCCTGTATAGGTAATACATAAATTCTGTGTCACTGAAGCAAAACTTATAGCAAAATAACACATATCAGCAAAAACCGCACGTTTCTACGATTAGGTGTTTAAAAGTTATAGGCTCTGGAAATGTGCTACTTTTCATTGGGACACCCTGTATAATAATATTTCTTTTTAATAAATGATTTTAAAGTTATTTATGCGTAGTTTGATGTTTTTTGTTTTATTATCCAAGTTAACATTGACTTTGAATAGCAACTCCTTTTTTCATGAATAACATAGATATAGGCAACAAATTATACACTACTTACAACACATTTTTAGTTTTTATATCTATTTCTTAAAATAATGTGATCGTAGAAAAAATGTTGTGTGCCTATGTGCATTTTGAGCAAAAAGTTCGTTGCCTTAAGCGACAAAATGTCACTTTTCGCTCTTAATACACAAATAGCTATTTTCTAATTTTAATATATCATAGGTAAAAATAGTGAGTTTTGATTATGAAGACTAGAGATAAGGAGGCGAATCGGCATACTCAAAATACGGTCCCAACAAACTCACGCTAATTGAGCTTAAAAGTTTAACCGCATGGGCGCTGGTACTGCTAACGGTGTTCAAAATACATGGCTTATTATGGGAATTATACATAATTTTGTCAAAATAATAAAAATGAACTTGTTTATAACTAAATTGAAGCTCAGAACATACTGTTGTATTTATTTCTAAATAAGTCTTGCATGTTTTAATTGACAAATTATTGAATTTTATCTATATAAAATACAAATTAGGTAGGTATGACCATTAGCATAGCTATGGAAGGGCCAGGGGGGCCTGGCCCCCTCCTGATGTACCTACTTGTGCCCCTCCTGAAAGATTTAAATAAAAAACTGCGTATCAAAAAAAGTAGTAGGTCAGTTACTTATATTTATTATTTATTCAATTTAATTTTCAATAAATCTTAGCGATTTACAGATGGTAGGTCAATCCTACGACGGAGCTGCGGTGATGTCGGGTAATATAAATGGTCTCCAAGCAAATAGCTAGACAAATATCCAACTGCAATTTACACGCACTGCTTAGCTTATAGACTTAACTTGGCTGTGGTAGACTCAAAAATGTTCAATCAATATCGACATTTTTTTTGTACTTTGGAAGCAATTTACGAACATTTTTCAGATCCACAGAACCATACCAAATTCAAACAAATATTAAAAGACTTCAATATTGTCCCCAGAGAGTTGAAAAATCTGTCCGATACTCGTTGGGTGTGTCGGTTTACGACTTGCCACGCTGTTAAAACATGTTTCGAGGGAATTGTCAATGCTTTGGAAAACGAAGTTTATAATAAAAATGATAAACAGTCAATCACAGCAATCGGCATATTATCCCGCATTAAACAACCTTCATTCATAATTCATCTTTTTGTATTAGACGGGATACTAAATCTCTTAAATTTGTTATCAAAAAGCTTTCAGGAGGAAGATGCTACTCTGGGGAAAGCAATTAACGTTATTAAAAGCATAATTAATTCACTAGATGAAATAAGAAACGAAAAATACTCTACTTGACCTTCATCTAAAAATTTCAGACTTTGCTGAAAAATATCATCTATCATAGAAAATTCCCTCATCAAAACGATAAAACCAAGTCATTAGCCAGCTCGCTGATTTCGTCACTGAAACAACTATAGAACTAGGTTTGATAGACGCTCTAGAGCTAATATCGGAGTAATTGAGTATTGGAGGGCAAACATTTTCTACCGAATTATTGATACTGTAAAAGGGTTTCTAAACAAAAGGTTCTCATTAGAAAGTATGGTGCTTGCCAATTCTGTGGATAATTTTTTTCAGTTAGATTTTGAGGGTTCAGCGGAATTCATTGAGCAATACCGTGAAATTTTGAATATTAACACTTCTGTCTAAAGGGCAGAAATTACCGTTTTAAAAAAGTGCATTCTTCAATTTAAAGAAACTGTTGGTTATTATTCTATCAAAAAACACATAATAGAATCAGAAAAACATACCAAAAGTCTATCAACTTTTTAGAGTTGCCATTATTCTACCTATTTCAAGTGCGACGTGCGAGAGGTCGTTTTCTGCCATGAGGAGGATTTTTAATTGGTTGAGAACGACCATGACTCAAGACAGACATTTAGATTTGTCTTTGTTGTTCATAGAAAAAGATGTTGATATTGACTTGGACAGTGCTGTAGATTCTTTCAGTCAATAGCGTAGAAAACTTCTGTTGTAGATAATCAGTACTTTTAATATTATAATAATATAATAATAATACTCTCCCTAATTCACCCCCTTATGAGTGAATTTCAACCCCTGAAGTCGACTGAACGACTTGTGTAGGGGAAGGGACGGCTATTATTATTATTTGCCGTGGCGCTCCGGGGCGACTTAAGAATGATTGATGGTGCCATTTGACTTACAGGTGAGGAAAACCCGGAAAACCTCACCCACCATCATCGAGACGATAATGTATGGCGATTTTATAATCTGCATGTCATATCAATAGAAATTGAATTTTCTATTAATACGGCACACATCAAATCCTAAACCGAACCATGCAATTTAATTAAAAATCCACATGGTCTGGGATTCGAAGCCCAGCAGTCTCGGACTCATAAACTTGCCTATAAATGAATATAAGCGCGTTAGACCGCTACACCATCGACCCGATATTAATCGTAATGTTAATAAGTTGTTAAATGTATTAGTTATATTGAAATATTAAAACCACTATTCACTATTATAGCGTATCTTTTACCATTAATTGCACCGCAATTTAAAAAAATATATATATTTTAATTCAACGTACACCTGGGACCACGGCCCCCTGAAAACTGAGGCTAGCTACGCCGATGGGTATGACCAAATTCGAAAAGGTTTATTAAATTCTGAAATTTGAGTATAATTTTGTGGCAATTTTTTTTTAATTAAACCTATATATAGTTTTAAGAACAAAATAAAACACAGTTAACAAAATTTTTATTGTAATTCAAGCATAAAGGGAGATTTGGGAATGTAAATGGTATTACCTCATCTTTTAATTTTAGCTTTCCCCTTTTTATTTTGCTAACTACCGTCAGTAAAAATAGTCTCATAATACTTGAAAATATCTTCTAAAAGGTATAGAACAGCATCATCTCTAAAAAGTGCTTTATCATCACTAGGAAGCAGAGTTAAGCAGAGTTGACGGTGACCAAATCATATCTGGCAAAGATATATCAATAACAATGATAGTATTATTTCTGATGCAAACCAAGTAATTTTATCACAAAAATTAAGGCGAATTATCAAAACCACATGAATATCGAAATATATACTAACATGGTTAAAAGATATATTACAGAATATTAAAGAACCTTCTGTGATAGTGTTTGATAATGATTCATATCACGCTGAAGTAAAAAATTAAAAGACAAGTAGATCAAGATAATATTGGCAAATGGTTATAATAAAAGAAATATAATTTTCTTCATATATGCATCCAAATTAGTATTGATGAGGTCGTTTAAACAACGGTTATTCCCACAATAACGCCGTTTAGTCACTTGTGGTGCCATCTCATGGAGGTTTGTACAACTTCTTAAACCGCCCGCGTATTACCCTATATTATTTATTAGGCACAAACTTTATATATGGAGTTTTTCCATTTTGGTAGCGGTAATATATTCAACACATTTACTTTTATGGTCCAATAAATAATATCGTCTGGCATGCGAGATGATCTCGAGATTGACTGAAAAAATGTTAATGCAACATCTAGATCGGGTCTTGATAATTTCGGCCGTGACTACCCGAAAATAATTAATGTTTAGTCATTTTAATTTAAAATAGAGAAATTTCGAATGATTTCAAAGTAGAATAAGAAAAGCAAATTCTGAAACTGATGATCTATCACAGATTAATGATATCCATATATTTTTTTATAGAACACATGATTTTACAGTTTTTAAATTTTACCTGATAAATTATATTTATCTATAAAATAAATATTGTAAAATTTTGATTTATAAATTTCATTAAATTACAAAAAAAGTATTATAATGTAATTATATACATTCTTGATAATCTCGTTCTAATTAATAACTAAACACTATTCAAAGTATTCACCATTCACTACTTTGTTTCACCGTATAATTTTTTTTCCAAATTTCGTAATTAATCTGCAATTTCCGCTATTTTTTACCAACGGTACGTTTACACTTTCATTAGAAATGTGGTTGACACGGCTTTTTCATACTGTATCCGCATTTTCGTTAATATGACGGATAATTACCGCTTAACAACGTCAACACCCTATACACGGATCCGTCCTGAGAGATGCGCAGGTGAGAGAATGAAGATTACATTCCTGCGAGGTGTGCGATTCTGACGGTCTGGTCAAGTAGGCCTAGCCACATTCCACGGCCAAGTTGACCCTTCTACTTTACAAGATCCGTTCTTTGATCGAGTCCAGCGTTGCCGAAAGATTTTCGCCGATTTCCCCAATTGCCCTCCAGATTTTACTTCATATTTTGTGCTCTCTTACTCTTCTAGGAAACGGATGGATATACACAAAGCATTATTTGTGCTGTAGAACATATAATTTTACACATACTAGGATGATTTAATATATAGAGGAAATCAAAAATAGAGCAATATATTTTATTTTTGTTGATATAGTCTCCTCTAACATCAAAATGCTATTACATCAGGTTGGTCAAGATTCTCCAAATACAGATCTAACTTCTTCATTCTATTTAAATTTCTTTCCTTGCTCTAGCGATATTGGTTTGAGTAAAAAATTGATGGAATAACGTTTATGTGTCAGTACAGATTTTATAAATATTGTACACCACAGTATTATGGCCGGTTTGTAAACAAATGTGTAAAAGTATGCTATAGAAAATGCAAAAAATGTCTATAAAAAATTGGACCTATCTATGCAAGAATAATGTTTTCATATGAAACAATATTTAAATATTTCTAAAAAATATTTAACACCAAAACACGTAGCTACAGTTTGTTAGCAGGCATAACTGTGAACCTTTCCAATTCAGCTTTTATATTCCAAGTATTTTCTTGAGAAGTACACTGGTCATACTGCTTCATGTCTTTTTCGATTTAGAGATATTCTAATTTCTACACTTAGTGGATATAAAGTTACCGAGAATAAGTTAATATCGAACAAACCGCATTAAGCAGGCAGGGGCTGGCCTCAGGGAGGAGTATAATCACCCCTCCTTTGGTCAGTTCAAGTGGATGCATTTATAAAAAGGGTTAATATCTGTAGATTTCTACTGCCTAGGTCTAGGATATGCCGATTATCTGGCCATCATCGTAAGAGGCAAGTTTGCAGGCACAATATCGGAGCCCACACAAACCGCTTTAAATATTGTTGATGAGTGGAAGAACTAACAGTAAACCCTCACAAAACCACAATAGTCAATTTTACAAATTGAAAGGTGTTTACAGGTCACCAGTACTTAAGGGGTAGATATTCCGTTTATTCAAGAGGCGAAATACTGCTCCCAAAATATAGCTTACAAAAACAATAAATTATTAAAGTAAGTGTACCAGACAGGGAAGCGCGGATAGGAGATCCTCCTATTCACGCAGAAATCATCTGATATAAAGAAGGCTCCAAAACACATGAGGGATCAGGAGTAGGTGTATATGGTGCCAACTCAAAGACGAGAATCACTTACATTTGCATTTAAAATGGCGAAGCATTCGCGGCTCCCATCTCGCACTAACCTCTGTCATTCCAAGGCACACATAGTCCAATGTACTTCCACTTTAGATCCATTTGAGGGTCAGAACGTCCATATCCGTATTTGGACATTAAGTGTACGTCCGTTTATGATCATTAATTTGACAGCTCCGTATCGATACCCAGAGGACATCTTTTTTGGACTTAATTTCAAGTGGCAGACCTTCTAGTGGTTAAAAGCTTAGAACGACAATGAACTTGTCGTTAGTTCGATAAGTTCGATATCTGCTCAGGTCAAGTGATTTTTGATAAAAAAAAAGAAATGGTGTATAACGGGTTGCAAAAATAATAAATAAATAATTACTAATATAGTGTGTGGTGAGTTGAGGTTGTGTAAAACAAATGGGGATGGGGATATGGTCTCAGTGGAATATAATTCAGGAATGGACGTTTTTTAAATGTCCGATATTCAACGTCCAAATATAATCCAGAATTGGACGTCCACTGAATGGTCAATGTACCATTTTTATACTTCACTGGGCGTCCATTGGAAGTCGGAAGGCTAGAAAAAACTCATTTTAGGACGTCCAGACATCCAAAATTGTATGTCGATTGGACGTCAAATGTCTAGGCATTCGTGTAGGATTCTGGAAACCATGGTTTATAAAACTCATAATAATGCTGCTAATTATTATTATTAATAATATTAAATGGGGCCTTATTTTAACCATCAAAAACACCGTAAATCCAAAAAAATAGTATGAATAGGTATTTTTAATACCTTTTAAACGAGGTGTCACTTGATATAAAGTCCCATTTTTTATTATTGGTTTCAGTTGCCTGGTGAAGTCACCGATGTCTATTACGTCACCTGTTACCACTAGTAGAGAAGCTAACAATAGTTCATTTTCACCCTCCAAATTTCATCAGTCTAAGTAACACTGTTTAAAAGAAAATAGGGGGGAGGGGACTTTTGAGAAGCACTGTATAAATAGGCAGACAAAATAGTTCAGTACCATTTTCTCTTCTGTTTATGAACCCATTTTCTTTTTTAAATTTTTGTTTAGTAGCTATTTGCGAGCTTTAGTGTTATCAATAAAAAAAAATTGAAAATATATACAGAATGCCACATTAGTGCATAATCAATTTTTCAATTTGTTTTATAGTCACGCAAACAAGTTTTTAATAAAAGTTTTATGGATTTGAAAAATAACACATTTTAAAAATATTTCTGGGTATACAGGGTGTTGCATTTTGCCTGGCAAATAAAAATGTATGTTCTTTAAAAATTTCAATTTGTTTTATGGACACGTAAACAAGTTTCTAATAAAAGTTTTATGGACACGTAAACAAGTTTCTAATAAAAGTTTTATGGATTTGAAAAATAACACATTTTAAAAATATTTTTGGGTATACAGGGTGTTGCGTTTTGCCTGGCAAATAAAAATTTATGTTTTTTAAAAAGAACACCCTGTATTTTTAGAATGGTTTGATGAATTCAACCCTAGAATGTTTTAAAAAATATTACAGTGTTGCCAAGCAATTTTTTTTATATTAGAGAATGATGCAGACTCCAAATTAAATTATCATAATTTGGGTAGGTTTGCATTGATTTCAAAATTGTTTAATACACAGACTTACAATATACTAAGCTAACGAATAATGGTGATAGAACCGGTTTATTTTATACCTAATGTTTTGAAACATGTCTTAAATATGGCTAATTTTAAGTTCAATTTACTCAATTTTAAACTAAATAAAGCTGACTAATCGCACCTTTTAAAACTCGCCAACATATAGCTGGACAGGCTTTGCAAAAATATTGTACGATTCGCAAAATGGATGTTGGGTTAAATAATCCTGAAATCAGTACTGTAGGATATCCACGCTTGTACAATTTTCGAATAATTTTGAATCCAGCAAATTTCAACACAGCAGAAGCAACTAAACCAAACGAAACAAACTAAGTAAAAGCACAACAATTTTCACTAAACACTCAGGTGCTTTGGGCCATAGACCATACCCTTTAACTTTGGGCCAAAGTTATCTCTGTTCACGCCGTCCAGCGTCATGGCTACCATGTAAGTCATACGCAAGCGCACAAACCTTACAGTACAGTACTTTCAAAATAAATATAGTCCATTCGAGGCTACTATTTAACTATGGAGGGTAGAGAAAAGGAGGACAATCTCATATGGATCTTTATATTAAAAAGTGGCCACCAAAATGTATACAATTAAGATGGCGCTCGTGTAGCCAGGGGAGAAAATCCAATGCTATATAGTCATATAGATTGCTCATTCATAATTAAATCAGACAGGAAGCAGTAAATTGATACCTCCGTGCCATTTTAATATAAGAATTATTTATTGTTTATATTATTATTTTTCAATAAAATTTGACTATTGTCGTGTATTGTCAACATTTATCTACGATCACAGAACACTTACTCTTCTACGATCAGTCACTTTTCACGGTGTAGTTTTTAGTTTTTTATGGTTGAGCAATATTTATTACTATATACATCATTGATGTCATTGTGTGATCTGAATTATCGACTGTCGACGTCCCCTGGGCACAGAAGCGCCATCTTAATTGTATACATTTTGAGGGACACTTTTTGTATACAGAGATTGTTCTCCTTTCCTCTACCCTCCATATACAGGGTGATTCACATAAGAACCGACATAGAGCAGGGGCATATAGGGGGTCCCAAAATATGGCAATTTAACGCAACTTACCTCTATACCAAGTTGCTTCCCTAAGGAGTTATAGGCTTTGAAAGTGAAGTTATAAATTTTGAAAAAAATCAATATCTCCGTTATTCTTGAACTTAAAACAACCAAATTTGGTACACTTTATGGATGTATTTAGGGCGTTACTTGACAGTAACTAGAGTTTAATTGAAATTTGTAAAGGGGGTATACTGGGTGGCGCACCATTAATATTCAACAGAATTTTGTTAACCCTTGATGGATTTTAAAAATCTTTGCTTTGTTTTGTGGGCAATTCAATTCTTAAACTTTTCTTACTCTAGTAATTTTTCGAAAAAACTCATCATTTTCATCAAAAACTCGAATAACTTAAAACGCGCGTTCTAGGTGTGTTATTTAAAATCATCGAAAATTCAAAAGTTGGCTATGAAAATAAACGTCAAACTTGACAATGAAGCAAGTAAGTTGTTCAATTAAGTAATTGTTGTTTGAGTGTTTTTAAAATGAACGGGAAGTTTTCTTTTAACGAGCAAGTTGACATGCTGTTAGTGCTAGGTTTTTGTGAAGGAAACTGTAGAAGAAGTGTAGAAGAATATCGTAGAAGATTTCCTAACCGTATCATTCCCCATAGAGAAACATTTTCTAATGTTGAAAGACGAGCTAGAGAAACGGGCAAGTTTCTCAATAATACTCGAGAACGTGCTGTCGCACTCAGGCCACAAGTTGAGGTAGCCATTTTAAATGCTATTCAAGATGATCCACATATTAGTACTAGGAATTTATCTCGACAAATTGGTATATCGCAGAGTTCTGTGCATCGAGTTATCCGTCGCAATCTACTACACCCTTATCATGTACAAAAAGTCCAAGAACTTTTACCCGGAGATTTGGTTCAACGTGTCAATTTTTGTCAGTTTATTCTACACCAAGATAATAACTTCCAAAAGAAAATTCTTTTTACGGATGAGGCGACTTTCACTCGCAGAGGTATCACAAATCTCCATAACTATCATGAGTATTCTGACGTAAACCCACATGCAATAACTCCTCGGCATTTCCAACGTGAATTCAAAATTAATGTTTGGATGGGAATTATTGATCGATATTTAATTGGTCCTGTTGTTTTACCGAATCGGCTGAATGGTGAAAATTATTTAGAATTTCTACAAAACACCCTTCCGTATCTACTTGACGAGGTACCTTTACAACTAAGGTTGCAACATTGGCTTATGCACGATGGAGCACCGCCTTATTTTAGTATGAACGTAAGAAATTTTTTAAACCACCAGTATCCCAATAGATGGATAGGAAGAGGAAATAATTGCCCACAACGTTGGCCCCCAAGATCACCTGACCTGAACAAATGTGACTTCTTTCTGTGGGAAACGTTGAAAGAATTTGTGTATTCTTCGCCCGTTGCGTCTCAAGAAGAATTATGGAATCGCATTATTCATAAATGCACATCTATTAGGAATAATCAACAGTTATTAGATAGGGTGGATTTTAATTTTCGAAGAAGAATAAATTTATGCGTAAGAGAAAACGGCGATCATTTTGAACAATTTCTTTAATTTATCGATAAACAATTGTTTGTTCTGGTTGTTGTTTAAGTTTTTTGTGTTTATTTTGGTTAGTTGTTAATCCCAGTTTTTCACATTTCAGTATCTGTACTTACTTTAAGTTATTTTGTTACGTATCTAAATAATAATTTGCCAGCCAATTCCTACTGATCACATTAAATGACCTACTTTCTTGTTTGACGTTTATTTTCATAGCCAACTTTTGAATTTTCGCTGATTTTAAATAACACACCTAGAGCGCGCGTTTTAAGTTATTCGAGTTTTTGATGAAAATGATGAGTTTTTTCGAAAAATTACTAGAGTAAGAAAAGTTTAAGAATTGAATTGCCCACAAAACAAAGCAAAGATTTTTAAAATCCATCAAGGGTTAACAAAATTCTGTTGAATATTAATGGTGCGCCACCCAGTATACCCCCTTTACAAATTTCAATTAAACTCTAGTTACTGTCAAGTAACGCCCTAAATACATCCACAAAGTGTACCAAATTTGGTTGCTTTAAGTTCAAGAATAACGGAGATATTGTTTTTTTTTCAAAATTTATAACTTCACTTTCAAAGCCTATAACTCCTTAGGGAAGCAACTTGGTATAGAGGTAAGTTGCGTTAAATTGCCATATTTTGGGACCCCCTATATGCCCCTGCTCTATGTCGGTTCTTATGTGAATCACCCTGTATTTAACTAACGTTCCAGTAATAGTTACAGTTCAGTGGTACCAACACTTGTTTTTTTTTTAAATTAAATCCGATGTGACCACGTCAACAGAGCGACCTTGACGAGTATCGTCATCCAATGAATGTCGGCCATATTTAAACGATCTCCAAATAGTTGGGAAAAGGACAATTATCTCCGTATACAGCCAAGATTTCTTCAAGAATAATTTTTAGGTTTTCCTTGTTTTGTAAGTAATTTTATAACGATATTCGACTTTGTTTATTTTGATACGTGACAACACAAACTGACAGATAATATAACTAATATTACTGGGCAGTTTTTTTGTAATTTGTCACATACGTTACCAAGGCATATGTGATAAAAATTGCATTCATATAAAAAGTGCCTAGTCCGGAAGTATAAAGTGACTTCACGTACCTATAGTGTAATAATAATTGAATGTAACTTTTGTAATATTTTTGTCAGTTCGACGTACCTACAGTTCGACGTACCAAAAAAATATAATGAATTTTGAATTAATTTAAAAAAAAAATATTTGCCTTGTTTTTTTAGACGAAATCTTTCTGTTCAATATTTTTATTGTAGTAAATCAGTTTTATGTAACAGCTTAATTTTTCAGTAAAAATACATGCGTACGGCAACGCTGATCAAGCTAGCACATTCCTGTCGCTTACCACTACTCTACTACCTAGAATCTTTTATTCAGAACCGGACCTATAGAGACGTGCAGAGGAAGCTGAAACGATTCTTTTAAACGAGCCAGAGTAATTTGGGGAACTGTTTTGCGAATCTACGCCGCCCGTTTAGGATTTGTTGTTTGAGAACAAAATCGGTTTGTAGGTAGACCTTGTTTTGTTATCGAATCTCGAGCGAATTACACTCTTACTCTTTTATTACCCACAACTTTATTTAGTACGTTTTAACTTTGAATTTAACTCTGATAAAAAATAAATTAATAATAGGTGGCCTCTTAGAAGTTTAACCTCGATAAAACCTAAACAAAACAACTGATGTGCTGCTTTTAAATATCGTCGATGTTTCGACCTTTACATACTCATTCTCAGGAATAAATTTATGTGCGAAATACATTAAAGTGTAGCTAGACTTACGCCATACAATTTTTTTATTTTAATCAAATATACTGGGTTATTATAAATTACTCACCAGCCACCCATTATCATCGTTATCTATAACTATAAGACGGTACCTTGTCTAACTGAAGACAACGCACACCCTAAAACAGTGGACCTATAGTGATTTGATTTTTGGAGAAATATTCCTTACCATAGGGGAGTAATGTAAAGGGATTTTTGAAATTCCATTCCTAAAGGAATGATTAAAGTTTGTATGAAGAAAACATTTTTTAGAAGTTACGATGATGACATGACACTTTGTAAATATACTAAAAAACAAGTCATTCATATTTTTGAAAATTCATCTTCTAAGGTGACAAATTTTGTATGTACATTTCGAAAATAAATACAAAACTACGTTTTGACTGATTTAAGGATGGATTGATCAATAGGAAAATGTATCTAATTTTCACGGATCCATCTAAAAAAATACGAAACACGCATAAAAAATAATTAATGGTATTTTTTTAAATCAGCCTTAAAACTGCTTGCATGCTTGAACAGAGAATCGATAAATGTCAACAAATACGCGCTCATTACTTTTATGATTAGGTAAGGTTGAAAACAAGTGGGATGATCTCATCGCCTTCTACCGCGACCCAGATGGATCCCTTGTGGCTCATGTCTAACTTATAGTTCACCGTACAAGCCACACCCCAAGTAGCACCATAAAAATATTTTGGGTTTATTTCAGTTTTAAAATGGTTTTAATGTGGTAAATAAGAAGATACTGGTTAAGTTACCTTGTAGATATACTGCGGGCACTTAAAAGCCGTTTAGTATTTAATACTGGTTTTAAAGTATCTAATAAGATTCGCTAATAAGGGCAATTAATCTTAAAAGTTTTTATGTCTTGTAGTTTTAAAATGGTTTAGTTTCAATTAACTTTAAAACTACTTAGTTTTATAAAGGACTTGCAAGTTGTTTGGTTTTATTATGTTCTAGATTGTGACGTTTTAGTTTTTAAATAGTTTTAAAGAGATTCTTAATGTACCTAATAAAACCTTATTAAATCTGCTTGATCTTAGGACAATTTGGTCAGTAAATATTGTGTTTTAAAACTATTTCATTACTTTTCCTTATAACGGCTTTCTTAAATGCAATTAGATAGCTATATTAAAACGAAACGCTCTTAACTAAATGAATTTGGTTATCGTAAAGATTACTGTACTTCTTGTTAGAAACAATAAAATTTAACTCATCCCCTATTTTTACGTGGCCCAAATGAACCCCGCATTTTGTATCATGTCAAACAGGGGTGTACCTACAATAATTAGAAAAACTGAAAACAATATATTATTATTAATCTAAAAATACACAAAACACAAACGACTGATATGAGACGGAGATTTTAAAGTTAGGTTTACATTAAAACCAAGTGGCATTTATCACAGCCGCATTAAAACTAAACCGTTTAAATCACAAGCGAACCTTTCTTTTGTCTAGGGTATGTGCTTTGGAAAAGTATAAAACTCGAATAAATAAAACCCTTTGATCTTAACGTTTCCTTGTCCATTAACTAAAAGGTTTTATATAATTTCCGGCCATTTTACTTTCTCTAGATGGTGAAAGCCATGATAGATAAAAATATTTCTTTCTAATTTATGTTTTTCAATTTTCAATTTTGTTTTTTTTTTTTTGGATTATAAAACTTCAGAAATTTTAAGGCACCTAAGTTTTTTAAGACTTTTTCGTTAACATTTATCGATAAAGTCGAGTGCGCAGTATATATTTCTACCCTGACATTCCGAAATCACTACCTTACTTTTTATTATTTTATAGTTCATGGTTAGGGTGTCGCCATATTATCATCTTCAAATATAAATTGCTTTTATTTGCTAAAAGAACTATGTATATAGTTTTAAAAAACTATTTTCATATGTTAACAATAAGATAAATTATCTTTAAAAGTATACATATAACTAACATTATTAAGTCCACTTCAAAACCGCGTGTGTTTGGAATGTATTTAAAGTGGTTTAAAAACGGTCTTCACAGCAGCTTTAAAATCACTTTTTAAGGTAATATAGTTTTATGGTGGTTTTTATTTTTGGTTTTATTGACCTCTTTCAGAGTGGGCCCTTTTATGCTGAAGGTGTATTTATTACAACCTTAAGGCTCCTTTTAAAACTAATTGAAGTACTGAATAAAACCGTTCGGTGCAATTTGGGACCTTTTGATGAAGGCTACGGTTAAATTAGGTGAAACCTGTTTAAAGTCGGTACGCTCTAGTCGGATGAATCCGAAGATTTAGTTCTTTCCAAACCGGAGATTCGTCTTCCCCGCTACAGAATCGGCAGTCCGATGTTTGTTGCAGACCTATCCTTCTCATGTGGTTACCCAGACGACAATGGCCTATCATCAGTCCCGTGAAAATACGTAGACTTTCTTACTCAATTCCCGGATCTGAGTAGAGGCGTTCATGGAAAGGTTGGTTCTAAATGCCTTCAAATGAGTAAGCCCTAGGTATCTCTCCAGTGAGTGTTGCGTTGCATCTTCCGTCCATTTTGAGATAATTTCACCAGGGTGACTGAGTGAGATAATTGAAAGAAAATTAATACAATATTCGATTTGTACTTGAAATGCGTTTAGAGGTCAAATCATTATTTCTACAATTATACGGTGTTCAAATTCTTAATTTATAGAATTATACGCTTTAATATTATAGTCTGCTAATATTTGCAGTTCATACGGTATTCAGTCAATATGGCACTTGAAAATTTAATTAATAAGAGTACAAAAATAATAGATAACTTAAAACAGTTCGAAAATTTCATTGAAATAACAGAAACGGAATTAATATATGTTGAATCGTTTGATAACGATAAAAATACTTAGTAAAGTTTGAAATTGAAACGCGTTTGTCAACTTATGACAGTAATTTTAAAAAATTTATGGACATTCAAGATCAAATGATTTTATAATAGTAACCGATAAAAATTTAGTAACAAAAAATTATTAAAAACGGTAAAGAAGGAAATTATTATAAAACAGTTGCTAAGGCAAAACTAATTTTTTCAAAATTAAAAATAGAGGAAGAAAATTCTAATAAAACGGTTAAACTAAATGAAAGTGAGGTACAATTACCTTCTATCCCTTTGCCTCAGTTCGATGGCACATACAGTCAGTGGATGGAATTCTGAGATAAATATAAATCTCTTATCCATATTAATTCAAAAATCAGTAAAATACAGAAGTATCATTATTTGAGACAGTCTCTGTCCGGTAAGGCTTTGCAATGTATAAAAAGCATTAAATTAGGTGAAAACTATTATGATAGTGCATGGGTCACAATTTGTGATAAATTCGATAATAGCGATAAACTTATACAAAATCATATAAAGGCAATTTGCGAGTACGGACAAATAGAAAGATGTACTAGTACAAAAATAGGAGATTTTTTAGATACGATAACAATAATTTAGAATGTTTGAGACAGTTAGGTGAATCGGTAGATAATTGGAATTCTCTTTTGATTTATATTTGCTATAAGAAATCAGATAATTTTTCGCAAAAAGAATGGAAAAAATATCAAAAAAGCTTACCGAACAAAGTCGTAGTTAACAATTTCCTTGACTTTCTTAGAAATAGAACAGAGTTGTTAGAGGACATAGAGGATGATTTTTCAAAGGATAAAAAAATTAAAAATCGCTTTACCCATACTCGAGACTTGCGTAGGGAAACTGAGAAAGGGTTATATACTAGAAATCAACAAATAAAAGGAAATTGTATCTTGTGTAAGCAAAGCCATTTGTTATGTTATGTTAAAGATCGATTTCAAAAGGTTAAGAAATTAAATTTGTGTACAAATTGCCTGCGCTCTAATCATACCCTAAATGAGTGCAGATTAGGAGGATGCAGAGTTTGCCAGGAAAAACATAACACAGTTTATCACTGTGATCAAACTTCCAGAGGCATGTTAGCTAAAAATAACCCAAAAGAAGAAATAAACACAAATGTGAATTTGTCAACAGACCCAAAGTCAAATCCTTCAACTTCTTCATCAATTTGTTGTGCAGCAACAGATTTTAATCTAATTAAAACGAATGCAATTTGGTCTGCAGCACTTGTTCAAATACAAGGCACAAATTGTACTGCTCGTGCTCTACTGGATTATGGCTCACAATCTAGTTTCATTTCAAAATATTTTTTAATGAGTTGAATTTTCCTAAAATCAAAACAAATCTGGCAGTATCTGGTTTAAATAATTCTATATCATATTCAAACTACAAATGTAATTTAAAACTAAAATCCTTATATATAGTGATTTCGAATTTGAAATTTCTTGCTTCATAATAGATAATATTACAGGGTATTTACCTGAATCTATAATAAACAAACAGATATTAAAGATTCCAATAAACATTGAATTACCCGATTCTAATTTTGGTAAACCATCAAAAATTGATCTTTTAATCGGCGCGGACAAGTTTTGGGACTTAATAATATGCGAACAAATAAACCTAGGTAAAAATTTTCCAATATTGCAAAACACCAAATTGGTGGGTCTTTAAGTATTTCAGATAACAACCTTTACTTTTTGAACAGAAACACATATGAACGATTTGTTGTTAAAATTTTGGGAAGTTGAAGAAGCACCACATCCAAAGCCTAATCCCAAACCCAATTCAATGGAAGCGGAGTTATGCGAAGAACATTTTCAAAAAACAGTAAAGCGAAATGACAAAGGTCAATTTATTGTGACCGTGACCTCTAAAAGAAAATATCACTGTTTTGGGCGATTCTAAAACATTGGCTCTAAAACGATTTTTACAGTTAGAAAAAAGATTACAATTAAATATGAAGTAGGTAACGTGAACTTTATTGTAATTTTTTAAAGGAATACGAAGATCTGCAGCATATATCATTAGACGAAGATGAAAATGAAGCTGTTCAATACTTCATGCCTCATCACGGTGTTTTAAGAGAGGAAAGCATCACTACAAAATTCGTGTTGTGTTTAGTACGTCAGCCCCAACTACTACAGGGTTTTCATTCAATTCATTACAAATAACAGGGCCAACGATCCAGGATGGTATTGTTAGCATTTTACTTAGATTTCGAATGCATAACATAGTAATTTCAAGCGATATAAAAATGATATACCGATGTGTACATGTAAATCCCGACCAAAGATGTTTACAAAAGATCGTATGGAGACAAAGTCCTTAAGAAGAGTTGAAATCCTTCAAATTAAATACAGTGACATATGGCACTACTGCGGCTTCATTCCTAGCCATACGTAGCCTTTATGAATTAGGCAATGAATGCGAGCAAACCCATCCTGAAATATCAAGAATAATAAAACATGACATGTATGTTGATGATCTTCTAACGGGTACAGATTCGTCGGAAAATGCATCGCATATATGTCAAAATATATACAAAATTTTAAACGATAATGGATTTTAACTCCGAAAATGGAGATCCAACTTTTCTCAAATTCTAGACGTGTCTAATAAGCAAGATATCCTAGAATTTCATCCTCATAAAAATGTGGTATCGCAAAAAAATCTTGGTTTAATTTGGGTAAGTCATGAAAATACCTTAAAATTTAAAATTCAAGAATTTAGTCTCTATAAATCTATAACAAAAAGAAGCATATTATCTCGAATAGGTTCCATATATGATCCGTTGGGACTATTAAACCCAATTATAATTACAGCAAAATGCTTTATTCAGAAGCTTTGGTCTATAAAAATTAGCTGGGATGATCCTATCCCTTCTCACGTAGCAAAGCAGTCGTTTAAGTTTCAGAATAATTTACATTTTCTCAATAATCTCTCAATACCAAGACACGTTATTTGTAACTCTCCACTTCTACTAGAACTTTATGTATTTTCCGATGCATGTGAACAAACGTACGGTGCTTGCGCGTATTTAAAAACGATTGATAGAAACAACTGTGTCGTTACCAAACTCTTAATAGCAAAGTCTAAGGTTGCGCCACTAAAGAAATTGACAATACCCCGTTTAGAGCTTTTAGGCGCTACCGTTTCGGCAAGGTTAGTAAATAAAATTTGTAACTCAATAAATTGTAAAATAAATAATATTTTTTATTGGTCCGATTCTACAATCATTAAACCCAAGTATTATAACAGCCTCAGAATTGTGGTGGCGGGCCTCCTACGGGGTTGAGGTTAAGCGAAGATAATTTTTGGATTTACCTGAAATTAAAAAGTGCATGGTAAATTTGTGACCAGTTGAGTTTTTTTCCATTTGATCGATTTTCAAATTTAAACAGGATAAAAAGATGCATGGCATATATCTTACGTTTCCTAAAAAACTGTAAAATTTCCAAAAATCAACGAACTTCGGGTTTTAACAGTTGACGAGTTAAACTTCGCCTTTAATAGGCTTATTGGGATTGTCACAAGCACAAATGTTTCCAGTAGAGATACATAGGCTAAATCAGAAGAAATCTTTGAATCGTGATAGTAAAATTTTGAGTTTAAATCCGTTTTTAGACGAAAACAACTTATTGCGTGTATGTGGACGTTTACAAAATTAATTTTATTCATTTGACAAAAAGCATCCCATCTTACTATTATCCAATCATCATTTAACAAAATTAATTTTCATCTATGAACATACCAGACTATTACATCCAGGCCCACAATTACTCTCTGCACATATAAAGGAGAAATTTTGGGTTGTACGTAGTAATAACTTAGCCACTCATTTATCGCCAGTGCGTAAAATGCGCTAAAATAAACGCGAGGTCTATTCAACCGCTTATGGGTTCTTCACCAACACCCAGAATAACGCCAAATCTACTTTTTACAATATTCCGTGTTGATTACGCTGGGCCGTTTTTGTTAAAGGACCGAAAGGGTAGAGGTGCAAAACCTTATAAATGTTGGATTTGTTTATTCTTATGCTTTAGTTCAAAAGCCGTTCATTTATAAATAGTATCTTCCTTGAGTACTAATGCCTTTATTTAATACCTACATAGATTTATAGCCAGACGTGGAGTCCCCTCTGACTTGTACTCAGACAACGGCACTAATTTTGTTGGTGCTAATAGAGAACTCACTGAATTTTAAACCTTTTTATTAGAAAATTCTTAAACTATTTGTCCAAATTTTGGGGGATTATGGGAAGCAGGTGTGCGCAATGTCAAACATCATTTATGTAGAGTAGTTGGTGAATGTTTATTAACCTATGAAGATTTTTACACATTCTTGGTACAAATCGAATCTGTATTAAATTCCCGTCCCCTATCTCCACTCTGTTCAGAACCTTCAGACCTATCCCAGAGACCGACCTAAAGGGAATTCCTGATAATCGGCTGAGTTTGTATCAGCACATATAGAAAATGCACCAACATTTTTGGGATAGATGGAGCAAGGAGTATATCAGTCAATTACAAACTCGCTCCAAATGGAAAACCAAGAATGGCCAAGTCTTGCAAGTAGGACAACTTGTGGTAATAAAAGAAGACAACATGCCTGTATTACAATGGTATCTTGGTCGTGTTACGGAGCTTAAATTTGGAATCGATGGCATCTCTCGAATTGCAATTGTCAAGACTGCAAAGGGTGTCACTAAAAGAGCCATTTCCAGAATAGTCCACTACCTGTATTTTCAATTGAAAGTTAAAGACTTTCAAGGCCGGGTGTATGTTAAGTTTGCTTGTTGATGGACGAGCCTACGAGCCGCCACTGTTACTATGTTACTTACTATAGATATAAGTTGAATGAAATGTTAATTATGAATTAATGTCAATTCAAGATACATATTGTCACCTATTATATAAAATAAACGGTTTCCTCTGAATTCACTTTTTTAAAAGTAACCAGCGCCCTTCACGCGCAACCAGTATTAGTATATATTCTAATTCTACAGTTATAAGAGGATGGATTGAAAAGTTCGTGGCCTAACCTACAAAATGAAAAAAATATTAGGATAACTTGTTTTATTTTCTACGTAATCCCCCTCAAGCAAGATACATTTACGCCGCCTCTCCGGTAACGCTTCTATACCACTTTTAAAAAATGATTCTTCGAGTTCAGCAAAATACCTTAGTACAGTACTTTTCACGTCCTCATCCGAAGAAAATCGCTGACCCCCCAAAAAGGCTTTCAGGTTTCTAAACAGATGAAAGTCCGAGGGAGGCCAGATCAGGCGAATAGGGCGGGTGCGGCAACAGTTCGAATTAATTTCAGCCATGGGTGCAAGAGATGTGTGAACGCGGGCATTATCCTTTTGAAACAACACCTTTGTTCGCAGCAATCCGCGCCTTTTAATTTTAATTTCTGCGCGTAAACGGCGCAGTAATGTGCAGTAGTATTCAAAATTGATAGTCTTTCCTTTTTCCAAGAAAACAATCAAGATTATACCCTCAGCATGCCAGAAAATTGATGCCGATAAAACTTTCTTTGGGGTAGGAGATTGTTGTTTTGATTCCGGCGTATGATGGTGTACCCATGTCACAAATTTGTCAATAAAGTCCTCCGGTTCACTTTCAAACAGTTCCAAACAATCACGAGAAAGGGTAAGTCGAGTGCGTTTATGTTCAACTGAAAGCAACTTCGGTACCCATATTGCGGACACCTTAGAAAACCCTAATTCGTTCACGATAACGTTTTGTGCTCGCTCATACCTATCTCACGGATTTTACTCGCTGTAAACCAATTTGATTATTTTATAACAAAAAAAAAAAAAAAATATCAAACATCTTATCCATATTTACATTAACTCTGGCCTAACTAATATATTTGACGTCCAATTATATTTAATTATTCGCGTGTTTTAGCATTTTTTTTTTTAAGTTACTGGTTGAACAGATAATAATTGTATTCCGGACTTTCGCGCAATTCTGTATATGCGACCGGTTTCGAAGTTTAGAAATTCCACCTTCTAGCCCGCCATATTCTCTAGGGGATAAAACTCAAGGTACTCTAGTATAAAGGCAAAAAGAACCGAATTGTTGTTTAAAAGGAATGAATACATCTGATATTATCGTCAATTTTAAAATAACGTCACAAATGATAAACCAATGATATTGAACAGGAGAAGGTTTGTTACAACAAACAATAAACAAAATAAATTTAAAAAATTGCATTCTTGTTAGATGTACATGTACCTTATGGACGACTAGTTTACAATGGAAAAAACATTACATTGTTGAAAAATACACTAAAAATAAAAAGGCTGTTTAAAAATCGTAGCCGCTTGACTTTGTCGTCCAAGACTTTTGTGATCTAGGTCGAAAAATTATTTTGCAGCAGCTCATTTGAGATATATAGAAAAGTTCTCCCTTTCGATTGTTTTTTATCCGAAAAAATACTCTTTTTGACACATTCGAATAAACTGACAAAATTAGTTGAAATCCGAAAAACTCTCACTTTTTCTTAAACCACCCTTGTGGCATCGTATAGAAGGTCGACAATCTAATTGTACTAGAATAATTTTCTAAGATCCTTCAGATGTTACCAGTATTAGGTTTTGGAGTACGCCGTAAACATGAAATAACAAATATAAGTGAAGTGAAAAATCGGTTAAGATCTGAAAAACTGAAATACAATTTTTAAAAATACGAAAATATATAATCCTTAATTGCCCCTATAAAATTATGAAAAATACACCCCCATATCCCTAAAGTGAAAACAAACCAAAAAAATTGATAAAGCTGAGAATTATTAAAAAGAAAAAACTGAAACCTTTGGACTATATCCGTCCGCGCCTCTACCCGTTGGGCTATCGAGGCACATGGCTGCGACAGTCGAACTCGTAGACTTGAAGCCAATCAGATTCCGACTCTGTTATAACCTACAAATTTTAAATCGTTGCTCTACGATATGACGACACTTTTACTATTGAAACAGAAGTCTACATCCCTATTATACATTTTTTTTAATCTGAAACTATTATGTAACGTAAGAAAGACCGAGCATCACTTTTGCTGGATCCTGTATATTGAAATGATAATGTCGCCCAATTTTGATTTTTATATTTTTTAGTTATATACATATTATCGGGACAGAAGTGTGACATTTTTAATATGGTTGAATGTTGAATTTATATCTATATGTTACTATGGAAATAAAAATGATGATTAAATAGTAGTTTTTTATTTCAGTGGAATGTTTCTCTGATCATCTATTTTTGATCACGTGGCATCAAATACGAATTAGATCGAATGTACTAAAATTTATGGAATGCCATTTAACATTTTTGGCTTGCCCTATATGAAAATCTTATTTTAAATTATAAAACCTGTAGACTTTTTCTTGTTTTCCTTATTTCAAAACACGTTCTCGAAATAATATATTAATTACTTAATTTGTCTTGATTCTTAATTAATTTATGGTAAAAGTAACTGGTGATGAAATAGCGTTCAAACATAAAACGTACACTTATCTTAAATTAGAGTGATGTCAAAGAAGACATAACAATCTGATATACGTTTATAGCAGTAAATATTTTTATCTCATAGATAGGTATTTACTGGTTTTTATTATACTTTTATTTATTGCTTTATGTGAGAAACAATGTTTGGAATTTGTTCGGTTTTTAAATAGATATAAAATAAATTGGGAAGGTACAGTGTTTTATGGCTTTAAAAACCTATCAATTAAAACATTTTTCTAATTTTAAAATAGTCATTAAAATAACTCAAAATGATGTTCTAGGTAGTCTTTTAATTACGAATTATATTGGTTTATTGCAACGACGAACAACTACAAACTAATCCTTTTATTCATAAAGGCATTTGTTTACCAACAAGTATTAAATTCGTTATGTTAGACAGAGCTGCCGCATAGGGCAGCGGTCGCTCTTAAGGCTCATTTACACATGCCAGTGTACTCGGCCGAGTGCTCTACTAGCAAGCCACTAACATTCAAATAATATGTGTGCACAGTCAGTGGTGCTAGTGCAACTGACTTGTGAGCAGTGTTGCCAATACCGAAGAAACGATTAGCGCAACACTCCACCATAAAAAGCGCAATTTTTGACCAAAAAGCGCAACTTTATTACCAACATAAATAAAGCCAAAATATTGGTCTCAAATATGATTTAAAAGCACAAAAAGGAGAATAAGGGTTTATGGTATTTTATTTATTTATGTAGCACTTACAGAATGTAAAATTCTAAATAGTACAGTACATCTAACCTTACACAAACAATTGTAGGAGTTAAAAACAATATAAAATAAATTTAAAAGAAATATATAAAATATTAAAAAAGAAAGAATAACACAACACCGCGGGACGATACAACATTCAGGAGTTGCAAGTCCCTTTTCCGCGCCAAAATATTACAATAATTAAATAATTAATATCACAGTCCGAGTAAAATTTGTTATAGTTCTTGCATAAGCGATCAATAAATGCACTTTGTCCGTAATTGGTTCTGCCTTTTTACATTCAAAAGTGATGTGTGACAACTCCGTCGGGCAGGAACGAATAGTTGAACTCTCTCAAGCAGTGACCCACACTTGATAGAACCACCTATTAATTTAGCCAGGAATAGGAGTAAAGCCTGTTTTCTTCTGCATTCCAGGCTCTGCATGCCGCAAAGCATTAATCTTATTTAATAACATGTGTTTTGTCTATGAAATCGGTGTTTAAAAAGCAGATATTTTACGAATTTACGTTGCACCCTTTCAATTCTATTGATATGACAGGTGTAAGTAGGTTGCCAAATAACAGAACAGTATTCCCGGACACTTCTCACCAGGCCATTGTAAAGTGTCATGATTGCTTTTGTACCTTTCACGTACCTAGTATGTCTCTTGATGAAGCCAAGCAATCTGAGGGCTTTGCATACTATGGAATCTATATGGTTGTTAAAAGATATTGTGGTATCAAAAATAATGCCCATGTCGAGGATCTATCTAGGTTGTCGCTGACAATACTATAACAGTTAAGAGTAGGATTGTGGGATCTTGTAAAATGCATGGTTGTGCACTTAAAAATATTTATAGAAAGAGCGTTATTTTTACACCAGGTAGCAAACCTGTTTAGGTCAGACTGTAATGCGGAGTTATTATCAGTGTTTCTACTAAAAAAACTTTAAATCATCCGCGAAAAGAAGGCATTGGCTATTAAGAAAGCAGGACGTAATATCATTAAAGAATAAGGAAAGCAATAGGGGACCTATGTGTGAACCTTGAGGAACACCGAATAGGACTGAAACGTCACATGATACGGAATTATTTACTATGACACGTTGACACCGATTACTCAAATAAGATTCAATCCGGTAAAAATAAGAACCAGAGATACCGATTTCGGAGAGTTTCTTGAATAGCAATTCATGACAGACACTGTCAAAATCTTTTAACAGATCGGTGTAGATAGTGTCAACCATTTTCATTTGATGAAATTAGGAAGTCTTGATAGATTGCCAGATTAGTTGATGTCGAGCGACCTTGATAGAAGCCATGTTGCTGAGGTGAGATATAGTTTTTATACGTGTAAAACATTTTATCTATTAGTATGGATTCAAATAGTTTTGAAATTATCGATATAATGGAAATACCTCTATAATTCTTTATATCGCTTTCATCACTTTTCTTGTAAACTGACATAAGGTGGGAAATCTGCCAAACATTTGGAAATATTCCACTATCAAATGATTTTTGGAAAATTTAGCTAAGTGGGATTGAAGAACGACGGTGGTACCTTATCAGGGCCTGCAATTTTACTAGAGTCAATACTTTTTATTTTATAAGATACTTCACAAGGAGTGAAAGTGTGTATGGCTAAAGTGGAATAAAATGGCACAGCGGGAAGATCAATTTTTCGGTTTGAGTCGTCTTTAGAATAGCACGTTTGGAAATAAGATGCGAAGGCGTTTGCAATTTCTTTAGGATCACTGAGTTCATAGTTTCCGTACTTCATTAAATTAGGCAATCCGTACTCCCGCTGCAAACTTTTAATAAATGTCCGAAAATGTTTTAAGTTTTGTGGAATTAAGTGCTCTGAGTTCAAAATAAACATTAAGTAACACCAGTCAGTTCGAAATTTTACTTCGCGCCTTTTAATGTAATCAGTTTGAAGCTTAGTCCTTAGATATATTTAATGGAGCTTATTCTTTTCAACCATCAATTTGTGTAATACAGCGTCAAACTACACAGGATATTTGTTACTTCTTATCTTCTTCTTTGGGCATATTGGTTGAAACCTATTTCTATTATGTTGGAAAATTGTTTTACAATTTCGTTGGTCATAATAATAAGTTAAGAATAACCAGTCAGTGTTTATAAAGAAATTGCTTAGACCAATGAAGTTGGCTTTATGGAACTGATGTACATTAATTGGTTTATTATCTCTAAGTAAGCGAGGTTTTTTATTCGTGAAGTTAACCAAAAGTGGGGGATGTAGAGGATCAATTTTCACCAGTGAAAAATCGTTAGAATTCCATTCAATTGATTCAAACTCGTCCACAAATATAAGATCCAGTATCCTTTGGAGCGAATTGAAAACATAGTTTATTTGATTGAGTTCATGGAAACACATTGTATTGAAGGTTGAAGGTTGAATTCTAGTTGGAACAACAAAATTATCTTCAACTTCCCATTGGACATGTGGAAGATTGAAGTCACCACATATTATGAAGATGATTTTTAACTTTGCTTTTTAGAGATTTGCATAAATCGTAAAAAGATAAATATCTTTCTAATGACGAGTTTGGAGGAATATACACACATCCAATTACCGTGTCGATATTGTTTATTTTAGCCTTAACCCAAATATCATTATATTGCGTAGATGTTGTCAGTTATAACATAAAGTAAAGTTGCTATTAAGGTTCCTCGACTGCAATTGAGGAGGGCATAATTTCTGACCTTCATGAATACAACATATCTATCGCCGAAAAATTCACTCTATATTCAATACGTTTTTGACATATAAATTTACTTCAAAGTATCTTTGTCTGTTTTGAGAACACATAGAGAAATTTATGCTCATTTTAAGCAAAAAATAAGCATTTTAGGGCTTGTTTTTGAGCCAAGCATGCCACAATCTTTATTTAAGATATTTTTAATTACGCATGGTAAAAAATCGTTGATTTGTTTAGAAATTAACAATATTGGTGCTTATTTATAGCTTTTGATTCTAAAATTGAACAGGGCAATGTTAATTTAAGAATGCCAGGATTCAAATAAAGAACATTTTACTTCAATTAATAATAAGAGTCATGCTGAATTTAAAATATACATTCTTGGTTACATAATTAGACAAATTTTTCTGTGTATCAAAATTTGTTATTTATGAGAGTAAAAAGGAAAAATATAAATTGTTATTACCAGTCGTATTTGCAAGTAAAAATCGCAAAAAGGCGCAAAAAGTGGCGCAATAAAATCGCAACATTCAGACAAAACGCGCAAATGTTGCGCTGTTTGCGCCTAATTGGCAACACTGCTTGTGAGTTCACTCGGACACAGCTCTACTTTTTCATGCGCATTGTAAAAAAATCCGAAAATTGTCCAGATAAACGATTCACAAGATATGACCAGGCTCCGTCATTAATAACCGAGAAAATTAATAATTCAGAAGGGATAAAAGTGCTAGCAATATTTGTATGTTTAAAAATAATAATTTCAAATTAAAAATCGATATGTTTCCCCATATTTTGGAAAAGTTATTGGGTAATCCCATTGTAAGCTATTTACTATTCCAAAAATGATTTTTACTGAGTAATTCACAAATTTTGGTCACTTTCTTCGAGTCGTCAGTTTCACAGCGTTAAATTGTAAAATGTAAAACACAAAAGGCTCATTTAAAATTTTAAAATCGATCCATGCATTATTCATCAATTCGGTAAATTATTCCCTTTGCCGAATAAGGCCACGAAATGAATGCCTTTTATACAATTATTTGACAAGGAGGATCCAAAACAATTGATATTAATATTGTAAGTTTTTTTGTACATTCCAGTCGGAACGTTCATATATTATTTTATGGAATAAATTTAGACGTTTTCTTTGGTAACTCATATGCCTAATTATTTAGTTATAAGCGTAATAACTACCTTTTTCTAATAATAATAATGAATAAAAGCCGTCAACGTAAAAATGTTCTGCATTTTCTGAGATGTATGATGGAAGGCCCTGTATAAAATGTATTTGACTTTCCTATAAGAAAGAAAATATGTATGCGCACGTTTCTGATTCAACTGTTTAAATAATTTTACCGCAAAATTACCAAGAAGACTGTTTTAACAATAAAAACATTGTCTGCCTTGTTTAGATAACCTTCTTTGCCATTTATTTTTGATACCACTATTTTATTACGTCGATTCATGTTATATATTTTTTATTTGTGTTGATCTTGTTCAGTGCCAGTGAACTAGAATTTTAATTTTTATCGTAATTATAACTCTTGGATTCTTTGAAATAGTGCAAAGTCTGATCAACCATAAAATAAAAAACCAAGTTTGTATCTTTGTTTTTATTCTAATTTATTTATGACTAGCTATTGCCCGCGGCTTTGCTCGCGACTTTGTTCGCATGTAGTCGTTATTAATATAAAAAAATATATGACTTCCTATTTTATTAATTTTTATTAGTTTTATTGATTTTCATTCATTTTTATTCATTTTTTTATATTTATTCATTTTTATTTATTTTCATTTTTATTCATTTTTATTTATTTTTATTCATTTTTATTCATTTTTATTCATTTTTATTCATTTTTATTCATTTTTATTTATTTTTATTCATTTTTATTCATTTTTATTCATTTTTATTCATTTTTATTCATTTTTATTCATTTTTATTCATTTTTATTCATTTTTATTCATTTTTATTCATTTTTATTCATTTTTATTCATTTTTATTCATTTTTATTCATTTTTATTCATTTTTATTCATTTTTATTCATTTTTATTCATTTTTATTCATTTTTATTCATTTTTATTCATTTTTATTCATTTTTATTCATTTTTATTCATTTTTATTCATTTTTATTCATTTTTATTCATTTTTATTCATTTTTTTTTCATTTTTATTCTTTTTTATTCTTTTTTATTCTTTTTTATTCATTTTTATTTGGTTTTATTCATTTTTATTTGGTTTTATTCATTTTTATTAATTTTTATTCACTTTTATTTATTTATTTTTTATTCATTTTCATTCATTTTTATTAATTTTTATTAATTTTTATTAATTTTTATTAATTTTTATTAATTTTTATTAATTTTTATTAATTTTTATTAATTTTTATTAATTTTTATTAATTTTTATTAATTTTTATTAATTTTTATTAATTTTTATTAATTTTTATTAATTTTTATTAATTTTTATTAATTTTTATTAATTTTTATTAATTTTTATTAATTTTTATTAATTTTTATTAATTTTTATTAATTTTTATTAATTTTTATTAATTTTTATTAATTTTTATTAATTTTTATTAATTTTTATTAATTTTTATTAATTTTTATTAATTTTTATTAATTTTTATTAATTTTTATTAATTTTTATTAATTTTTATTAATTTTTATTAATTTTTATTAATTTTTATTAATTTTTATTAATTTTTATTAATTTTTATTAATTTTTATTAATTTTTATTAATTTTTATTAATTTTTATTAATTTTTATTAATTTTTATTAATTTTTATTAATTTTTATTAATTTTTATTAATTTTTATTAATTTTTATTAATTTTTATTAATTTTTATTAATTTTTATTAATTTTTATTAATTTTTATTAATTTTTATTAATTTTTATTAATTTTTATTAATTTTTATTAATTTTTATTAATTTTTATTAATTTTTATTAATTTTTATTAATTTTTATTAATTTTTATTAATTTTTATTAATTTTTATTAATTTTTATTAATTTTTATTAATTTTTATTAATTTTTATTAATTTTTATTAATTTTTATTGATTTTTATTAATTTTTATTAATTTTTATTAATTTTTATTAATTTTTATTAATTTTTATTAATTTTTATTAATTTTTATTAATTTTTATTAATTTTTATTAATTTTTATTAATTTTTATTAATTTTTATTAATTTTTATTAATTTTTATTAATTTTTATTAATTTTTATTAATTTTTATTAATTTTTATTAATTTTTATTAATTTTTATTAATTTTTATTAATTTTTATTAATTTTTATTAATTTTTATTAATTTTTATTAATTTTTATTAATTTTTATTAATTTTTATTAATTTTTGTTGAATCTAAATTTCTAGAACATTTTACAATTTGATTCTACATAATTTTGGCATTAATAATCAATTGTTTAAATCTCGAGCTAAAGCTCTCGGGCTCTAATCAGATTATTAATGCCAAAAATTATGTTTCATCAAATTGATTTTAAAATATTCTCGAGATTTAGATTCAACAAAAATAGCCGACTATTATCAAGATCTTGGTATATTACCCTTAACTATTTTCCTATACCAAATAGTTAATATTTGGTCTAGTGAAATAGTCGTCCCAAATATAACACGACCCTGTTTAATATTCTGTTATTTTTGTTGTTGCTAAATATCTAGAATATTTTACAATTTGATTTGACATAATTTTGGCACATTATGTCTCATCAAATTGATATTAAAATATTCTCGAGATTTAGACGCAACAAAAATAGCTGACTATTATTAAAGTCTTGGTATATTACCCTTGAATAAATGAATGAAGTACGTTAGATACTTGATAACACTCGTATTTACTATTATTGTTTATTACTAAGGAAACGCTTTTTACAAATTAAAGAAACAATATTTACTAGATATAAGTAAATTAGGAATATCAAAAACCACTTAACGTATTAAACGTTCAAAATAATAGTAAATACGAGGTTTATCAAGAATGTAACTTACTTCATTCATTTATATAATGTAATTTCTGTAAAAACATAAAAATACCGAAATCTGTAAAGGTAATGGAAATATCATTCAAATTAGGTATCGCATTGCCCTACTTTTCATTAGAAAATTTAAAGAGAATAACTCCTTCTATCTTACGTGTCAAGTAAAGTGAATCTAGTTATAACAAAAATATAATATTTCACTAATTTCACTTTGTTTTTGTTTTCATGTCTTTACCTTCTTCCATTTACGTCTTCACTGTATTGATTTCAACTAATTTTATACCAATATTACTTTTTACTTGTTATAGTAATCATTTTGTTCACTAATAGTATAAAATATATTAGAATGTATTAAAGAACTCAGGTTTAAATTGCAATTTGTTGAAATACCCGAATTTCATTAAATATTTTATTACATTCTAGATAACGTTCAGATTCGATAAATAAGGCACTTTTTCAATTCATATAGTCCTAGTGGGTATTTATTAAAATTCCCATTGTCTAAATTATCATTTATTAAAACTCCTGTGCTCTAAGCAAACTTTATATAATCTCTAGCATTGAATAGGAATTTATTAATATTATCTACTGTAATCTAAAAGAAAACTAAAAATCCAATACGAATAAATATCCTGAGTAAGAATAATAGGAGTAATTTACATGCAGAAAGTAAGCAGGATTCAAATAACGTATGAGCTATTTATTTGGATGGTAACTATGTTATGTTGGGAATGGGGTGGTAATACACTGCGACCTAAAAGATTATTGTGCTCCCTTCTGTCGCTAATGCACCAAGGAAATGTCTCAATGCCTATAACGACCCTTCCAATCCTATCTTCTCAAGAAAGTTTAGGATTTGGAGTGGCTTGAAGTTAGGTAAATCTCCCTCTTCTATTTGATATCCTCCTAGGTATAGTGCCCTTAGATTCTGGAGTGCTACACATTCAGTTAGAATGTGAATTGAGGTTTCGTCCTCCTCCTTACAGGAGCTGCACTCACTATCCTCTACTACTATCAGTTTAGTAAGGTGTCCTTTTAGTCGCCAATGCCCGGTAAGGATTCCTGTTACAAGCCAGGTAGATGCAGGCTTCCGATCTTTTCTGATTATATTCACCCAGAAGTATCTTAGCCTGTCTCATCTCCAAGAGATTGTTCCAATTATCGGTTCTTCTACTGTCCAATTCTTTTTTAGTCTGTTCTAATATTATGTTACTGCTGATACCGCAAAACGGCTCAGGTCCTACAAAGAGTGTTTGAGCCCCTTTCCTTGCAAGACTATCTGAAATCTCGTTACCCTGTACCCCGTTATGTCCCTGGACCCAAGTGAGAGTAACTCTATTTTTCTCGCCTAGCTCATTCAATTGTTCTAAGCATCTCACGACCATTTATGAGCTGATTACGTAAGAGTTCAGCGCTTTCATGGCTGCTTGGCTATCGGACATGATGATAATCTCTTGTCTATAATAGTTTCTCTCGATGGATACACTTCTCGATGGAGTGAATTTTCGCCTACTAGTTTTATTTCTTTGAATGGGGCAGCTTGATTCATATGCCTCAAGTATTGCCCCATTTAGTTCTTCGAGATCGCTTTCCAGAGCAAGTGGGTGTCTGGGTCCCTTTTTTTGTCTGGATACGCGCTAAATTTTGTTTTAGAATGGTGTTGTATTTGTCCCAGTCTGTTTTTCTAGGATTCCTCTTGGAATGTCGCTCTCTAAAGTAAACACAATTATCTTGTAATCAGATAGAGATGGTTCACTCGATACTCTCCAGTTTGTAACTAGATCTTTAATGCTCAGTGTGCTTAATGTGATATCCAATACTTCACTTCTTGCCCTTGTTACAAATGAAGTATTCCCAATATTTTGCACAATAACTAGAAGTAACTAGAAGCTATTACTGTGGCCTGCCGCCTCATCCCTAATTCCAGGTATGCTCGAATTGGGACGAGATCACGCGTCATGAATTCTGAAAGACAAGTATATTTAATATTATTTCTTACCATTATGCATGTTCTGGGTACTTCATCACTAATGTGATAAATAATCCTTGCATCCTTACATGCCAGTCCTCTTACCTGGTTCCCGTAGACCCACGGTTCCTGGATCAATACGATCCCTAATTGATCTTTAGTTAATGTCGTGGAGATCACAGCCGAAGCTCCCTTGGCATGATGGACATTCAATTGGGCGATGTCGATGCCCGCCATTTTACTTTTCTTTAATGGGGGTGCCGTCCCCATCATTGAGGGTGTGTTCCATGGTAACGATACCGAATTATGGAAAAAAACAGTTTCGTCGGAACAAAAAAAGATTAACAGTATTCTATAATTTAAGAACCTTACCGCCATCCGTTTCAATATTTAGGGGAACAACTGATCCAGGATCATTTAGTAGATCGATTGGGCAGAATTACAAAAAAAAAATAATAAATTTACAATTTTTGCAAATATTCAGACGGTTTTCGAGATCGGAAAATATGCTTTAAAATCAGTGATATTTTTTTGCAGGATACTCAATACTAGTACTAACGTTTCCGTGGAATAGCGAATCAAAAATATTAATTTGACGTTTTTCGCCCCACCCTAACATATACATTAAAAATCCCGTTAAATTTTTCGAAATTTAATAAAATTCTCAGAATCTGTACCCCGGAATTTATTAAAATTTATTTTATCTACTCGTATACATGGTATCAAAGTAAAAATTTTTTAACATTTCTGTTTTCTTAATCCAAATTTATTAAAACTCCTGTAATATAATTAATTTATTAAATTTCCTCTTGTTTAAGTATAAGAATTTAATAAAACAATAAATTCCCTATTGTCTGGGTGGACAATTTATTAACAATCTCAAAAGATGTAGTGACATTTTAAAAAATGTTTATTTTAGAAATGTTTAAAGTCTTTATTAAATAGTGGCCATTCAGTACCTAGCAATATTGAATAAAACTAACCAACATAATTTTTTACAAAATTCTTCCGAATTTACCGGAAATCCTTTCTGTAGGAACTTTAGATGTCCGGTATTCTAATGAAAAATATAAACCCTCCTATACACATCCGATGGTCAGCTGTATGACCACCTGCAAGCTTCATCAAAATCAATCTACGTTGCCTTGCTATTGTATAATAGTATATTATGCAACGATCATGTAATGATGGTTATTAATACACGAGCATTAACCGGGATACGAAACGAGCCAAAGGCGAGTTTCGTATGGTTTATGCGAGTGTTTTAATAACCATTACATGAGAGTTGCATACGCTATTTTTTCTACACCCGATAAATAATCAAGACCTATAAATATTATATTTATATTGGTATTGAACACAATAACAGTAATTACTCGTATTTCTATAAAAAAATCTACAAAATTGTAATTAATGGTATTACTTCAGGTATTGGTATTTCCCTAGATTTTTGCGGTAAAATATTTTGTACTGTATTTTCTGCTTTCTCCGATATGTGTGGAGGAGTCTTCTATATCGCTAATATCAGACATTTTAATATTATAATTATCGAAGTTTAGCTACCTACGAAAATTTAATACGTTTTGACAACTAAAATAATTACATAGGAACCTAGGACAAACGTCAAACAGCATGCTTGATTGAAAAATTGTAGGTTTCTATTGATTAAAAATCTGTATCGTAATGAAAAATCTGTATCATAATGGGTATCATTATGAAACGGATTATGGGCATATAAGTGCATTATTATAATACGGGTGTAGAAAAAACATATTTTAGGTGCATACATTTCCACAATGGATACATGCACGTATTTAAGTATGTTTATTAAAAGTGGCGAAATTACGAAATATTTGATACTTAATTTTTACCGTTATAAAAATACGTTATTACTTTATAGATGACAATAATTTGAGATTAAGTGGTATATTTATTCCGTGATTTTATATATCTACGCAATTTATATAGGTATTTTTACTCTTATACGATAACTGCTTTAATCCTCGGTATATTACTTCAAAGGTTAATGATTGCAAATATTATTTGTGTTTTTAAACTGAACAAATTTTAGTTAATGGCATCGTAACCAAAGCCGTTATTCTACTATAAACTCTGACATTGAAAATGGATTGCACTACCTTCGTAAAAAATAAACATATTCCATCAAAAATTTTTAGTCAGATATGCGTACAACATGCTTCTATCATTGGCACTAGATTTTTCATAGTTTTTATGACACAGTTTCAAATAATTTGCATAGTAGCTTCGTTGGCAAACGAATCCTGAACTGATTTAGAACTACTAATTCATACTTTGAGCGCATGCTCGATTCATTATCAATTCTAAATTTTGCATTTGTGTAAAATTCACTTTCTTCCTCGAACATCCTTGAATAGGTTTATTTTTCATTTTTTTAATAATTTAAACAGCTTCTTTGCGATCTATTTAGCAATGTTTGGCAAAATCGACCAAAATAAAACTAGTGGGCATTCGAAAGTCGGGTATTTTAGCTGAACGCGCCAATTTATTGCTTATCATTCAATTAATCAAGTTTCACCCGGACACTTTTGAAACTCCGCCCGGACGTTCTCCGGACAAATCCGGGGAAAACCGGACGGATGGCAGCCCTACAGGCGCGTAACCTTCATTATATACCAAGCGGTTGAGAACCAATAATTTCGTCGCGACCTCAGGATAGAACCAATAATTCAGTTCTTTTTGTTCCGCAAACACTTTTTAACTGCTGAGCATGCGAAATCGTTACTACTATTAATAATTCGGCAATTAGGTATTTACTGTTAAAGTAGGTTTGTGATTAATGACCAAAATTGATATTTCGGAAATCTTAAAACTTCATCAAACGAAATAACTCATATTTATACATTTTCATTTTTTTTTTCAGAAATCTTGCTTTCGGTATTGGCATACAAAACTTTCCAGAAGGGCTTGCTGTAAGTTTACCTCTACAAGCTGCTGGATTTTCAACGTGGAAAAGTCTATGGTAGGTTTATTGAATTATACATTTTCATTCATTGTTATTAAAATTTTGTTTTATAGATACATAACTTCTCATACCAAACAAAAACCTCAGATATTAGACTTGCTTTTATGTCGATTTATCCTAACTTATTTTTATCTGAAAATGCTTC